>OY821522.1:12087480-12654980 GCA_963682025.1 Cordilura impudica | reverse complement strand
TTTTTCATTTTTCAATTTTCATTTTGCATTTTTCATATTTCAGTTTTCGTTTCCATTTTCCACTTTCCATTTTTCATTTTTCAATTTTCATTTTCCATTTTTCATTTTTCATTTTTCAATTTTCATTTTTCAATTTCATTTTCCATTTTGCATTTTCCATTTTTCAATTTTCTTTTCTCATTTTCCAATTTTTCATTTTCATTTTTCATTTTCCATTTTCCATTCTACATATTTTTGCTCGTATCTAATCACAATGATGCCCGATGTAGCCCATTTTCAATACTAACCTGCTGGGAATTATGGCAAATGATATTTTTGTAACCTTATCCAGTTAGATGGCTTTTTTTTGTGAATGTGTGGAGGCCGTTTATTTTGGTGATGACTGTACTTAACAGCGCATACAAGTCACATTAAAACGAAACGTTATTTATGTATTTTGGCATGTAAAATTTTTGCAAAAAAATACCGTTTCGTCTGTATGTGATTTGTTTAAATGTTTGTTTTGTGTTTTCAGTACACTTTACTAAAACATTTGATGTGGGTTTTTTTTGTTACCAACTGCCTGTTTTATTGTTGTATGTCCATTCACTCAATCATAAACTTTGCAATCAGTCTGGTCAAACCACTTTTTTTTTGTTCTTGTATTGATTTCACGTACTCTCGTCGTCATACATGAGTGAGCGTGTTTTCAATGCTAGATATTATTATGAATGAGTGTGAATGGTCTCAAGGAATGGTTGCGAATTTTTTTATTTTTTGAAACAGGTTTTTATCTTGAGATGAATAAATGAATGAAGATATGTTGAATAGAAAGAATATAATTTTGATAGAAGAGTTGAAATGTGACCGTAAAGAGGCAAGGTTGAGGAAAAACCTCTTACGAAAATAAAATTTAGTTTAAGACATTAAAATTAAGTGAAATTAAAATAAATTTAAAATTTTAATAAATTTAAAATATTTTAATAAATGTGAAGATAAAATAAAGTAAATTTAAAGAAAAATTAAATTCAAGTTTTGGTTTCGAAATGTAAAGCATTAGAACAATACGAAATGTTTAAATTTTAAAATCGATGTCTGTGAATAAATTTAGCATAAAAAAAATTAAAACAAGGAAAACACAGAAGAAACTTTGTTAAATTTATTAAAAACTTAAAAAAACTGAAATTTTAATCGTTAAATCAATTAAAAATTTATGCACCGTTTTTGTGACAACGGGAGTTGAATTTTGATTTTTGAAAGTAAAGGTTGAGGAAAAACTTTAAATTAAAATTAAATTTAAAATGTAGTTTTTAAGAGTTGAATTTGGAATTTTGTAAAGAAAGGTTGAGGAAAAACCTTAGATTAAATTAAAATTAAGTTATTAAAAAAGAAATTTAAAATTTAAAAAAAATTTAAGTGAAAGTTTTCAGAGAAAAAATATAAGATAAAAAAAATATTTTAAGACTTGAGAAATTAAAATAAAAGACATAAAAGAAAAGTTAAGAAGTTAGACAGTAAAATTAAAATTACAGAAAATTAAAAGTTAAGAAATAAAAACAATTAAAAATTAAATGTATACTATAAAAGAGTTATTTTTGCATCAAAAACAGAACAAGAAAATAGAAGTGACAAATTTCGAAAAGAAAAGAAATAAACTTTAGATATTATTGACATGTTAATAAATAAAATTTTGTGTTAATTAATATTTCTGTTTGTGATAAAGAAAACGTTCTGAGCAAAATGTAAATTTAAAGACGAACAAATATATTTTGTAGTTATCCTTTAATTCTTAAATTAAGTTTCGTTGAGTGGAATGTAATCGATTAATTTGTTGAAAATCGAAAATACAAGACTTGCATCGCCAAACTCCACAACCAGAAACCTACTGAAGGAACAACAACCTGCCTGGAGCAGCCACCGCAACCCAGCAACAGCTGAAAGTTTAAAATGACATTGAGTTGCAACTAAATTCAACGGAAATTAATTATTTTCAATTACCTTAAACGTAAAGTATTTGTAAAACTAAATTTGACTAAAATTCATGTTTACTGAATTTAAAATTTTTCTAAGACAAAAAAAATTAACTAAAATTTTACGATTATATTGAAACTAAAAATATTTTTAAAACTACAATTTGACTAAACTTAATTTTTTTTTCAACTAGATGCAATTTAATAGATTTCTAAAACACATTTAATTAGAAAGAAAAAAACTACTTTGACCTGAAAATTTTTTAAAATAATTTTAATTAAATTTTTTTACGACATTGATATTAAAATATTTAAAAATTTAAATTTAACTAAAAATATTATTATCATTCTGAAATTAAACATTTTTTCTAAAACCAAATATAAATAAAACATTACATACACTTAAAAGAAAAATCTTTTGTCAAATTAAAATTATTAAAAAACAAAATCAAAAGATAAAAATACATTTAATTAAAATTTCAATGAAATGAAAAATTTCTAGAAAAAAATACATTGAATTGAAAATTGCATCCAAACTTAAAATTTTTTTTATAAAATTATATTAAAAAAAATTTAAATGTTACGAAAAATAATTTAAAATTAAAATTAAAAACGTAATGAAGGGTAAATAAAGATTTGGCTCAGGGAAACGGAAGCGGAAGTTCCACCAAACCGTACCATTACAAATGAGCGTGATTTCAACAGACAGACGCACAGACGGACATCGCTATATCGACTCGAGCTGTGATATGGATCAAGAATATATATACTTTATGGGGTCGGAAATTAGTTTTTCGATGCGTTACAAACGGAATGACAAACCTATATATACCCTCTGCCACTGACGTGTGGAGGGTATAAAAATGGCAAATGGAAATTGAAAAATTAAAAATGAAAAATGGAAAATGAAAATTGAAAAATTAAAAATGGAAAATGGACAATGAAAATTGAAAAATGAAAAACGGAAAATGAAAAATGGAAAACGAAAACTGAAAAATTAAAAATGGAAAATGAAAATTGAAAAATGAAAAATGGAAAATGAAAATTGAAAAATGAAAAATTAAAAATGGAAAATGAAAATTTAAAAATGAAAAATGGAAAAAGAAAATTGAAAAATGGCAAATGGAAAATGAAAAATTAAAAATGAAAAATGGAAAATGAAAATTGAAAAATTAAAAATGGAAAGTGGAAAATGAATAACGAAAATTAAAAAATTAAAGATGAAAAATTAAAAAATGAGAAATTTAAAATGGAAAATGGAAACTGAAATATGAAAAATGGAATATGGAAAGTGTAAAATGAAAATTGAAAAATGGAACATGAAAAATTAAGATTGAAAAATGAGTAATGAAAATGAGAAATGAATAATGAATAACGAAAAATTAAAAATTATTAATTAAAGCTTAAAAATTAAAAATTTAAATTAAAAATTTAAATTAAAAATTAAAAATTAAATTTTAAAAATTAAAAATTAGAAATTAAAAATTAAAAATTAAAAGTTAAAAATAAAAAATTCAAAAAAAGGCTCAGGTGGAGGGTATCAAAAAATTCGGCACAGCTGAATTTAACACTCTTACTTGTTTTATTATAACGTGATAACGATAAAAATATATGTGGCAATACTACTAACATGAGCTATGTTCTGTGTTCTTGGTATTGTTAATATATATGCATATTATTTTTGTGGCATTTTTTTATGTTGTTGTACAAATATTATGTTCAACCACTAAACTGTTACAACGAACACACTGGGTTTTATGTTTTTTTTAGAGATATCTACATATTCTTGCTCGTATCTAATCACAATGATGCCGATGTAGCCCATCTTCAATACTAACCTGCTGGGAATTATGGCAAATGATATTTTTGTAACCTTATCCAGTTAGATGTCTTTTGTTTTGAATGTGTGAAGGCCGTTTATTTTGGTGATGACTGTACTTAACAGCACATACAAGTCACATTAAAACGAAACGTTATTTATGTATTTTGCCATGTAAAATTTTTGCAAAAAAATACCGTTTCGTCTGTATGTGATTTGTTTAAATGTTTGTTTTGTGTTTTCAGTACACTTTACTAAAACATTTGATGTGGGTTTTTTTTTTGTTACCAACTGCCTGTTTTATTGTTGTATGTCCATTCACTCAATCATAAACTTTGCAATCAGTCTGGTCAAACCACTTTTTTTGTTCTTGTATTGATTTCACGTACTCTCGTCGTCATACATGAGTGAGCGTGTTTTCAATGCTAGATTTTATTATGAATGCCTGTGAATGGTCTCAAGGAATGGTTGCGAATTTTTTTATTTTTTGAAACAGGTTTTTATCTTGAGATGAATGAATGAATGAAGATATGTTGAATAGAAAGAATATAATTTTGATAGAAGAGTTGAAATGTGACCGTAAAGAGGCAAGGTTGAGGAAAAACCTCTTACGAAAATAAAATTTAGTTTAAGACATTAAAATTAAGTGAAATTAAAATAAATTTAAAATTTTAAGAAATTTAAAATATTTTAATAAATGTGAAGATAAAATAAAGTAAATTTAAAGAAAAATTAAATTCAAGTTTTGGTTTCGAAATGTAAAGCATTAGAACAATACGAAATGCTTAAATTTTAAAATCGATGTCTGTGGAAAAATTTAGCATAAAAAAAATTAAAACAAGGAAAACACAGAAACTTTGTTAAATTTATTAAAAACTTAAAAAAAAACTGAAATTTTAATCGTTAAATCAATTAAAAATTTATGCACCGTTTTTGTGACAACGGGAGTTGAATTTTGATTTTGGAAAGTAAAGGTTGAGGAAAAACTTTAAATTAAAATTAAATTTAAAATGTAGTTTTTAAGAGCTGAATTTGGAATTTTGTAAAGAAAGGTTGAGGAAAAGCCTTAGATTAAATTAAAATTAAGTTATTAAAAAAGAAATTAAAAATTTAAAAAAAAAATTTAAGTGAAAGTTTTCAGAGAAAAAATATAAGATAAAAAAAAATATTTTAAGACTTGAGAAATTAAAATAAAAGACATAGAAGTAAAGTTAAGAAGTTAGACAGTAAAATTAAAATTACAGAAAATTAAAAGTTAAGAAATAAAAACAATTAAAAATTAAATGTATACTATAAAAGAGTTATTTTTGCATCAAAACAGAACAAGAAAATAGAAGTGACAAATTTCGACATGTGAATAAATAAAATTTTGTGTTAATTAATATTTCTGTTTGTGATAAAGAAAACGTTCTGAGTAAAATGTAAATTTAAAAACAAACAAATATATTTTGTAGTTATCCTTTAATTCTTAAATTAAGTTTCATTGAGTGGAATGTAATCGATTAATTTGTTGAAAATCGAAAATACAAGACTTGCATCGACAAACTCCACAACCAGAAACCTACTGAAGGTACAACAACCTGCCTGGAGCAGCCACCGCAACCCAGCAACAGCTGAAAATTTAAAATGACATTGAGTTGCAACTAAATTCAACGGAAATTAATTATTTTCAATTACCTTAAACGTAAAGTATTTGTAAAACTAAATTTGACTAAAATTAATGTTTACTGAATTTAAAATATTTCTAAGACAAAAAAAATTAACTAACATTTTACGATTATATTGAAACTAAAAATATTTTTAAAACTATAATTTGAATAAAATTAATTTTTTTTTCAGTTAGATGAAATTAAAGAGATTTCTAAGATACATTTAATTCGAAAAAAAAATACTTTGACCTGAAAATTTTTTAAAATAATTTTAATTAAATTTTTTTATGACATTGAAATTAAAATATTTCAAAATTTAAATTTAACTAAAAATATTATTATCATTCTGGAATTAAAATTTTTTTCTAAAACCACATATAAATAAAACATTTTATACACTTAAAAGAAAAATCTTTTGTCAAATTAAAATTATTAAAAAAGAAAAAAAAAAGAAAAAAATACATTTAATTAAAATTTCAATGGAATGAAAAATTTCTAGAAAAAAATACATTGAATTGAAAATTGCATCCAAACTTAAAAATTTTTTTAATAAAATTATATAAAAAAAAAATTAAAATGTTACGAAAAATAATTTAAAATTAAAAACCTAATGAAGGGTTATAGGTAAGAAGGTAGGGAGGGCAAAAGGGGCAGAACACCTCGTCCCCAATCCCAAGGTAAGTATGGCCATCCGTCCCTTTAGCGACCGTTTGTTTTCAGTTTTTAAAAATCGCACGTGAACATCTGTAGTGCGGTTTCCCTGGGCCTGAGCAAGACCCCACCCATCCGGCGAGCTAAGCCCCACGCCAGCACGTGCGACCAGCAAAGGCTCAGGGAAACGGAAGCGGAAGTTCCACCAAACCGTACCATTACAAATGAGCGTGATTTCAACAGACAGACGGACAGACGGACATCGCTATATCGACTCGAGCTGTGATATGGATCAAGAATATATATACTTTATGGGGTCGGAAATTAGTTTTTCGATGCGTTACAAACGGAATGACAAACCTATATATACCCTCTGCCACTGACGTGTGGAGGGTATAAAAATGGCAAATGGAAATTGAAAAATTAAAAATGAAAAATGGAAAATGAAAATTGAAAAATTAAAAATGGAAAATGGACAATGAAAATTGAAAAATGAAAAACGGAAAATGAAAAATGGAAAACGAAAACTGAAAAATTAAAAATGGAAAATGAAAATTGAAAAATGAAAAATGGAAAATGAAAATTGAAAAATGAAAAATTAAAAATGGAAAATGAAAAATGGAATATGGAAAATGAAAATTGAAAAATGAAAAATGGCAAATGGAAATTGAAAAATTAAAAATGAAAATTGAAAAATGGAAAATGAAAATTGAAAAATTAAAAATGGAAAGTGGAAAATGAATAACGAAAATTAAAAAATGAAAGATGAAAAATTAAAAAATTAAAAATTTAAAATGGAAAATGGAAACTGAAATATGAAAAATGGAATATGGAAAGTGTAAAATGAAAATTGAAAAATGGAACATGAAAAATTAAGATTGAAAAATGAGTAATGAAAAATGAGAAATGAATATTGAATAACGAAAAATTAAAAATTAATAATTAAAGCTTAAAAATTAAAAACTAAAAATGAAAAATTAAAAATTAAAAATTAAAAATTAAAAATTAAAAATTAAAAATTAAAAATTAAAAATAAAAAATTAAAAATTAAAAATTAAAAATTAAAAATAAAAAATAAAAAATTAAAAATTAAAAATTAAAAATTAAAAATTAAAAATTAAAAATTAAAAATTAAAAATTAAAAATTAAAAATTAAAAATTAAAAATTAAATATTAAAAAGTTAAAAATTAAAAATTACAAGTTAAAAATTAAAAATGAAAAATTAAAAACTAAAAATTAAAAATTAAAAATAAAAAATTAAAAATTAAAAATTAATAATTAAATATTAAAAATTAAAAATTAAAATTAAAAATTAAAAATTAAAAATTAAAAATTAAAAATTAAAAATTAAAAATTAAAAATTAAAAATTAAAAATTAAAAATTAAAAATTAAAAATTAAAAATTAAAAATTAGAAATTAAAAATTAAAAATTAAAAATTAAAAATTAAAAATTAAAAATTAAAAATTAAAAATTAAAAATTAAAAATTAAAAATTAAAAATTAAAAATTAAAAATTAAAAATTAAAAATTAAAAATTAAAAATTAAAAAATAAAAATTAAAAATTAAATATTAAAAAGTTAAAAATTAAAAAATAAAAATTAAAAATTAAATATTAAAAATAAAAAATTAAAAATTAAAGACTCAGGTGGAGGGTATCAAAAAATTCGGCACAGCCGAATTTAAAAAATTAAAAATTTAAAATTAAAATTAAAATTAAAAATTAAAAATTAAAAAATAAAAATTAAAAATTAAAAAATTAAAAATTAAAAATTTAAAATTTAAAATTTAAAATTAAAAATTAGAAATTAAAAATTAAAAATTTAAAATTAAAAATTAAAAATTAAAAATTAAAAATTAAAAATTAAAAATTAAAAATTAAAAATTAAAAATTAAAAATTAAAAATTAAAAATTAAAAATTAAAAATTAAAAATTAAAAATTAAAAATTAAAAATTAAAAATTAAAAATTAAAAATTAAAAATTAAAAATTAAAAATTAAAAATTAAAAATTAAAAATTAAAAATTAAAAATTAAAAATTAAAAATTAAAAATTAAAAATTAAAAATTAAAAATTAAAAATTAAAAATTAAAAATTAAAAATTAAAAAGTTAAAAATTAAAAATTAAAAATTAAAAAATAAAAATTAAAAATTAAATATTAAAAATAAAAAATTAAAAATTAAAGACTCAGGTGGAGGGTATCAAAAAATTCGGCACAGCCGAATTTAACACTCTTGTTAGAGTTAAAAATACACAAATCAGACAACAAACTTCTTTCTATTCGACTGGTATACAAAACCAACTTCTACAGGCAGAATAATTAATTATAATTCATTCCAACCACAAAAAACAAAAATAGAAAATTCATTAACAAAAACAAGCAAATTTTGGAAAAAAAAAATATTACAACAAAATGACTACCCGGTAAAGATAATAAAAACACTAATAGATAGAAAAAAGAATTAAAAAAATAATACTAAAAAAGACGCAATAATAGACAATTCCAATGTTGACAAGAGATATATAAGCGTAGCTTATATAAAAAGTCTCACTGACAGTTAATCACTAAGAAAAATAATAACAGAGAATAATATAACAATTGCACATAAATCCAACAGCACGTTAAAAACTTATTCAAAAACGCCAAAGACAAGATAGACAAATTAGATGTGTGTAATGTTGTATATGAAATACCATGTAAAGGCACAAGAAATGAACAATGTGACCAAGTCTACATAGGGCAAACAAAACGATCACTGAACACAAGACTAAAGATGCTATTACATGATGTGTTCTTTACATATGTACTGTCTAATTTTCCCATAACAAAAGTTGTACACATCGTGTGATACATATGAAACATTGTTTATGTACAATACATGAGGAATGTCACATGTACATTTTTCAATTAGAACAGGTTCTATTTTGACATGACAAACTTATGAAAATACAACACTGCTTGTGGCGAAGAATAAATTATAAAGATTAGTAATGAAAGAAAACTAAATTGTTTAATATTAATATTAACACCGTTTTCTTTTTTAAAAGTTTATAGTTTTTTTACTTTATTTTGCTTTCCTGAGAGTTTTTGCACCTTTTGCTTCTTTCGGGTTTATAATTTTAAACCATCCTGACATGGAAAAAGACCAAGGAAAAGTAAGTATTTTGCAGTTTTTTATAAAACAATTAATGTTTCATTATATTGGTTTAGTTTGATTGGACTAAAGAAGCCGTCATGGAAATGATACGTATGTGGGAAACATATGAGTGTTTGTATAACCCGAGAGACAAATTTTACCATAACAAACATGCCCGATACGAAGCGTTAAATGAAATAGCCAACAATTTGAAGCTTTTTAATCCAGAAATAAAACCGAGCGATGTAAAGGTAAATCTTATTTTTAATTAACGTTTTTGTGCATACGGGCTGCAATATGTAAAATTTTTATATATGCAATTGCAGAATAAATTAACGTATTTGCATGGGCAATACACGCGAGAAGTGTCCAAAATCAAAGAAAGGAGAAGTGGAGCAGGCTGAAGATGTATATGTTTCATCTGCGTACTGGTATGATGAATTATCGTTTTTGGATGCTTTTATAAAAATCAGAAAGGGGAGCTGTAATTTAGTAGTAAGTATTCGTAGATATTAAAGTAACATAAAATATTTGTTTAAAAATATTGCAACCCAATTCCTCTACGGGAACAGGTTGACGAATCTTGGGACTCATCGCAGCTGACAGATGTTGACATTTCTCCTGCTCAACCCAGCAAAAGGGCTCGAGTGAACAACTATACGCCACTGTCAAGCCGTAACCAAGAAGACTCCGCAACTGCAGGAGCAACGGAGGCTTTGCAAAAATACACCAAAGTGAAGGAAATTGTAAACGAAAAGCATGAAGCATTCGCCAATTACATCAAAGCGGAGCTAAATGACTTGAAAAATGAATGTATAAGGGATGAAATAATGGAGGCAATAACATTGGCTCTTTTGGAAGCAAAAAAAGAAAAGGAAAGACAGTTCGACAATGTTATTGCAGGCTCTTTTTCGAATTTAGAAAATAATTAACAGTTTTTATGTATATTTTTATTATTTATTGCTATTCCTTATTGTTATTAGCATACATAAGTATTATTTTATTATCAATTAAAATGAATTTTAAAAATTAGAAAAAAGATGAATTTAATGAAATTTAAAAAAAAATTAAAATAAATGTGAATTAAAAATTAAAAATTGAATCTTTTTACAGCATCATTTTGCCAAGGAACTGAGCCCACCGAATTGAAGTATTCGGATAATATATCCCGTACTTTCCTCCCCTCATCTCCTGAACGGTTACTTTGGCTCCTTTGAAGATCAGTCATGCTGACTTCATTTCGCCAGGATCCTTTTTGAAAGTTACCAGTTAGTGTATTTTCTGAATCCAACAACTTTGCATCAAACCCGTCGCGTTTTCTAATGAAATTGTGCAAAGCGCATGAAGCCAATGTTATTTTTTCAACTTTTTCGATTGACAAGTCTATTTCCTTTTGAAATATTTGGAATTTATTTGCCAAAATTCCGAACGCATATTCGACTATTCGGCGTGCCCGGCTTAAAATTTTATTTGCATTTGCTGACCTCTCCCCACAAGGTTTCAACATTCTTGATGTCAACCGGAAAGCGTCATCTGCAAAAAAATAAAGGGAACTTTCTTGTTTGTCCCAGGTAAATATTCATCCAAAGGAAAATCGAAAAGGTTTTTAGTTATGGCTTCATACAGTGACGACTCATTAAACACTGCTGCGTCATTTGCTCTTCCATTGGAACCAACATTAACATATATAAAGTTGTAGTTTGCGTCCACAACGGCCAGTAGTATTACGCTATGGAATCCTTTATAATTGTAATACAGTGATCCATAGTCGATTTTGCTCTTGATCGCAATATGTTTTCCATCTTAAAAGGGAACAAAAATTATGTAATTATTAAAATCATATAAATATAAATTTTTACACATTTATAAGATTATTACCTATGGCACCCAAACAAAAGGGAAAATTCCATTTCTGCTCAAAATCATCGGCAATGTCCTTCCATTCATTTGCATTGCGGGGAAACTTGAAAAGTTATTTGTTTGGCAAGTTACACAGTGTAAGTTAAAATTTCAAATTTATACATACCTTCAAAAAATCTTCTTTTAAAACCGAGTAAATGGCATCAATTGTTTCCGGTATGATTATGGAAATAGCTGCTTGAGAAATGCGAAATCCATATGCTAATTGCGTGTATTTTTCTTCAGTTGCTAAAAACCTTAAGGTCAAAAGCAACCTAAAAAACATTTATTAAATAAGATCAGTAAAGTCTACAATTACTTGGTTATACATAACATTACCATGCAGTACCAGAAATAGCTTCACGCACTACAGTGCTTTGCTTCGAGATTAAGGGAGACACTTTTTCCAACAAATTTTCCAAATTTTTAAACGCCTTTGGGTCCTCCAAACGCAGCTCGTCCATAGCGAATGATGCGAAGCCTAACCCGGAATCCCTTCGAAGCAGCCACTTATGACTCCATAAAGACCGATTCTTTTTTAATTTATTTCTTTCTTCCCTTCTTTTTGTTTCTTATTGCAGCTATTATTGTAATAATGCTGCACGCTACAACCATTTCGCCACCGGTTGTTAAATCCATTTCACTTTTTTTGTAACTTTATAATTTTAGCAACTTTATAATTTTAACAATTTAAGGCAGAATTAGATGGTGTTTACATTTAGAGGTTATGTCATACGAAAATAGATATGCAAGTATGATAGCAAAAATTATGAATCGTATGTAAAAGATAATTTTGACAGACATGCAGAATTTCATATGGATAAAAAAAGTGACAGTACATATGTAAAAAACACATCATGTAATAGCACCTTAACAGAACACGAAACAGACATCAAAAAGAAAAGAAGTAGCATCGGCGCAACATATGTTAGATCATGCACATACACCTGATTTTGACACAACAAGAATACTAAACATAGAGAATAAACAAAACAAAAGATTAACACTCGAAAGCCTAAGAATAGGACAAAACGTAAACAGTACAATGAACCATAAAGAGGACACAAAATATGTGTTAATCTTATATATAAAATTCTTCTGTCGCGGTGTTTGTGGTAAAATTTCGCCGAAACGGCTCGACCGATTCTCATGAAATTTTGTGCGCATATTGGGCAGGTCTGAGAATCGGACAAAGTCTATTTTTTTTTAATAGGGCCACTGGGAGGGGTACCCCCCATACAAAGTGAACTTTTAAAATCAGATATCTGGAGTACTATGATAGCCATAAGTGCCACGCCCACTTGAGATATCAAAAAAAAAATACCTGTTGTCCGTTTCTGAGATCTACCCAATATCCACACAAACTTTCATGAGAATCGGTCAAGCCGTTTCAGAGGAGTTCAATTACAGAGACCGCGACACGAGAATTTTATATATGTATGTATATAAAAAACGTTGGTGCATTTGTTTGTAACGAATGATCTCCGGAACCATAAGAGCTGTCAAGACAAGATTCGCACCATAGGTTCGCTTCGAGCTCTTCTGTGTTTTTTTTTAGCTTTAACCTTCTAGCTGACGTTGGGGTCAAGTTATAAACAAAATTATTATTTTCAGTGAGATGTGACTGCAATTCAGAATGTATGTGTGTTTCGTCATAAGAAATTTTTGTATGTATAAATGGACCCGATAGGTGCCAAAAAATTTTTTGTTGGACCCGGTAGATGGCGCTGTCGTTCAAAAAATAATGAGTTGTCAAATTTATTTAAATTTTGTAAGTTACAAAATTCATTCAAACATTCTAACCAAAAAGTAAGGAAAATTGCATTGGCTATTGCTTCGTCCGGAATAGCCGCAACATTATTGCATGGTAGTCGTACAGCTCATTCAGCCCTCAAATCACCGTTAAACGTACAAACGAATGAGAATGCCGTATGTAATATCAAAAACCATTCCAGTATGGCAAAAGTTCTGCAAAAATGCGGTATTATTATTTGGGATGAATGTACCATGGCTCACAAATATTCCTTAGAAGCATTACATATAACTTTAAAAGATTTGAAAGGCAATTAAAGACTTTTTGGTGGAGCTTTTATTTTATTATCTGGAGATTTTCGTCAAACATTGCCAGTCATACGAAAATAAACCTATGCTGAGGAAATAAATACCTGCTGAAAATCATCGATATTATCAAATTAACAACTAACATGCGAGTATGATTCAAAATGATCCAACGGCTGCTCCATTTTCAAAACAACTACTTGATCTTGGTAATGGTAAAATCAATATTAACCCAACCATTCCAACTATTAAAATATCCACAAGATTTTTGTCAATTTATATCGTCACGCGATGACATTCAAAATCAATATCGTAACCATGATTGGTTAAGTGAAAGAGCTATTTTAGCCTCAAAAAATGTCGATGTCGATAATATTAATGTTGTTATTCAGACATGATTGATTCCAAAACGTTTACTTTCAAATCTATGGATAGTGTTGTTGAAGAAAATTAAGCAGTCAATTCTCCAACAGAAATTTTGAATTCACTTAATGTGCCCGGTCTACCGCCACATTTATTAAAATTAAAAGTTGGTTCTCCAATAATTTTGCAACGTAACCTCAACGCTCCGAGATTATGCACTGGAACCAGGATAATTGTTGGGAGAATAATGCCCAATGCTATTGAGGCCACAATTCTCAAAGGAAAATTTTAAGGAGAACATGTTTTGCTGCCAAGAATTCTTATGATTCCTACCGACACACCGATAATATTCAAAAGATTGCAATTTCCGATCAGATTGGCCTTTGCCATGACCATTAATAAATCTCAAGGACAATCATTGCAAATATGTGGTTTGGACCTCGAAAACAGTTGTTTTTCCCACGAGCAACTATGTGTGACATGTTCCCGTGTCGGAAAGCCAGTAAATTTTTTCATTTACTGACAGAATAATGAAGCTAAAAATATTGTTCACAGATTGTTCTGGTCAAGAGTTAAAAGGAAAGCTAATTTGTTCTTTTTCTCCAACGTTTCGCCGGATTTTCCCGGCTTTTTCAGGGAGATTTTATTACACTAAAAACACATTGCATTATTACACCAAAATTGCAATTAAATTTATTAAACCTACTTAGTTTATAATTTAAGACAATAATATATTATAACTAGCTGGACCCCGCAAACTTGTTTTGCCCTCAATGAATTTTTTGTTTTAGTTAGAATCTGTATATACCTATATAAAAAAACGTTTTTGCATTTGTCAATATTAATTGAAAACTGTGAAAGAAAAACCTCGTTTTATTTATGAAAATGAAAATAAATATTTATTGTAACACTAGCTGACCCGGGCAAACGTTGTTTTGCCTTAAAATTTTATTTTCACTGCAAGTCTGGTTCCGTTGCAAAGTCATGGTAGATTTATATTTCGAAGAAGAATGAAAGGTGCACTAAATCGACATAGCAATTATTGTTCAAATACCGTTTACTGAAGCAGAAATAATGGATTTATTTATTATTGATAGCTGGGCCCGGTCCGCGTTGCTGGCCCCAAATTTTTCTTTTATTTTGAACTGCCTCTCGGAGAGAATCAAAATCAGTGTTTTTAGTTACTTATAATAGAAAAAAATGTTTTATTCAAAAATCGAAAAATCAAAATTGTAATATCACACACAGTTTATGTTTTTTTTGATATATTATGTAAAAAATTTAAATTTTTATAATTAGAAATGCAATAGCTTTCAATAATACAATTAATTTACTTTCACTAACACCTTGGGTTAATTTATTAAAATGTATGTAATATTAAATTTAAATAAATTTAACTTCAATTTAATAAGTTATTTTTTTTTTCGTTAGACTCCCACGCACTTTTCACGAAAACAGGTTATGTATGAGTCGGTGTCGGAATACTTAACGCCGGCACACGCCGATTAAGCACCCAACGCGAAACAAAACATAGGGTTATCGCGCAAATAGAGTTTAAAAAGTAGTGATATATATCTACTTTATTTAAAAAAAAATTTTTTTTCACGAAAAGATGTTAGGTTTGAGTCGGTACCGGGCTAATTAACGCCAATACATGCTGATTAAGGACCGAACGCCTTCAGCGAAACACAGCATAGGCTTATCGCGCTAATCTCTATCTGGCAAAACACAAAAAAAACTAAATATTGCGACATCTGTCGGACGAATTATTTTTTTCACGAAAAGATGTTAGGTTTGAGTCGGTATCAGGCAATTTAACGCCACTACACGCTGATTAAGGACCCAACGCCTTCAGCGAAACACAGCATAGGCTTATCGCGCTAATCTCTATCGGGCAAAACACAAACAAACTAAATATTGCGCCATCTGTCGGACGAACTTCAAACTATACCGAAACACTCCTCACGCCCCATAGAGCATGTACATAAAGTTTGGTCAAAATCGGTGCAGTAGTTCTTGAGTTTAGCGATCACGAACATACACGTAATTTTTATATATATAGAGATACATATAAGAATGACCAATACATTTCTATTATTGTAATTCTAAAAAGAATGAACAATATTTTTAGCTTCATTATTCTGTCAGTAAATGAAAAAATTTGCTGGCTTTCCGACACGGGAACATGTCACATATAGTTGCTCGTGGGAAAAACAACTGTTTTCGAGGTCCAAACCACATATTTGCAATGATTGTCCTTGAGATTTATTAATGGTCATGGCAAAGGCCAATCTGATCGGAAATTGCAATCTTTTGAATATTATCGGTGTGTCGGTAGGAATCATAAGAGTTCTTGGCAGCAAATAATGTTCTCCTTAAAATTTTCCTTTGAGAATTGTGTGCCTCAATAACATTGGGCATTATTCTCCCAACAATTATCCTGGTTCCAGTACATAGTCTCGGAGCGTTGAGCTTACGTTGCAAAATTATTGGAGAACCAACTTTTAATTTTAATAAATGTGGCGGTAGACCGGGCACATCAAGTGAATTCAAAATTTCTGTTGGAGAATTGTCTGCTTCATTTTCTTCAACAACACTATCCATAGATTTGAAAGTAAACGTTTTGGAATCAATCATGTCTGAATAACAACATTAATATTATCGACATCGAAATTTTTTGAGGCTAAAATAGCTCTTTCACTTAACCAATCATGGTTACGATATTGATTTTGAATGTCGGGGAATACATTTTCAATCAACTCATCGCGTGACGATATAAATTGACAAAAATCTTGTGGATATTTTAATCGTTTGAATGGTTGGGTTAATATTGATTTTACCATTACCAAGATCAAGTAGTTGTTTTGAAAATTGAGCAGCCGTTGGATCATTTTGAATCATACTCGCATGTTTGTTGTTAATTTGATAATATTGATGATTTTCAGCAGGTATTTATTGCCTCAGCATAGGTTGATTTTCGTATGACTGGCAATGTTTGATGAAAATCTACAGATAATACAATAAAAGCTCCACCAAAAAGTCTTTAATTGCCTTTCAAATCTTTTAAAGTTATATGTAATGCTTCTAAGGAATATTTGTGAGACATGGTACATTCATCCCAAATAATAATACCGCATTTTTGCAGAACTTTTGCCATACTGGAATGGTTTTTGATATTACATACGGCATTCTCATTCTTTGTACGTTTAACGGTGATTTGAGGGCTGAATGAGCTGTACGACCACCATGTAATAATGTTGCGGCTATTCCGGACGAAGCAATAGTCAATGCAATTTTCCTTACTTTTTAGTTAGAATGTTTATATATAAAAACTTTTGTGAATTTTGTAACTTACAAAATTTAAATATATTTGACAACTCATTATTTTTTGAACGACAGCGCCATCTACCGGGTCCAACAAAAAATTTTTTGGCATCAATAAGAATATTCGAAATAACTTTATCCCAGCGCCACCTGTCGGGTCCATTTATACATACAAAAATTTCTTATGACGAAACATACCTACATTCTGAATTACAGTCACATCTCACTGAAAATAATAATTTTGTTTACAACTTGACCCCAACGTCAGCTAGAGGGTTAAAGCTAAAAAAACACAGAAGAGCTCGAAGCGAACCTATGGTGCGAATCTTAGCTCGACAGCTCTTATGGTTCCGGAGATCATTCGTTACAAACAAATTCACCAACGTTTTTATATACATACATATATAAAATTCTCGTGTCGCGGTCTCTGTAATTGAACTCCTCCGAAACGGCTTGACCGCTTCTCATGACATTTTGTGTGGATATTGGGTAGGTCTCGGAAACGGACAACAGGTATTTTTTTTTTTTTTTGATATCTCAGATACTCCAGATATCTGATTTTAAAAGTTCACTTTGTATGGGGGGTACCCCTCCCAGTTTCCCTATTAAAAAAAAAAAATAGACGTTGTCCGATTGTCAGACCTACCCAATATGCGCACAAAATTTCATGAGAATCGGTCGAGCCGTTTCGGCGAAATTTTACCACAAACACCGCGACAGAAGAATTTTATATATAAGATATATAAATATAATATTAATTTTTTTAATTTTTAAGTTTCTGTTAAAGAAAATTTAATTTTATTTATTGCTTATTTTCCGCATTTTGTTTTATACCTTATACCACTATGTGGTTTGGGTATAATGACTTTGTGCTGCTGTTTGTAACTACCAAAAATATTTGACCTAGACCCATGTTTTATTATACCGATCGACTCAGAATCATTTTCTGAGTCGATTTAGCGATGTCCGTCCGTATTGACTTGTTTTGTTGTCAATGGATCGTTGTATTATGCATTTCGCACAATATTTTATTGGATGTAAGAGGAGCCCAAGCCAAGGGAGGAATTACATGAATTTGAGGAGGACGACGAGGAAACAAATGAAGAGCCAGAATTGTATTCAGCAAATGCAAAATATAAACTAAAAAGGCAAGCTATTTATATTTCAATGTTTAGTTAATTTATTTAATATGTAAAAAAGAAAATATTTATAACAAACAATTCATAAGAAAGTAAAAAAGTTAACACAAAAAGATTTATTTAATTATTTTAATGTAAAAAAAAGAACTAAAATGTAAACAATTCATTAAAAAATGAAAAAAGTATTAAACGCATAAATAAAATGGAAGTATTTTGAAACATTTGAATTATTTTTTCACTCTCTATTATGGGAGCCATATTTGTAGCGCATTTCGGTCTCGAAGCGTTCGGTTCTCTCCTGCTTTTATAATTCCAATATGCGTAAACGTTCTGCCTTTTCTATTCCCGGTTTATTTAACTCAAAGCTTTGCTTTCTTTCTTTCGAAATTTAATCCTCATTATTAAGAATGAATTTATTTCACTTTGGATTTGAAAAGTTGATCCAAAGAATTTTTAGGAACAGCTCTTCTTATATTCGCTGCAAACTCATTCACAGCTTTTTTTTGTTTAAGGTTTTTTCCAACATGTGGCTCATAAGGTAAGGATGGACGAGTTGTGGCTAACCGCACAGAAACTGTAGATGAAGTCAGAACTTCAACGCAGTCACCTTTTACTGTAACAGCTTCTGAACCTGTATATTGGATGACTGGTGTCAAGCAGTATTCATCAAGACGAAACTGCAAAACTCTATTTGTCCATCTAGAGTACTATCCGAAATAGGTGTGCTATTTAGTCCTAAGTTGCTTGTAGTGGCACTATGAAAAACTTTAAATTGGATTTCTGTGTTTTATGTCCAAAAATATCATGAAGTTCGCCGTAAAATCAACACATCTGTGTTAGCTTATCTGAAACAGTAATAAAGACATACTTAAGAATGTTTGATTAATCTTAATTAAAACAAGTAAGAAAATTATAGTCGGTTTAGATAGACTATATAATACCCTATACCATGCGTTTAGAGACCCTATCTCTTAGGTCGAACTAGTTGAATATAGAAAAGAAGCATAAAACAAGTTTGATTGATATTGTTATTAATTTCTTTGGCTGCAGATATCAAAAAGTTCAAAAATGGTCCGATCCTGACCATATTTTGTACAGTGACTTGCATTTTTCAAAAAAAATACACAAACCAAATTTGAGAAAAATCTGTGCAACATTTTGGTTTTTTGATAGATTTAAATGAAGATCGGGAATCAGCTTTATATGGGGGTTATTTTATAGGGTTTATTTTTGGACTACTGATTATGACATATGACCGTTTAAGTCGATCTCATATGGGTCATTTGTATGGGGACGAGGTCTGAACATAAAACAATTTTCACCAATTTCAATAGGGTTCATACTATGGCTGATAGAAGCTTATGTTCCTATTGGCGACCTGTAGTTTGATTACAAGTTTTGCATGGACACACAGCCAGACGGATGGTCGCACATCGCTAAATCGACTCAGAAACTGATTCTGAGATAGAAGATAGAAACCTGCAAAAATGTAGATAAATAAAAAATAAATTTTTTTGTTTCACATTAATCGTAAATTATAACCCCTTAATAATCATGTAGATCTCTTATGATCTTTTAGATGGTAAGAGGGGTGGAGGAGGTTTAACAAAACAATGTGTACTAAGAGGTTAACCAAAAAGATATATTGTTTATATTTTTGGTGACGACCTTTTTGATACGTTGAATAACTAGGGTAGCGTTTATAAAATTATATGATTTTATTACTCATACAAGTAATTCAAAGAAAAAATTTGGTTTATGATGATATAATAACAACAAGATGTATTCTATACAATTGTTGTTAAACAGAGTTCCACATGTATAGAACGTGAGGGGGTACCGCTGTCGATTGCTCTCCAGTATAGCCATCTAAATTGCGCCGTACTCTGTGCAAAGTATGCTTGAATTTCTTGTGGTGGAATCGGTGATGATGGCTATCCAGCATAGCAATCTGGATGGCCGACGTACGCCCGTGGTTCGGTCCAGTAAGTCAGCGTTTGGATACTGTTTTTTTATCTTATAACATTTTCTTTCAAAATAGGTTGGAAATGACTCCAAATTCGGAGCCATCGTTGAACGGATGGCGGATACTCCTGCGGTTGGGCCGACGAGGCCCACGAGTTACCTTTCGGATGCAGCGGACACGGATGGAGGAGAAAATCTATTTAAAAGAAAAAAAAACTATAAGGCCAGATATTAAAAAAAAGGTAATAAGAAAAGACGGGAGATCTCCCCATATAATAATAATGAGAAAATATGGGAGATCTCCTCACGTTTTAAAAATGAAAATGATTGTAAAACAATTAAAAAATATATAATAATAATGAGAAAAGATGGGAGTTCCCCTCACATAGAAAATAAAAATAATAAAAAGAGAAGACTCCCCATATAAACCCAAAAAAATGGGGGAAAATATATATATATATAAATATTTAAAAAAAAAATAAGAAAAGATGGGAAGCCCTCCCGTAAAAAAGAAAGGAATAATAAGGATAAGGAAAGATGGGAGGTCTTCCCCATGTATAAATAATTATAAGAAAAACTGGGAGGTCTGCCCATTGGAAACATACATATTTAAAAAAAAATATATATTAGCATACATATTTGTTAAAAAAATATATACATATATAAAAATTAGACATACAGATTTATTAAAAAAATATATAAAAAAACATAAATATTGAAAAAAAAAAATATGGATCCTAACATACAAAAAGAAAAAAAAGGAAGATTAATATAAAAAAGGAAAAAAGGAAAGGAAAAATCAATATATATGAAAAGAAAAAGGAAAAAAACCTATATAAAAATAAAATATTTAAGTTAGGTGCATTATTCCCAATTTAGTTTAAAGGAAAAAAAATACTTAAAGGGAAAAGAAAATGTATATATATATATAGAAATTAGAATTAAATTGAAACGGCCGTTGTGACAAGATATGGCTGTTTTGGGCTAGCTGATAAGATGGTCATTGGGACAAGGGGCCAGGTTGATCCATAAGCTGCATGTTTCGTCCCGAGTCAACAATGAAATGTCGCCAAGGGTGATCCAGCAGGGCAACATGCCTGTTTATTTGGTCAGGAACGTTGTCAAGAAAGAATGATCAGCATGAACTACGTCGAGGTGGCCAATCGGCAATGAGGTAACAGTGTGCGTCATTTGCATCATTGAAAATGATCGAAGAATGGCCCTGGCTTATATTGAATATTACGGTGAACGCCAACGAATTATGAGCTCGACACACCAACGCTCGTAGGAGATTGCATTTCCGCCGAAAGTATTGTCATGAGTTTGCATCAGGCCAAACCTAATTTTGTTTGTCATGATTCTGTATTGGAACTCGATCATCAATGTCGTCGGATCACCATTTTTGCTTCATGCAAGCGATAGGACAGAACTTGCTCTACGAAGCAAAGCAGCGGGCCTAAGACCGGTTTTAGGAAGCAACAAGCTGACGGTTGTTATGATGCTGTATTAGAACCGAAGCACAAGAGTTATTATATGTGACACGGTAGAGGTTAACAGTCATGCGGTACAAGAACGCATGCTAGAATAAAAGGGGCGTCGTAGCGTCCAACCGTAAACGGACAGCGACTGTCGCAATTGTCGTCATTGTCGTCATACCGATCTTATCGGTTTGGTCATTACCAGCAGCCTTATCACCATCATCATGAATGTTATCATCAGTATCGGACCTGAGTACATTATAATCAGCAGTAACATTATCAGCAGCATCAACATCATCAGAAGCAACATTATCATCAACATCATCATCAGCATCAACATCATTATCAGAAGCAACATTATCATCCACATCAACATCATCAGCATCAACATCATCAGCGGCAGCAGAAGCAGCTTGCCAGCTCAGTGTCACTGGTAAACGATGTGGGAATCGTTTCCGTGGAAAGGGGGATTAATGTTGTGAAACAGAGTTTCAAATGTATAGAATGTAGTATAATAGGCTTTTCACACTTACTAAGTTTCAGCGAAACCCCAGAAATTCGCTCTCTTGAGATGGTTTCGAAATCATAGTTTTCACATTATGTTTTTGTTATATACTGCGGTTTCATTTGACATTTCTCATTTCTGCAGCAAGTTTTTTTTGATTGTAAACAACACAAGCGCGTAAATAAACAAATATAGTTAAAAATCAGAAAATGAATTTAATTTTAATAATATATGAGTTTATATCATTGTATGATAAAGCGATGGATGGATTCAAAGGAATACAAGATTATTTTACTAATAAAATTGAATTGTATCGAAGGAAAAGAAATATGTACTTTAACATACTTTTGTTATTAAGAATGGATGTTTTCCAATTGCTCGCTTTAGCAGAATCGGAAAATTATGTAATAGATTATGCTGGGTCAAGGTAAAATATAATTTAATAATAAATGAAATATGTACATATGAAAATATTCTTAATAGATACGCACCAAAACCTTTTGGGAAATCAATTGCGTAGCACATGACGATGAGTTTTTTAAAAACAACTTTCGCATTACACGTGAAAGGTTTAAAAAATTATTGAAGCTGCTTTGCGGTCTTGAGAAGAAAGACTCTACATGGCGTAAGGCGATCCCCCTCGACAAACGTGTCGCGATTGCTTTGTATGCATTAGGGTCGTCTGCGGAATACCGAAGCATCGGGAATTTGTTTGGAGTTGAAAGATCTACTGTATGCCATTCGTTAGTGATTTGTGCGATATGGCATGGCCAGTACTTCAAAATTTGTACTTGAACCACATTCCCCTAACAAGGGAAAAAATTGATGAATGTCGTAAGGGCTTTCTGGCTTTGGGATTCCCACAGTGTTTAGGTGCAATTGGTAAGTTAATGTACATTATACATATGTAAAACATAATTGTTTTAACATCATTTTTAGATGGATGCCATATTGAAATACAGCCACCTGCAGAAGATGCTGCAGATTCCTATAATTATAAAGGGTGGTACTCCACCATTCTTTTGGCGTTAGTGGATCACAGGTTCATTTATAAGTTTATCATTATGCAATTTAACTGAAAGACACATATTGTTTCAGATGTCGATTCTTATACGTAAATGTTGGGGCAATGGGGAAATGCAATGATTCCCAATTGTTCGAGCAATCGCAACTAAAACGTTATCTCGACAACTGTAATTTGCTCAACGAAATGAGCAAACCAATATCGAATGTGGAAGTCCCAATTATAATTCTTGGCGACTCGGCCTTTAAGTTTTCCCACATGGTAATGAAGCCCTACCCATTTTACGTTGAGCAACACGCTAATGAAAAGAATTTCAACTATTCGCTGTCGAAATGCAGAAGGGTAGTGGAAAATGCATTCGGGCATTTAAGAGCTCTTTTTCGCCGCGTGGGAAAGGGGAATCGATAACAATATCAAAAATGTTAACAAAATAATATTAAGTTGTTGCGCCTGGCACAATTTTTTAAATGAAGAAAATGACAATATCAATGCGGAGTGGGCAGATATGCAAAGGAATGTGGATAGCAGTCGTGCTCAACCAGAATTTTTGGTACCTAGTTATTCCATGCATAGCAGAGCAGGGCAAATAAGATAATTTATAATTATAATTTATTAAGAAAAAAACTTATAATTAACAAACGCAAAAAAATTGAAAAAAATTACTTCAAATGCAAAAAACAATTCTATACATGTAAATAAAAAATAAATAAAAAAATTACTTCAAACGCAAAAAAATTCAATTCTATACATGTAAATAAAAACTAAATTAGAAAATACTTCTACTAAAAAAAAAGAAAATTAAAAATGACTATTTTTACTATTTAAATAGTCTAATAGCGCATCCATCACTTCACACTGCTTATTCGCCACTTTTTCGAGTAATTCGGTTTTCTTACACTCCAAACTGTGCATTTTGTTGTTCATCTCTTCCATTTTTTCTATTTGCTTGTCAATTTTATAGTTGGCTTCATTATTTGTTGCATAATTTGTTGTTGAAATTTTACTTTTTTCCCAGGTAGTGGTGTGGGTGACGTTGATGGTGACGGTGCTTGGAATGTTGATGCAGGGGTTAATGGTGATAATGGTAATGCTGATGGTGATGCTGGTGGCAATGACAATGCTGGTGTCAATACTGCTGCTACTATTGACGTCGATGTTGCTGCTGCTATTGATGTCGATGTTGCTGCTGCTGTTGGTGTCGATGGTGCTGATGAGACGACGTATTCATTTGACTCTGTTTGAAATTAAAATTTAAAAATAAATATGTACGAAAACAACAAATATTATACACTTACCTAATATGCTATCACATGCAGATGATGCTGTTGAAATAACAATAAAATTTTAATGAAACTGCAAATATATATATACGGTATAATGTAATTACCTGATATGCTATCATATGTCACCTCTGACAAATTGAAGTACTTGTATGCTCCCAGCAAACAATGTACTCTGTTATAAAGGGACCACACCGATGGCGAGCCGCCTGATGGCCCAACTAATAACTTTTCTTTTCTATTTGAAAATACGAAATATATGTTAATTTTGGAGAATATTGAATAAGAAATGTACAAAAAATAAAAACCTGTATCGCCCAGTTAAATTGTGCAATTTATTCTTCACGTCAAGTGCCGATAAGGTAAAACCATTTTTCTGCAGCTCCGCGCTCATCTCAGCATAAACATGCTGGTTTTTCCTGTTACCGCGGAGCTGCAGAATCTTGTCTTCCCACAGCTCAAGCAGAATTTGCTCTGCCGTTTCCATCCATTGGCTTCGCTTTTTGTGCTTCTTTCTTTGGTTTCTATTTAAATAAAATGAAATTTTTCTAATAAAAAGTCAATATAAAATTAAGATACTTACAACATATCACTTATTGGCTCCATTTTTCCTTCTGTAATTAGTTAAAATTAAATGTTTTGCATTAATAACAATAAATAAATAAATAAAAAATAAGTAAATGCAAATTAAGCAATGCAAATAAGCAATGCAAATTTTTTCATTTTAATGCTTTTTTAACTACTATTGGAAAGCAACCCTGTTCTTTCTCTTGTGTTTACTGTGATTTCAAACAAATCAGTAAAATGCGTTTTTTTTTTATATGGAATTATGTGTGATTTATAGTTTGATTTAGCATGAATATCATGAAAGAGAGCAAAAAGCTGGCGTTTCCTGAAACCGCAGTAAGTGTGAAAAGCCTATAAGATTAGTTTAAATTTAGTATAGAGAATACAATATAATTGATACAATGTATCAATATAGAATATATAATATACAGATAATAGTATAATGTATAATTAATATAATATATAATATATATTTTAATATAATAATAATATATAATAATAATAACAACATATAATAATAATAATAACATATAGTAATATATATCAATATAATATATGATAATAATAATAATAACAATTACTTAAACCATGAATGTGAATTCATTTAATGTTTATTCACAAAACATACATTTTCAGCCGCGATTTGCTGTAACCCAATTTGGCATGGTAACGTACGTTTAAGATTTAGTATAAATAAAGGGGGAAAAGTTAGAACAGTACCAGATGAAGACAAGAAAGCACGCTGTTCTGACCCGTTGGTATGCAATCTTGCCTTGCTCTGCTCTCTTTTTTCTTTTTCAGCTACTTAAACGCCGTTTGGGCGTTGATAGACAGCGCGTGCCAGCGCTAGAACATAACAGGCAAACACGCGGTTAGGGCCTATAAGGTATTTCTTTTTCAAAATATAAGACCTCAACATTAATGGCGCAGCTGGTTGGATGCGTCATTTATTTCGTTTCAGAATTTAGGACATAACACAATAAAAAAATATTTGTAATAGTTAGGAGTGTTTAAAAAATTATATCTATAATATTAATAAGCTAGGTGACTTATTGTTACCGATGTTTTGCTTTACCGTTTTATCCCGAATTGGACCAAACGTATATTATTTGACAGGTATTTTTTTTTAGCTATTCACCTGTAAAAAGGCTGCTTTGGGGACTGTTGAGACTGCGTAGTCTGTTGATGATGTGGACTGTAAATTTGAAGGTTTGTTAATTCCAAGCCTTTTTCAAAATGGTTTATAATTGTTCGGCATGAACAATTATAAATGAGTTCGTAGGGTTCGAAAATGGGAAAATGAAAAATAAAAGATTGAGTTAAATTCTGTGTGATAATAATTTTTATTGTGGTCGTGCTTACCAGCTCAATATTCAATTGTAAGTGACCTTCTTTTCTGTTCGGCACTTCCCAGCTAGGTTCGTGCTTTACTTACAATGTACATAATGCAAATATTCTATGTTTTGATTAAGTACAAATGGTAATTCACCATAATAATTCATATTCTTTTACAATTTAAATTCAACAATTCACAATAATAAATTTTATATATAATTAAGTAGCGAATATATTCATATTTAGATATTCATTTATAATTCAATAAAAAAAATGCATATATAATATTTTGGAAAATTATTAACGTATATATATAAATTTTGTTGTGTCTAAAATTATGATTTTAGACACACCAGATTTACAGATTTTTTAATTTTTTCTTTTATTTTGAGTAAATTGCATTTAAAATTACTACTAACACATACATAAAACAAGTAATTAAATTATAGTCGGTCTAGACCGACTATACGATACCCTACACCATGCGGTTAGAGACCCTATCTCTCAGGCCCAACTAACTGGATATAGTAAATAAGCATAAAACAAATTGAGTGGGATTTTTATTAATTTTTTCGGCTGCAGATATGAAAAAGTTCATATCGGATGTTATATCTATATGGGGACTAGACCCAAAAATGGACCGATCCTGACCATGCTTGGTAAAGTCTCTTGTATTTTGCAAAAATATATACAAACAAAATTTGAGAAGAAACAGTGCAATATTTTTCTTTTTTGATAGATTTAAGTGAAGATCGGCAAGCAGCTCTATATGGGGCCTATGACTAAGAGTTGTCCAATAGGGTTCATTTTTTGACTACTGATTAATGGATGTAATATATACATACAAACCCAATTTGACTAAGATTTGTATGATAATTTGGATCTTATGGCAATATATGTTGATTTCATAGAGGTTATTTGTATGGGGGCTAGGTCTGAACATGGACCGATTCTCAAAAGCGGGTATCCCATGGGCGATAAAAGATCAAATACCAAATTTCATCAAAATATATTCATATTTGCGACCTGCAGTTTGATTAAAAGCTTTACATGGACACACAACGGACGGACGGACGGACATCGTTAAATCGAATCAGATAGTGATTCTGATTCGATCGGTATAATTAAAGATGGGTGTAGGTCAAATATTTTTGGTTGTTACAAACAGCAGCACAAAGTCATTATACCCAAACCACATTGTGGTATAGGGTATAATTATGCGTATGTTATGTGTGTGTTTATTATATTTATACCCTATAACAAAAAACTTTACCGAAATCAGTATAATATGGATACCAGGGCATTCTCTAATAGAAGGCAATGAATTCGCTGACTTTGCAGCCAAACAAGCATATAAATTTCCGTTGATCAAGAGAATCCATAGAAACTTTTCAGATATAAGAAAAGCAGTAAAGAGACAACACGACAACTTGAACCTTGATACATGGAATATGACTAACAACTGGTACAAAACCATCAACACTTAAAACCAACCTTTATTCCTGGTTACCTCACACAAATGATATCGAATAGATTTAATCAAATTCTTAAGATTAAGATTAGGACACACTAAACTTACACACAGTCGCATTATAACAAAAGATAATGCACCTATTTGCAGTTGTGATAGCATTTCCCCTCTTAACATACCACAAATTCTATCTGATTGCACATTATGCGATCAACAAAGGAACCAAATATTTTCAGAAGTTAATATCATTACCCTATTATCCTCCCAGTTGTGGCATTCCATAAAACTTATAACACTTAATATAAAAAATATTAGATTATTTAATCATATTTAGACCTGTTTCTTTTTCACACTATTGTAATAAATATCCTAATTTTACACATCGATTTGGCTTAAGGCCTTGTTGCTATAGCTTATATATGTATATATATATATACATTTATTATATTTCATATTTAGTCTATGTATGTATTATATCTAAATTTTAAATAAATAACTAAATAAATTTTTACCAACTGGATAGAAAAATGTTAATAAAAACTTAAATGAGATCAAATATAAAATTTTTGTTATTTTGTAACGTCGCAAAATACAACGTGCATATCTAATACGTACTACAATTACCCATACTTAATCGTTCATACACATTAACAACACGAATACTAACTGAACCTATACCAACCACATTACACTTAAACACCATCTTTTTGATTCTCATTCAGTCAATATATTAGTTTAGATAAGTAAACAAGGTTGGTATAGGCAAAGTGAGTCAAGTCGAGTTAATGACAAGACTCTGGGTTAAGTCTAATTAATGACAAAACCTTGCTCGGAACAATCTGCCACCACGTAGATATATCCAAGGACATATTTTTGTACTGACGATCGACCTCGGCCGTTACCAATAAATTTTACTCCAGCAACTTCTGTTGACTGCTCTCGCTACTCCAGCAACTTCTGTTGACTGCTCTCGCTACTCCAGCAGCCTTCGGTTGACTGCTCTCGCTACTCCAGCAACTTCTGTTGACTGCTCTCGCTACTCCAGCAACTTCTGTTGACTGCTCTCGCTACTCCAGCAACCTTCGGTTGACTGCTCTCGCTACTCCAGCAACTTCTGTTGACTGCTATCGCTACTCCAGCAACCTTCGGTTGACTGCTCTCGCTACTCCAGCAACCTTCGGTTGACTGCTCTCGCTACTCCAGCAACTTCTGTTGACTGCTCTCGCTACTCCAGCAACCTTCGGTTGACTGCTCTCGCTACTCCAGCAACCTTCGGTTGACTGCTCTCGCTAATTCTTCTCTTCTGCTTCCAGGTCGGCGATTGCCATCAACCTACGTTACCATCACAACCGATCTGTACCGAGCAGCCAAACCAGCCGACCACTAAGCGAAGCAACCGAGCTACCATCACAGCCGATCTGTGCCGAGCAGCCAAACCAGCCGACAGCTAAGCGAAGCAAACAAGCTACCATCACCAACGATCTGGGCCGAGCAGCTAAACCAGCCGACAACTACACGAAACATCCGATCTACCGATAACCCCGACTACCACCGATTAAGTAGTCGACCTACCGATGCAGCCGATCTGCGCTGATTAAATAACCGAATCACCACTACAATCGATTGCTACCAGCTAAGTAGCCGATCTACCGATACAACCGACGGCTACCGATTATATAACCGACTCACAACAACCGATCTACTGATACAACCGATGTGTACCGATTGAATAACCGAATTAGCAATACAACCGACTACCACCGATTAAGTAGTCGACCTACCGATGCAGCCGATCTGTGCTGATTAAGTATCCGATTCACAACTACAACCGATTGCTACCAGCAGCCGTTCTACCGATACAACCGACGGCTGCCGATTAAGTGATCAATTCACCAACACAACCGATTGCCACCGAATACGCAGCCGACTTAACGATACAATCAACTACAGCCGAAGTTGTCGATCTACGGATAAACAACCATTTCGACCACCGATAAGAAGCCTAGAGGGTCCGAATAAGAGACGAAGAGCCATTCGCCAGTGTCATTATTTACCATATATATACATATATCAATTACACAATAAAATTTAGTTTGTTATATTCAATCCTAGAGAAGGAAAAACAACTGTCTTATTATTTAAGGTTTTGAGGGTCCTTGAATAGACCCTGGACGCGACTAGCTTCCCCAGCCGCAAGACAAAACACTCGTTACAAATGGCGCCCGATCAGGGACCCAATTCAAAGTCGGAAAGCGGAAAACCCGATAAAACCGCCAGCGAAGATGAATTGGCTACACGACACACCGGCAACACACCAGTAGGCTCATCTACCGGACTAACGACCGATACCCTCGGTTGGATATATTTACTACGTAAAGACCAACTAATTGAACATTGTAGCAAATGTGCCATAACTACTACTGGTTTGACCGTTGAGCATCTCCGACGACAACTAGCCGAACATATCCGGATAAGGAGATTGAGATCATCGACGGAAAGTCTTCTCAAGGACGTGGAAGATAAAGTACGGTCCGAGGAAAACATGGTCATTGACGATATCATCCTCCCGGTACCGCCACAGCCTCACACTCCAACACACAGCACCGAAAAGAAAATGAGAGCCGAAGTATCTGACAACGACATAATGGCTACCGTGCAACGCTGGGACCTAAAATATGGCGGCGGGGACAACGAGCTCATCGACTTTCTAGAGAGGTTCGAAGAGTTAGCCGAAGTTAGATACGAAGCCGAGAAGTTCTTTTTGCCCCGGCGTTGTATAGCTCATCTCGAGCAAGCCTTTTATAACCGCAAGCAATATAACCGGGAAAGGGCAAAGACTATATACTAAGCATGCTCACACTCGCCCGGCAACATCCCCAACTACGCCTACTGGACCATCTCGACCGAATCTACGACGGCCTGCGAACCGAATATCGACATTATGTGAGACGTAGGGATTTCGCAACCTTGGATGAGCTCACGGCAATGGCAGACGAATTCGAGGCTTTAAGGAGGGAGGAACGTCCACACACATCCCATATGGTAACCGACGGCCAGTACATCCGAGAAGACCGTTGTTGGCACTGTAAAGGACCAGGTCACACGCGGTGACACTGTACCAACCCCCGGAGGTTATTCTGTTCCTATTGTGGGCGCGATGGTACCCTATCCCGAAAATGCCATTGCCAAAAGTTGGCCACTGCCAACGAACCCCCACCACCGATCAGGACGGAAGGTACTATCTACCCGTAAGTGTTCATGGATTTAGGGTGCAGGCTCTAATTGACACTGGCGCGTCCCACACTTACGTCAATGAGACGGTAGGGCAACGCTTACGGGAACTAAACGCCCCAAAAACCAGCAGCTCCGAAACAGTTCAGATGGCAGACCAGACCCTAGTGTCACACCTAGACACCTATACCGTCCAACTCCGATACGACCAGCAGGTAGTGACACTAGCAACCCCGGTAATCCCCACTCTGGCTGTATCCATGATTCTTGTCATGGATTTCCTCGAGATGTTCAATGTAGAAATTCTTCTAAATGGCACCCAACTACTAAGGCCGGAAGTTCAAGTGGCATATCCGATAAATTCGGTGCACTCAGTAACGCAGCGTCCATTCCTGACAACAGAAGAAAATAAAATCCTAACAAGACTCACAGAGGGCCAGAAGAAAGGGTTCGACAACATAAGAGGATTATGCACCCTTGCCAAACACGAAATGCGGGTACGACACCAGCCCAGGACACCATCGGTCGGGCATAAAAACCCACCACCACAAGCATTCATCAGTCAACGAACTGTACGAATGGCACATAACCTCACCATAGCGAGGGCAGTACCAACACCATCGGCGACCATAAATTTGGTTCGCCCAAAACCCACGACCATCACCGCATCATCGGCAACTATCGTTCCGGGTCGTGCTAGGCCAATGATCGTTGTTCCACCGGCAGTTGCAATACGGCATACAGCACCAGCAGCCCCAATCGGACCGGGACGTGCCAAGCCAAGAATCTCTGCACCATCGGCCGCTGCACCACGACCACACCAGGCCACCCTCCACCATCGTTACACCAATTTCCATACCACAGCAACAACCAGTACGCGCAACTATCCCTTCAAGAAATGCTGAATCAACCGCCACCGCCCCACAAACTGTACTGGCACAACAACCAGCACCTAAGCGAGCATTGAAGCGGCCACACAACTGTCCTGACCCCGGCTACAAGGCTAATGAACTTTTCAAAGGCACAACCATAAAACAGCCCCAGCGATACTTTCGACGCCGGCAATTCGTCATTCAACGACCGGACCAATCCCAAGGCAACCATCTTGAACCGAGGTTATGCCAAATTAGAATGCCGAAGGTTGTACCTATGTATATATAATTTAAAAAAAAAAATTTATCGCATCGCTCTCCTAAGCAAGGGGGGATGTAACGTCGCAAAATACAACGTACATATCTAATACGTACTTCAACTACCCATACTTAATCGTTCATACACATTAACAACACGAATACTAACTGAACCTATACCAACCACATTACACTTAAACACCATCTTTTTGATTCTCATTCAGTCAATATATTAGTTTAGATAAGTAAACAAGGTTGGTATACGCAAAGTGAGTCAAGTCGAGTTAATGACAAGACTCTGGGTTAAGTCTAATTAATGACAAAACCTTGTCTCCGAACAATCTGCCACCACGTAGATATATCCAAGGACATATTTTTGTACTGACGATCGACCTCTGTCGTTACCAATAAATTTTACTCCAGCAACTTCTGTTCACTGCTCTCGCTACTCCAGCAACTTTTGTTGACTGCTCTCGCTACTCCAGCAACCTTCGGTTGACTGCTCCCGCTACTACAGCAACTTCTGTTGACTGCTCTCGCTACTCCAGCAACCTTCGGTTGACTGCTCTCGCTACTCCAACAACCTTCGGTTGACTGCTCTCGCTACTCCAGCAACTTCTGTTGACTGCTCTCGCTACTCCAGCAACTTCTGTTGACTGCTCTCGCTACTCCAGCAACCTTCGGTTGACTGCTCTCGCTACTCCAGCAACCTGCGGTTGACTGCTCTCGCTAATTCTTCTCTTCTGCTTCCAGGTCGGCGATTGCCATCAACCTACGTTACCATCAAAACCGATCTGTACCGAGCAGCCAAACCAGCCGACCACTAAGCGAAGCAACCGAGCTACCATCACAGCCGATCTGTGCCGAGCAGCCAAACCAGCCGACAGCTAAGCGAAGTAAATAAGCTACCATCACAGCCGAACTGTGCCGAGCAGCCAAACCAGCCGACAGCTAAGCGATGCAACCAAGCTACCATCACCAACGATCTGGGCCGAGCAGCTAAACCAGCCGACAACTACACGAAACATCCGATCTACCGACAACCCCGACTACCACCGATTAAGTAGTCGACCTACCGATGCAGCCGATCTGCGCTGATTAAATAACCGAATCACCACTACAACCGATTGCTACCAGCTAAGTAGCCGATCTACCGATACAACCGACGCCTACCGATTATATAACCGACTCACAACAACCGATCTACCGATACAACCGATATGTACCGATTGAATAACCGAATTAGCAATACAACCGAGTACCACCGATTAAGTAGTCGACCTACCGATGCAGCCGATCTGTGCTGATTAAATAACCGATTCACATCTACAACCGATTGCTACCAGCAGCCGATCGACCGATACAACGGACGGCTGCCGATTAAGTGATCAATTCACCAACACAACCGATTGCCGCCGATTACGCAGCCGACTTACCGATACAATAAACTACAGCCGAAATTGTCGATCTACGGATAAACAACCATTTCGACCACCGATAAGAAGCCTAGAGGGTCCGAATTAGAGACGAAGAGCCATTCGCCAGTGTGTCATTATTTACGATATATATATATACATATATCAATTACACAATAAAATTTAGTTTGTTATATTCAATCCTAGAGAAGGAAAAACAACTGTCTTATTATTTAAGGTTTTGAGGGTCCTTGAATAGACCCTGGACGCGACTAGCTACCCCAGCCGCAAGACAAAACACTCGTTACAATTTCTAACCTTGCTAAAAACCATTTATGATATCTCATTTGATATTCTCCAATCTTTTTGGTAATCAGAAAATGTAGTTTATTTAAATGTAAGGTTAACAAAAATATTTTTTTATAACGATCGCTTTATTCTCGTGTTTATTTATATTTTTGATTATTATTTTTTGCGCGAGTTAAAATACATCTTATTGCAAAAAAAAAAAAAAAAATTATATATAGAACTTGAACTCGGTTTTAGTATAATTATAAGTGCATTTATAAATGCTTTATAAGTGCATTGTAAAATGCTGTTTCTTTACATAATATAAAAATTCCAAAACTATTCTGATGCACTATATATCTAAGAGTTTCTGGTAGAGTAAACTAAATTAATTTTTTTCATCTTATCAAAATTAAGTAATTCAAAAACTGTATATGTATATGTTTATAATTTTGTACAATTATTTGTGGCTAACGAAAGATGAAAATATATATGAGCATGTTTGTGTGTACATATGTTTCTGCATTTATTTACGACAAAATGAAAAAAAGATTTTTTTTGCATATCATCAATAAATAAAAAACAATTCTAGTATTAGAGCTGTTCATATATAATACACTTAAAAGTTTTCATTCTATAATATACGTTTAATAATAATAACTAGCAGATTTAAGCACTCGAAATTCGAGTGAAATTTCTAGGCAATTTTATATCTCAACTTAGCAAATTCACAAACCAACACTTTTTTGGTTTATTATTATTGTGAATGAAGATAACAAAGTCATTGACAAACACATTGAAAACAAGTAAGAAATTTATAGTCGGTCTAGACCGACTATACGATACCCTATACCATGCGTTTAGAGACCCTATCTCTCAGGCCCAACTAACTGGATATAAAAAAATAAGCATAAACCAAAGTTGAGTGGAGTTTTTATTATTTTTTTTGGCTGCAGATATGAAAAAGTTCATATCGGATGCTATATCTATATGGGGACTAGGCCCAAAAATGGACCGATCCTGACCATGATTGGTAAGGTCTCTTGTATTTTGCAAACATATATACAAACAAAATTTGAGAAGAATCAGTGCAATATTTTTGTTTCTTGATAGATTTAAGTGAAGATCGGGAAGCAGCTCTATATGGGGCCTATGACTAAGAATTTTTCCATAGGCTGTATTTTTGAACTACTGATTAATGGATGTAATAAACACATACAAACCTAATTTGACTAAGTCTTATATGATAATTTGGATCTTATGACAATTTAAGTCGATTTCTTAGGGGTCATTTGTATGGGGGCTAGGTCTGAACATGGACCGATTCCCACGAATATCAGCAACCTTCGGTTATATCTACGTGGTGGCAGGAATGGACGCTGCGTTTCTGAGTGCACCGAATTTATCGGATATGCCACTTGAACTTCCGGCCTTAGTAGTTGGGTGCCATTTAGAAGAATTTCTACATTGAACATCTCGAGGAAATCCATGCCAAGAATCATGGATACAGCCAGAGTGGGGATTACCGGGGTTGCTAGTGTCACTACCTGCTCGTCGTATCGGATTTGGACGGTATAGGTGTCTAGGTGTGACACTAGGGTCTGGTCTGCCATCTGAACTGTTTCGGAGCTGCTGGTTTTTGGGGCGTTTTGTTCCCGTAAGCGTTGCCCTACCGTCTCATTGACGTAAGGGCGGGACGCGCCAATGTCAATTTGAGCCTGCACCATAAATCCATGAACACTTACGTGTAGATAGTACCTTCCGTCCTGATCGGTGGTGGGGGGTTCGTTGGCAGTGGCCAACTTTTGGCAATGGCATTTTCGGGATAGGGTACCATCGCGCCCACAGTAGGAACAGAACAACTTCCGTGGGTTGGTACAGTGCCACCGCGTGTCACCTGGTCCTTTACAGTGCCAACAACGGTCTTCTCGGATGTACTGGCCGTCGGTTATCATATGGGATGTGTGTGGACGTTCCTCCCTCCTTAAAGCCTCGAATTCGTCTGCCATTGCCGTGAGCTTATCCAAGGTTGCGAAATCTCTACGGCTCACGTAATGTCGATATTCGTTTCGCAGGCCGTCGTAGATTCGGTCGAGATGGTGCAGTAGGCTTAGTTGGGGATGTTGCCGGGCGAGTGTGAGCATGCTTAGTATATAGTCTTTGCCCTTTCCCGGTTATATTGTTTGCGGTTATAATAGGCTTGCTCGAGATGAGCTATATAACGCCGGGGCAAAAAGAATCTCTCGGCTTCGTATCTAAAACTGGCCCATGTGTTTATGTGCTCTCGCTTTACTCGATACCACTTTAGGGCATTCCCATTGAGAACCCCGAGGAGGGAGGGCAGCAGCCAGTCAAGAGGAATCCGATAACATTCGGCTAACCTCTCTAGAAAGTCGATGAGCTCATTGTCATCGCCGCCATATTTTAGGTCCCAGCGTTGCACGGTAGCCATTATGTCGTTGTCGGATACTTCGGGTCTCATTTTCTTTTCGGTGCTGTGTGTTGGAGTGTGAGGCTGTGGCGGTACCGGGAGGATGATATTGTCAATGAACATGTTTTCCTCGGACCGTACTTTATCTTCCACGTCCTTGAGAAGATTTTCCGTCAATGATCTCAATCTCGTTATCCGGATATGTTCGGCTAGTTGTCGTCGGAGATGCTCAACGGTCAAACCATTAGTAGTTATGCCACATTTGCTACAATGTTCAATTAGTTGGTCTTTACGTAGTAAATATATCCAACCGAGGGTATCGGTCGTTAGTCCGGTAGATGAGCCTACTGGTGTGTTGCCGGTGTGTCGTGTAGCCAATTCATCCTCGCTGGCGGTTTTATCGGGTTTTCCGCTTTCCGACTTTGAATTGGGTCCCTGCTCGGGCGCCATTTGTAACGAGTGTTTTGTCTTGCGGCTGGGGTAGCTAGTCGCGTCCAGGGTCTATTCAAGGACCCTCAAAACCTTAAATAATAAGACAGTTGTTTTTCCTTCTCTAGGATTGAATATAACAAACTAAATTTTATTGTGTAATTGATATATGTATATATATCGTAAATAATGACACACTGGCGAATGGCTCTTCGTCTCTTATTCGGACCCTCTAGGCTTCTTATCGGTGGTCGAAATGGTTGTTTATCCGTAGATCGACAATTTCTTCTGTAGTTGATTGTATCGGTAAGTCGGCTGCGTAATCGGCGGCAATCGGTTGTGTTGGTGAATTGATCACTTAATCGGCAGCAATCGGTTGTAGTTGTGAATCGGTTATTTAATCAGCACAGATCGGCTGCATCGGTAGGTCGACTACTTAATCGGTGGTAGTCGGTTGTATTGCTAATTCGGTTATTCAATCGGTACACATCGGTTGTATCGGTAGATCGGTTATCGGTTGTTGTGAGTCGGTTATATAATCGGTAGCCGTCGGTTGTATCGGTAGATCGGCTACTTAGCTGGTAGCAATCGGTTGTAGTGGTGATTCGGTTATTTAATCAGCGCAGATCGGCTGCATCGGTAGGTCGACTACTTAATCGGTGGTAGTCGGGGTTATCGGTAGATCGGATGTTTCGTGTAGTTGTCGGCTGGTTTAGCTGCTCGGCCCAGATCGTTGGTGATGGTAGCTTGTTTGCTTCGCTTAGCTGTCGGCTGGGTTGGCTGCTCGGCACAGATCGGCTGTGATGGTAGCTCGGTTGCTTCGCTTAGTGGTCGGCTGGTTTGGCTGCTCGGTACAGATCGGTTGTGCTGGTAACGTAGGTTGATGGCAATCGCCGACCTGGAAGCAGAAGAGAAGAATTAGCGAGAGCAGTCAACCGAAGATTGCTGGAGTAGCGTGAGCAGTCAACCGAAGTTTGCTGGAGTAGCGAGAGCAGCCAACAGAAGTTGCTGGAGTAGCGAGAGCAGTCAACAGAAGTTGCTGGAGTAGCGGGAGCAGTCAACCGAAGGTTGCTAGAGTAGCGAGAGCAGTCAACAGAAGTTGCTGGAGTAGCGAGAGCAGTCAACCGAAGGTTGCTGGAGTAGCGAGAGCAGTCAACAGAAGTTACTGGAGTAGCGAGAGCAGTCAACAGAAGTTGCTGGAGTAGCTAGAGCAGCCAACAGAAGTTGCTGGAGTAGCGAGAGCAGTCAACAGAAGTTGCTGGAGTAAAATTTATTGGTAACGACCGAGGTCGATCGTCAGTACAAAAATATGTCCTTGGATATATCTACGTGGTGGCAGATTGTTCCGAGACAAGGTTTTGTTATTAATTAGACTTAACCCAGGGTCCTGTCATTAACTCAACTTGACTCACTTCGCCTATACCAACCTTGTTAACTTATCTAAACTAATATATTGACTGAATGAGAATCAAAAAGATGGTGTTTAAGTGTAATATGGTTGGTATAGGTTCAGTTAGTATTCGTGTTGTTAATGTGTATGAACGATTAAGTATGGGTAGTTGTAGTACGTATTAGATATGTATGTTGTATTTTGCGACGTTACAAAATAACAAAAATTTTATATTTGATCTCATTTAAATTTTTATTAACATTTTTCTATCCAGTTGGTAAAAATTTATTTATTTATTTATTTAAAATTTAGATATAATACATACATAGACTAAATATGAAATATAATAAATGTGTATATATATACATACTAGCTGGACCCAGCAAACGTTGTTTTGCCCTCAATGAATTTTTAATTTTAGTTAGAATCTGTATATCTTATATATAAAATTCTTCTGTCGCGGTGTTTGTGGTAAAATTCCGCCGAAACGGCGCTACCGATTCTCATGAAATTTTATGCGCATATTGGATAGGTCTGAGAATCGTACAACGTCTGTTTTTTTTTGATAGGGCCACTGGGAGGGGTACCCCCCTACAAAGTGAACTTTTAAAATCAGATATCTGGAGTACTATGATAGCCATAAGTGCCACGCCCACTTGAGATATCAAAAAAAAATACCTATTGTCCGTTTCTGAGACCTACCCAACATCCACACAAAATTTCATGAGAATCGGTCAAGCCGTTTCGGAGGAGTTCAATTACAGAGACTGCAACACGAGAATTTTATACATATATAAGAAGTTAAACTCATCCTTTTTTGTTTTTATTTTATTTTTTTATTTAGTGCGATTTGACTGCAATTCAGAATGTATGGATGTTTTATCATAGGAAATTTTTGTATGTATAAATGGACCCGATAGGTGGCGCTGGGGTAAAGTCATTTCGAATAGTCTTATTTACGGTGCGATTTTACTGAAACTAAGAATGTACATATATGTATGTTAGATGATGGCAAACATTTTTTTGTTGGACCCGGTAGATGGCTCTGGCGTTCGAAAAATAATGAGTTGTCAAATTTATTTAAATTTTATAAGTTCCAAAATTCACAAACGTTTTTATGTACAAATATTCTAACCAAAAAGGAAGGAAAAATTGCATTGGCTATTGCTTTATTCTTATATATAAAATTCTCGTGTCGCGGTCTCTGTAATTGAACTCCTCCGAAACGGCTTGACCGATTCTCATGAAATTTTGTGTGGATGTTGGGTAGGTCTCAGAAACAGACAACAGGTATTTTTTTTTGATATCTCAAGCGGGCGTGGCACTTACGGCTATCACAGTACTCCAGATATCTGATTTTAAAAGTTCACTTTGTATGGGGGGTACCCCTCCCAGTGGCCCTATCAAAAAAAAGATAGACGTTGTCTGATTCTCAGACCTACCCAATATGCGCACAAAATTTCAAGAGAATCTGGCGAGCCGTTTCGGCGGAATTTTACCACAAACACCGCGACAGAAGAATTTTATATATAAGATATAAGCTATAGCAACAAGGCCTTAAGCCAAATCGATGTGTAAAATTAGGATATTTATTACAATAATGTGAAAAAGAAACAGGTCTAAATATGATTAAACAATCTAATATTTTTTAAATTAAGTGTTATAAGTTTTATGGAATGCCACAACGGGGATAATAGGGTAATGATATTAACTTCTGAAAATATTTGGTTCCTTTGTTGATCGCATAATGTGCAATCAGATAGAATTTGTGGTATGTTAAGAGGGGAAATGCTATCACAACTGCAAATAGGTGCATTATCTTTTGTTATAATGCGACTGTGTGTAAGTTTAGTGTGTCCTAATCTTAATCTTAAAAATTTGATTAAATCTATTCGATATCATTTGTGTGGGGTAACCAAGAATAAAGGTTGGTTTTAAGTGTTGATGGTTTTGTACCAGTCGTTAGTCATATTCCATGTATCAAGATTCAAGTTGTCGTGTTGTCTCTTTACTGCTTTTCTTATATCTGAAAAGTTTCTATGGATTGTCTTGATCAACGGAAATTTATATGCTTGTTTGGCTGCAAAGTCAGCGAATTCATTGCCTTCTATTAGAGAATGGCCTGGTATCCATATTATACTGATTTCGGTAAAGTTTTTTGTTATGGAGGCTCTGATGTTACATAAAAGTTTTTGTTATTGATATTGTTTATAGCCTCAATTGCTGAAATGGAATCAGTACACACGGCGAATATACCAGATTTCTGACAATATTGTATGGCATTGTTTATAACTATTATTTCAACAAAAAAATCGGAACTAAATTCTGGAAGTATACAGGTACTGATGATTTTGTCAACTAAGATAACCGCAACTAAGATAACTCTTTTGGTTTAGAACCGTCTGTGTATATAAAAGTTCTATCGTTGTATTAATTGATAATTTCATAGTATTGAATTAATGGAGGATATTCCTTTTTAAAATAATAATTTTCAACATGAAGTCACTACAGGTCAGCATTGTAAAGAGTCACATTACCTTCGATCTTGCCCCAAATTTTTAGAAAAAAAATGTTAATTACTGAATTCATATAGTAAAAGTCACAAATTCATGTTATAGTTGTCTCCCTGTCGATCACAGTGTCAAGGAATGTCCAGTAAATATAGCTGCAGATTGTGTAAACAAAGACACAACACAAGGCAAATGAGTTCCAATCTTCCAATTTGCTTCAAAATCAACAAGAAGAACCATCCAGTACGAGCGCCGCAGCACGAACATCCAACATACAGTCCACTCCTAGATCAAATATTCCTAGTCTCACATCCTTGACCCTACAGACAGACAAACGATCCTCATCAAGCCCACTGGATCGAGAAACTGCTGTTCACTACCATAGTCCAAATCGAAGCAAAAGGTCAGAGATTCGAGGCAAGAGCTATCATCGACCCTGTCACAGGTTTAAATCAGAACATATCAGAAACGTTTACAAAAGCCTGTTATTCAACCTTAGAAATGTTTCCGCTAGTCCTAAAGACCCTTCCTTCTAATTCACTACCACAAACGCTGGACTTACAGCACTTGAGTGAAACTGCTGAATTAGAACTTACAGACCCTTACTTTTTCGACGTCGTCCTGTCGACCTTCTAATTGGCCTCGATTTAGGACCCTCTATTTATTGTATGGAGACAGCTTTGAAATCAATTGGATCCCTTTTGGCAAAAAAAAACAGTATTTGGCAGGACTGTGGGGGGACCAATCAGAAAAACGACAAAATTCAGCCACTGTTTCACTATATAATGGACCATCCCTTGACCAAATCTTCAGACGCTTTTGGGAGGTGGAGGAAACCCCAAAACAAATTTTGAGGTCAGATGAGGACACATTTTGCGAGAATAATTTCAAATCTACAACGCGTAGAAATGACAGGGAAGGTATATTATTACTCTGCCTTTTTGAAAAAGGAGAAGAAATTGGAACTTCTCGCAACATAGCCATGGCCCAGTATTTGAGAATGGAGCACATGCTGAAACAAAAACCCGACTCAAAGAACAATACAAGCAGGTCATCTTAGAATATCTTGAGTTGGGACATATGAGAAAAATCTCTCCCCTGGATATAAATAAGGCCCCAAATTATTACCTGCCGCATCACGTAGTAATAAAACCAGACAGGTTGACCACAAAAATTAGAGTGATTTTTAATGCCTCCAGCCCGACGTCAAACAAGAATAGTCTTAACGACATTTTATATCCAGGGCCCATTCTTCAGCAGGATCTTGTTTTACTGATATCAAAATGGAGATTTTTCCGCTATGTGTTTAACGCCGACGTCACAACAATTAAGCGGCAAATACTAATTGACCGGACCCAAACCAATTATCAGCGAATGTATGTGGACGGTGTTCTAGCCGGCGGTCATACCTTGACCGATGCCGTCGGATCCAGAAAAGAACTAACCACCGTTTTAAAATCAACAGGTTTTGATCTAATGAAATGGACTTCCAACGACCCTCGAGTAATCCAGGAATTGCCAAAACAATCACTTTTACCAGTAGATTAGCTCAACTTATCTAAAAACTCTGGACCAAAACGCTCGAGATAAAATGGAATATTTCACCAGCCTCTTTCACTTTCATAGCTCCAGATGTCGAATTTAAACAAACATTTGCTAAACGCGAAGTATTATCTACAATAGCTAAGTTTTTTGACCCTTGCGCCCCCAATTATTGTAGATGCAAAATGAGTCATGCAACAGATATGGCTACACAAATAAGGATGACATTTTAAGACCCCTGGCCCGTATAAAATGACACAAATTCATCAAAAAGTGTGCTGCCATTAATATAATCAAAAAACCCCGTTGGATTCATTAAAGCCCCCCCCCCCCCCCCCTGTGAAATAGAATTTTACGGATTTAGCAACGCGTCTGAAAAAGCTTAGACAGCAACGCTATACATCAGAATTCAGCTTGATAACAACAATGTACATTCATTTCTTTTAGTCTGAAAGACTCGAGTTGCTCCTCTCAAAAAAGTATCTTTGCCAAGATTGGAGTTGTGGGGATCTTTCTTATTAGCAAATTCGGCTACTGGAATGTTACCAAATCAACAGACCCCCAAACTCAAAACGTATTTTTGGACAGACTCTACAATTGTGTTATCCTGGCTAAAGAAACTTCCATGCACCTGGAATACCTTTCTGGGAAATCGAGTTTCAGAAATTGTACAAAAGGTTGGAATTCCCAACTGGCAACATATCGAATCCAAAGAAAACCTTGCAGATGTCGCAAGCAGAGGTTGTTCTCCAGAGGAACTTCAAACTAATAACTTGTGGTGGTTTGGACCCTCTTGGTTAAAATTGCCAAAAAAAAATCAATGGCCAATACCATGACACAAATATTGAAGCGAAATCCATTAAAGTTTCCACAACTACAACTCATGAAGACCCTTTAAATCGCTTTTCATCATAATCTCGTACATACAGAGTTATCGCATATGTTTTGTGAATCTGGAGAAATACTGCAACATCAAGGACCCATCTCAGAATCTCATCAACCGAAATAACAAGAGATGAAATAAAGTCGGTCAGAAATCGTCTCATCTTATTGACCCAACAACAAAGTTTTCCTGATGAATATCGAAATTTAAAACTCAAAGCTAAAATCTCCAATACTAGCAAAATCTTGACGTTAAATCCATTCATGGATCACATGGGTATAATCCGAGCTAATGGCCCCAACGTACAATGAGCGACATCCAATATTACTTCCTTATGATTCAAAATTGACGCGATTGATTACCGAATTTAGACACAAAATAACTTTACATGGCGGAAATCAACTCATGATTCGAATTCTTAGAATAGAATATTGGATATTTTGATTACGACCCAGTCAAAAATGTCATCAATAATTGCAGAATTTGTTTTTTATATAAAAAACAGACAAAAATTATATTATGGCATCTTCACCACCCGAACGAACTACCATTTCAAGACTATTATTATGCTGGAACCTTCGATATTCGAAATTTTACTGGCCGAGCATGTCTCAACACAAAAGGGTATGTTTGCATTTTCGTATGCTTTACGACTAAAGCTGTTCATCCAGAAGCAGCTAGTGATTTATCGACCCAAGCCTTCTTAGCCGCATTTTCCCGCTTTATTGGCAGACGTGGTTGTCCAGCTAACCTATATTCCGACAATGGAACAAATTTCGTGGGCGCTGCAGAACTTATCAAAAAGGATAGAATTGAATTCATCAATACACTTCAACATCAACTGATTCATGACTACAGTCATCAAAATATCAATTGGAATTTTATACCTCCTGGTGGCCCACATATGGGTGGACTCTGGGAGGCAGGCGTAAAATCATTCAAAACCCATTTACGAAAAATAATTCCAAATATGAAATTCACATTTGAAGAGTCGTCTACACTTTTAACCCGAATCGAATCTTGCCTCAATTCTAGACCCCTAAGTCCTGCTAGCGATAACCATAATGATTTGATCCCGTTGACGCCAGAACACTATCTTATAGGCACACCGCTCATGGCTCCAGCTGAACCAGATGCATCAAATGGAAATCTGACCCTTGCCAGCCGCTGGAAGTGCCTGCGAATAATCTACCATTAATTTTGTCACCGATGGAAATCTGAATATCTCGCTGAACTTCATCGTAGATACAAATGGAAATATCCAAAAGAAAATGTCAAAGTCAATGATCTAGTAATAATCAAAGATAACAACTTGCCACCCAATCACTGGAAATTTGGTCGAATAACTAAAACTTATCCAGGAGATGACTAAAACACTAGAGTTGTCGACATACGAACTGCTAGTGGGACTTGTACACGACCTATCACAAACATCGCAGTGTTATTCTAAATAGACTCTTCCATTTACTCGCCATTTCAATCACATTAATATTCAATCCCTATAATTCCATATATGACTACCCCTAAGTTCAACAGACGTCCAGAGTGGCATTTTTCATGCGGTATCTGCAATTTAGATAATGCTAAAAAAACCTGCCACCTAGTTTTAACCAGCAATAATTTTCAGCGATATGATGTCATCATCAAAAAATGCTATTGCGTCAACTGTTTTGCATTTTTTATATGCTTATTAACTTACACATATCTAAATAGATCTCAATGCTTAGTAAACCTTCTTAGAAGCCATTCTTAGTGAACAGCAGTAAATAGCGACAAAAACATTGAATAGTGACAAAAATCTAAGACCCAGTGTGAATAAAATATCAGTTCAGAAATTTATTATAAATTTGAATATTGTAAATTTGAATAAAATCAAAAACTTTTATTAAAAACAACATTTAAAAAACCTTTTGAATAAAATTACAACAATAGAACACTTAAATCTGTAAGCATATATGTGTATACAAAAAAGAAATTATTGTAAAATTATAAAACATTTATGATAAATCAAAATCATTTAAAGTAAAATCTTATGGAATTAAACTGAAATTAAAACATTACTTTACAATTTACAAATAACTCAATGAACGCGTTTTCAATTAAAAGTTTGACCCCTAAATAGAATACTTAAAATAAAGAATGTTAAGTATGACTTTGACATAGTCGTTAGCCGGAAAATTCGGTTTATAATAAAAATAAAATACGTGTATGTAAAATAAACGCAAAATTTAGTTATTATATTCACTAAAAAACTTCGATATTGTAAAACCTTTATAATATAGTTAACTTAAATTTCCCAATTAAAAAACTCGCCATTTAAAATTTTGATGTGTAAACATCTATACGCTGTGAGCTGTAGGACAAATCGGTGTCACTTATGATTGTATTTTTGAAAAAATTATGATATAAAATTGTTTCAGCTAGTTCAACAACTCTTTGCTGTAAAACCACACAAATTTCACAATATAAACGTATAACATATACATAATTCAACAACCTCACAAGTATAACCAGAGTCCCTGCAGTTGCTTGCTATAAGTGATACATAGATGACGCTTTCTGTTTGATTTTAAAAAGGTGACGCAAAAAAATCTTTAATCTCCCCTGTCATCGGACTCACATGATTTTTTATAAAGTTTTCTTCCGATATTGTGGTTGATCCAAACAGTTGCACCAGAAACTATTAAAAATAAAATGTTGAATATTTTCAATATCCTTACAGTCACATAGAGAGCAGTGCTAAGTTTACAAGTAATCGTTCTTAGATGGTTTTCAGCAAGCTTAGAAACATCAATAATTTTATATTTGGTCAAATTTAAGTTTTTATTGAAATTTTTTTATATTAGCAATATTTATATGAAGGTATTTTATATAATTTTGCTCTTCACAATTGAAAACTAAATTGATTTATTTATTGTTTTTATAAAAAAAATTTAAATATTTAGTTATATTTTACCCAAAATATGTATAAACAATTAATGAACTGAATTTTAAACAAAAACACAATTAGTATACGATTCATTGTTATTAGGTTTAAAGAAACATATTTATTACTTCAACATCAAACTTAAAATTTTAACAATTAATGACTTCAGAAAAAAATATATTGAAGAAATATTTTGTTTAATTAAAAAATTTTTGAATAAAAAATTCTTTATTTTAATTTTTTTATTATATTTATATTTTGTAATATCTTGAGTTAAATTTCTTCACATTGGCACAATTTAAATAAATTCTTTTGTATAGTTTTTCTTTACACACATGAAAATAACTCCATTTAATTATGATTATTTCGATAATTCTTTTATGAAAAATTAGCAATATACCCGCTACGTTGTTAGCATAATTATTATGCTAATTATTAAAGCCATAATAATATTTAAAAACAATAAGAAATATAGTGTGAGTGACAATACGATAGAAACTTCTAACAAAATATATATTTGACGACTTGGACTCTTTTATGAATTTACATATTTTTATGTTTTATTTATTTAAGAAAGAAGAAATATTAACATAACTTCAGAAAAAATGAACAAAAGTTAAAGGTATTCATTTTTGTGCTGTTGACAAAACAATGGAAACCTTTACTATACAATAACACTCAAAAAGGAAACCAAAGATGTCATAACTGAAGAAGTTCAAAAAATAAAAGATCAATTTAAGGAACTTCAACCAGTGTTATTTAAATTTGATGATCAAGACATTGAAGTACATTTTAAAATGAGTCTCACAATGATTGATGGAAAAGTTGCACAAGCTTTAACAGGAACAAGGTTAACGTCGAGCTGCATTATATGCCAAAAGACATCAAGTCAATTAAGCCAACCCCCACCAGAAGACGATAGTTTTAAGTAAGCCTACGAATTTGGAATGTCCCCTCTTCATGGAGCATATTCTTAAATTGGGTTATGATTTGGAATTTAGTCCGTTAGGCGAAACAGTGCGAAAAAACAAAGAAAATGAAGAAAAAAGAAAGCAAAAAAAAAACAAATTCAACAAAAATATCTACAGCTAGGCCTCGTAATCGACCAACCAAAACAAGGGGAAGGAAACACAAATGATGGAAATACTGCAAGGAGTTTTTTTTTCGATCCGGAAACTGCAGCATCTATCACAGGTGTAGATCATGAATTAATAAGACAATTCAAAATCATATTACAAGTTCTACCATGCAGCAGAAAGATAAATGCAAAAAATTTGGAGAGTACGCCAATAAAACAGCTATACTTTATAATGAAAAATACTCTTGGAGATATATGCCATCCACAGTTCATAAAATTTTGTACCATGGGGAACAAATAATTCAAAACAATATGCTAACAATAGGAGATCCATCTGAAGAAGCGCAAGAAAAAAACAACAAAGACGACAGATTCTTTCGCGAGCACAACACAAGGAAAATGTCCAGATGTTGTACTAATCACTATTTTGTTGTGCACTTCAGATCCATATATGTCCAACATTCGTCAAAAATGGAAAGCTACCTCTATTGAATTAGACGAAGAAGCTAAACAACTTCTTGAAGATGAAAATCAAGGCTATTTAGAAGAAATTTTTACTAAAATTGGTTGATTTAAAGTAGTTTTTCATTACACTAACAATAAGTTACACTTTTTTTACATAGTTAAAAAATTTTCTTGATTTAAAAATTTATATATTTTGTAAATTTACAATAAAAATTGTTATATTTCATAAATTTACCATAACAATTGATATAGAATTATTTAAAAAGACAATAAAAAAAATTTAACTAAAGCAAAAACATACGAGTTTTTCATTGAAACTTCTCTATCTTGAACCAATATAAGGTAACTTTTACGTTCGCTGCTTAATAAATTATATTTTAACTCGGGATCTTTCAAAAAAAAAAAAAAAAAAAACAACCTTTGGCCCTTGTGCACATTAGGGCTAAAAAGTTTACGGGGGCCAAAGTTTGGCATTTTCTGAAAAAAATAACTTAAAAAATTGTTAAAAGGTATTAGTTGTAAAATTAACTGAAAAAATAAGACATTATGTATATTAAAAAAAACCTTTTTTACCTTTTAACACTTCACTTTTGTACTCAAATTCAACTACAAATGAAAATGTATTTTAAGATTTGCGGAAAATTTCCCGAAAACAATTTCCCGAAATTACAATTTCACGAACACAATTTCCCGAAATGACAATTTCCCGAAATTACAATTTCCCTAAATTACAATTTCCCCAAATACAATTTCCCGAACACAATTTCCCGAAATTACTATTTCTTCAAAGAGCTTGTTGATGGCATTTCCGAAACACTACCATCAGAAATTCCGGCCGAAGCGCGAGCAATCAGCTCATGACCACTTGATGTAGTGGTCCGGGCAATATCTTTCAGCTCATTAACGATTTTTTCTTTAGCAACGAAAGCCGCTTCGGCACTGTGATTGTGAAGAGCATCTTTTTTTATAGTATCGTTGTTATGACCCTACAGGTACAATGTTTTCCTCGATAGAGGATAAAACGCCAATAAACGCTATCAACGGACTGACCGTCGTCATGATACAAGAAACCATTCAAAAGCAACCTCGGTTTACCTTTTTCGCTATCCAGGAATTCGAGTGGCATAGTAACTGAGTGTTACAACCCAAATAACTAAAAAACTTCGCTATGCAAGATGGTAACGATTCCGTTGCAGCCACTGCATGGGCAGAATGTGATGGAGTGAGCGTTATCCGTCGGGAAGTCTGAATACCGAAGTGTTCAAAGTCACAATGAAAAAATAAGCGTATGACACTCTAATAAATAGGTCCGGATGACGAGGGAGGGTGGAAGAGGAAGGGCGCGGTGCGGGGTGGGGGAATTGTTTTTTCGAGAAGTCGTATACTCGGGAAATTGTTTTTTCAAGAAATCGTATGCAGCAAGTTTTCTTTATGGGGGAAATCAAGAATATATGAGAAGTTGTAAACTAAAAATAGGGAAATTGTAATTTCGGGAAATTTTTTTCGGGAAATCGTAATTTCGGGAAATTGTAATTTCGGGAAATTGTTTTCGGGAAATTGTTTTCGGGAAATTGTTTTCGGGAAATTGTTTTCGGGAAATTGTAATTTCGGGAAATTGTTTTCGGGAAATTGTTTTCGGGAAATTGTAATTTCGGGAAATTGTTTTCGGGAAATTGTTTTTTCGGGGAATTGTTTTTTCGCGCAATTGTTTTCGGGCAATTGTATTTGGGAAATTGTTTTCGGGAAATTGTTTTCGGGAAATTTTCCGCAGACGGTATTTTAAACCCTTCGTAACTTTTTTTTATTTTCGGTCGAGAATTACGTTTTATAGGCTAAAGTCTCACCTACCAAACAAAAAAACCGCATATCAAAATTCCAATCCAATCAAAAGTTATAGATTTTTGACCGCCTTCTCGTCAAATGGTCCACTGTGCGTCGGCCGCATTATAAACGCTAATATATTTCGTAGTACAAATATCAGCACAAACCCATTACTTACGCACAATAATCTCCGCGGTCTATTGATCTACTTTGCAACAACGACGGCTTCTAACCGGAAAATGAAGCATTGGTAAACACTTGAATACATCTTGGATTTGGTCAGGTCCTGGAATACACCTGGAACTTTTCACATACCTCGTCTATTTTATGCTGGTGCATAACATTGCGGTTAATCATACCTGCTCGCAATGTGATAACCAGATTCCAGGTTATTTACACGTATGTCCTTTTAAAAGTTTGTACCGCTAATACTGGCTTCGGAAGAATTTTCATATAATTGACGCGTGTCTTACAGTGCGTTGAATTTGTGTTGCTAAATCACGAGTTGCTGCCGAAATGAAAAGCTGACAATCACGAATGGAATTATAAATTAATTGCAATATGACAACCAAGACTTTGCACCTTCACATCTACCCGAATGTGTTCTAGTTTTGTAAACAGTAATAATACATACCACGAAAAAACTCATGTCATATAGACTGAATAACATCTTTAGGTTCCCAAGTAATGTGTATTTCTGGATAAATACTTTAAAACTCTTTTTACACGTTACAAATAAATTATCACACAATATTTAAAAGTTTTCTTTATTCTTCTATTTAATTAAATTTTATTTGACATACGACAAATTAGATCAACAACTTCGGTCTTGCTAATCATATTAAGTTTTTTTTCTTTGGTTGTCACAACAGAATTTGAATCAGGCAATTTCCTTTCGATTAGAAATACCAAAACATTTTAATAGTTTGGGTTTCTATTGTTATAACCGAAAGGCAATTCTTAATACAAATTTTATATGTAGTACGGTAACCAATTATTTGTTGCAATATCTGTTAAAATATTTTCGATTTGAAATATGTTGTTAAAATAGAATTGGTAGTTGCAGTCGTCAATAATTCTGATTGACGCATATTATTGTTGCTTTGAGTAGGTTGCCTCAATTAAATTAATTTAGAAATTTGTAAAAAGATATTGATTGGTAAACGGAACTAGTTTTGTTGGCGTAGATACCTTTATTTTAAATTAATTATTTTTATATTATAGTTATAAAAGAATATCTATTGTATTTTTAAATATTAAAGAAATACAATAAAAATTCGTATTACTTTATCAAATTTTTCTAGATGTAACCAAAATCCAACTAATTTTTTTCTGTGTGCATATATTAATCCGTAGACCAAAAATAAACCTCATAGGACAATTCATTTAAACCTATCAAAAACAAAAATATTGCACAGATTTTTCTCAAAATCGGTTTGTATATGTTGCTAAAAAATATAAGTGACTTTACCACATATGGTTGGGCTCGGTCCAACTTTCGACGTAGATTTTGTTTATGATTTTCTAAACCCAATTAGTTGGACCTAAGACCAATTCTCTAAACGCATGGTATAGGATATCGGTCTAGACCGACTATCACTTTCTTACTTGGTTTCTTAAGGATATGTACTTTGAAAAGAAAATTTACCCATTGAAAAGCATCAGTTTTCCCTTTTTTGGGGGTAACCAAAGGCTCGAATTAAAACAAATTTTATTCTTCTCCGATATTTATGTCCCTGGTGGAATCTACAGGGTGGCCCAAAAAAGACTGAAGGATTAAAAATAACTGTATTTTTTTTGTTTTTATTTTTTATTAATTTTTTTTTATGTTTTTAAATATTTAATTCATGGAAATTTTTTACATCTAAGTGTGATATATAACATCTCTCAAATGGTGTCCATTTTCTTGCAAACAAAAATTGGCTCTTTTAACCGCATTTTCCATTACTGCCCGTAGAGTTTCTGGTTCCAAGTTCCTTATTTCTGCTTGAATGTTCTGCTTAAGCTCTTGAATTGTTTGGGGTTTATTGATATACACAACTCCTTTCAAATAGCCCCACAAAAAAAAGTCTGGAGCAGTCAAATCTGGTGAACGTGGAGGCCAAGCAAAATCACAATTTCTGGAAATTATTCGTTCACCAAAAATGTTATGAAGAAGTTCCATTGTCGCTCTTGCTGTATGCGCAGTTGCTCCATCTTGCTGGAACCATATGTTTTGATTATTCTCAACATGTGGACGCAAAAAATTTTCTATCATAGTCCTATACAGAGCCCCGTTAACCGTTTCTGGTTGACCCTCCACATCTTCGAAAAAATATGGACCGATAATTTTATCAGCCATAACACCGCACCAAACAGTACATCTGGCGGGGTGTAATTCACGCTGATGTAATGCCCTAGGATTGTGAGTGCCCCAAAATCTACAATTTTGTTTGTTTACATAGCCATTTAAGAGGAAATGAGCTTCATCGCTCATTATAAGATTGTTTAAAAAGTTATCATTTTCTCTGGCTATTTGACTAAAACGAATAGCATATTGCAGGCGTGCCTGATGATCTTGGGGAAGCAGTTGCTGTGCCATTTGAATTTTATACGGAAACATTTTAAGATCCCGCTTCAAAATTCTTTGCAGGGATGTTCTGGAGATTCCCAATTGAGTACAACGACGACGAGTAGAGACAGATGGATCTTCGTTTACACCCTGCCGTACAGCCTGCTTCATTGCGCACAGATCGACCTCTTCCGCTTCCTGGAAGATCTGCCACTGTTCCATGTTCCTCAAAACGGGAGACTAAGTTCCTAATCATGTTGTGACTGGGTGCTGTTCGGACATTAAAATGACGACGATAATTTCGTTGAGTTGTAATAATTGACCTTCCAGAAGAATAAAAAAATTCAATGATTTTGGCGCGTTTCTGCACATCACATGTAGCCATGATTTATTCCAAAAACCAGTAAATAACCTGCAAAAGACAAAAAAAAAATTATTAAAAACAAAAAAGATATAACTATTTTTAATCCTTCAGTCTTTTTTGGGCCACCCTGTACATATCAAATTTCATTTTCCTAAATTACTTTGTAAAGAAGATACAAAAAGGTACACTTATACACTTACGGGTCATTTTTGCCCCCCCCCCCGCCCCCTTTATATATATATTTTATATATATTTTATATACATATATATTTTATATATTTTATATTTTATATTCGTTTGTTTAGAATATACCAGATGTACAATTTTTCCCCTCTTCGGCCGTTTTTCTTCGCCTACACGTTAGAATTTCCGATATATTCATCCTTAACTGATGCCTACGTTTTTGGTGGAGTTTGTATACTAAAATTCATAAATATAGACTAATATGTTAAGAAGATGCAAAGGTACCACTTTTACCCCCCTTAACATCCGAATTTCCAAAAGTTTTCCCCTCATCGGGTGTTTCTATCTCCAGTGGAATCCACAAACCATATTTTCTATTCGCATGTTTAGAAGATGTACACTTATTCCCCATTTTTGTCGTTTTTTCTCCCATACATGCTAGAATTAACAATTAATTCATCCCTGACTGATGCCCACTTATTCGGTGGAGTCTGTATGACAAAATTCACACACAGAAAAATAACTCACCAACCGAATTGTTCTAAAACTTCACAACTGAATTTTCGATTTTACCAACAGAAATTTTATAGAAACTAACCATTTTGTATTGTAATAATATATTTACTGTTGAGACAATAGAATTGTAATTGCAAGCAACTCAAAATTCGGTTATTAAGTTCATCGCAATTCGGTTGGCAATATATTTGGTAGCCTGTTTTCTGTGCATGTATATAGATTAATATGTTAAGAAGATACAAAAAGGCACCATTTCCCCTTTTTGGCCATTTTTACTCCCCCGCATCTGGTGTTTCTATCTCTGGTGTTTAGAAGATACAAAATGTACACTTCTTCCCCTTTTGGCCGTTCTCCAATGTTTGTGCCACTGGTGGAATCTACATAGCAAATTTCGTATTCCTAAATTACTTTGTAAAGAAGCTACAAAAAGGTACCCTGCTACACTTACGGGCCGCTTTTTACCCCCTTAGCATCCGAATTTCCAAAAGGTTTCTTCTCATCTGATGTTATTATCTCTACTGGAACCAACGTACTATATTTCATATTCCTTGATCTGTGCTTAGAAGACACCAAATGTACACCTTTTCCCCTTTTTGGCCGTTTTTCTATCCCTGGAAGTTAGAATTAGCAATAAATTCATTCTGTACTGATACAAACGTATTCGGTGGAGTCTATATACCAAAATGCATATATATAGATTAATATGTTACGAAGATGCAGAAAGGTACAATTTCTACCCTTTTTGGCCGTTTTCCCCCCTTAAATGGCCTAATTTCGAAAAAATTAATCCTGAGCCAACATTTGTTTCCAGGATGGAGTGTACACACCAAATTTCATATTCCTAGATTCATTTCTTATAATTTTCCCCTACTTTGTCCGCTTTTACCCCCTGAAGGCCCACATATTCGGTGGAGTCTGTATACCAAAATTTATATATACACACTATATATATATATATATATATATTAGGCCGGGTCGATTTGTGGGGAGGCATAAAAATCGGCCACTGCTCAGTGAAAGTCGTATTCTAGGGATCAAAATAAGAAACTTTTCCGAAGGAACCATACCTCTAAAACGAATTCTGATGTCCCAGAATTTGGGTCGAACTTTTGGGTAGGGGCAAATTTTGAAAAATCCCACTTTGACCCATTTAGAGTGCTCCAATCGAGTCCAAATGTATGACCGACCCCCACTAACTTTGGAGGCCCGACCCACCCATGCCAGTGGCACACCCCCTGGAACTCCCCTGTGCGGTTCCCCATATAAACATTTCAAAAAATCGCCAGTTTTGGCACTTTACATGAAAAAATCAGCGAAATGCCTATGTTTTTTCTTTTTGGAGTTTATTTTTCTCTTCAGAAATTTATTTAGTCAGAACATATGTAAATGAAAAATTAATTTAACTTAGTAATAGAAAAGAAATTAAAAAAATTTATTAGAAATTAGCGTTTTTTACAACCCTTTTAAAACCAAGGCATCACTGTGATGCATTTGCATGTCGTAAACTTAGTTGTGTGGGTTTTTTCTTCAACCCTTTTAAAAAATGAACGTATCACTGTGACACAATTACAGGTCGTAAAATTGCTTGTGTGGGTTTTTTAAGCCACCACAAGACACAGTGGGTAGAATTGAAATTACCATTTCATTCTTATTACCTCGTCTCGTAGACCATATATAACGCAACAGTTTTTGTGAATGCATTAAGTCGTTGTGAAGAACTCAAATTGTGAAGTGCTAATTTCAGATTAAAAAAATGTTTAAAAAAAAATAATAAGTGAAGTGACCATTCCAAATCAAAAAGTTTACAATGAATCCACCATCCTCTACACCGCAAGATGAAGCAACAACAACATCAACAACTATCGAAAACCCAATAAGTCATATACCCAAGCATGATGTTACTGTTGTTGGTGTGTCTACTGATTTGACTGATCTTAATTTACCAACCCATCTGGATATCTTGAGATATTATTTTTACTTAAGCGAACGTGCTAAAACAGAACAAAAAAGTTTTCCTATATATCATTCACTATTCAAGTACAAGATAAGTTGATTGGAATTTGGGAAAAACTTGGTATGGAAATAATGCTGAAAAAAAGTGTGTGTAATAAATTGAATAGCTTGACAAATATCAAGACCAAATCAAGAGAAGAAACAAAACCCAACAATTTACAGAGTATGTAAAATCTCTGGAAACAATTTTTTACATTGGAACATGTAAATGCGATTTGAAGGCAGCTCCATGTGCATGCGGCTTGGTTCCCGAACGCCTCAAAGAGTTTATGCACGATCAACATAATCAGATAAGACTAACAATGGATGCATTTGTGATGGAAATTGAAGAGCAAGGAGCAACGTGTATGTCATCAATGCCAACATACCAAGATCCCGATGATTCAACATACGCAGCGCCACCGGTTCAAGAAGATATGGATAGAAACACAAGTTCACAATACACAGAGAGATACGATTGTTTTAACTTTGCCTTGGTATGTGACAGATTTGGTGTGCCTGATAGAGTAGCATCAGCATTGGGAACCGCTCTTTTTCAAGATTTTAAAATTAAAGATAAGCATGGGAAACCTCTCATCATGGATAAATCGAGAGTTCGCAGAGAAAAAGAGAAATGCAGAAAAGAAGTGCTTCGCAAACGGTTAGATGATACCAATTTGTTAGCGTTTTCATTCGATGGCAGAAAAGATGACACATTAACGATAGATAAAATTGATGAGAAGTGTAATACTAGGATGGTAAAAGAACCTCATCTTGTTAATTTGAGAGGACCCAATTCTGAATTGATTGGTTACGTAAGACTGGAACATGAAACCGCTGAATACAAAACAACCAAATTAAATGATTTTTTCAACGATAAAAATATATCACTGGATGCATTAATTGGAATATGCACTGACGGTGAGCCAACAAACACTGGCCCACACGGTGGAATTATACGACGATTCGAATTGCTGTTAAAAAGACCATTGCATCGGTTCGTTTGCCTTCTACACTTCAACGAACTTCCGTTTCGGCATTTGTTTGAAGCTTTGGATAAATCAACCGGCACTGGACCGATATCGGCAACCGGAAAACTGAGCCGTCAAATCGAAACTTGTGAAACTCTTCCGGTAAGTTATTGCTATCATTCATTTATTATAATTGTCAACCATTATTAATTATTTTATTATTATATATTTTCAGGTGGTGGACGGCTTCCAGAAAATTGAGTTGCAAAATATGCCCCCTGCTCCAGAAAAAATTGAATTTTCCACCGATTCGAAGTACTTATACGACATGGCCCATGCAATTACTAGCGGCGTGGTTTCGGTGGATCTGGCTAGCATCAAACCAGGGAAAATTGTACATTCTCGGTGGCTCACCAAGGCCGCTAGATTATTACGATTTAAGAATTCCAAATTTAATAATTCTGGTTGAATTCATAATTAAATGTTATGTGCCAATGTACTTCAATATCAAGTATTACAGCTCTGTAGTGTACGGCAGTGCATTATTTTTCAAGTTCATTGGTTGGTCACGATTTCTAGAACCTCGTTTACGCAAAATTGTCAATCAAGTAATTAAAGATAATTCATATTATGCGCATTCGGAAAATATCTTGTTATCAATGTTGTTTGATGATAGCAAAGAAAAGCGCGACTGTGCTATCAAGAAAATTCTACGCTATCGAACCGATGTTGACGACCCAACGCAACTTAGAGCTTATAAAAAACCAGATATAAACTTTAATTGCACAAGTTACACGGAAATGATCAATGGGTAATTCCATGTCAAATCAACCAATGGGTGTACACTACCTTCTCCAAATTGTATGATTTTTCGTAGAAAGACAGATTATTACAGAACTAAAATAAGTGCAAAGTTTGAGGGCACTGGCACTTCTGTATCCGGAAATATGTCGTCTTGAAAATCGTAAAAAAAGGTCAAAATTTACAAAGTTGTACTTACTTAATTATCATTTTCTTGAAAAGTATTATAGTTACGCAACTCATCAAGGTTGCATTTGAAAGGTTAATTAATTACCTTTAATTTGATATACAACATGATTTTTTTTTTGGAAAGGTCCAAGGTCACATCTCTTGACCTATAATTCGGGAGGCTATAGCTGTAAAAACGACAATTTTAAAAATCTGAAAAAAATGTATGTTTAAGATTGGTTCCTTCCCTAAAGTTCCAAAAACTGGGGGTATGCTTGGATCCAGAAATATTTATCATAGAGTAAAGGTAGATATTTAAAAAGTCGGTGCTGTTACTGTTACTGTTTATGAATGTGGTTGGTTGTGCTCGTGAGCGTCGGCGGGCTATGCACGCACGCCGCTATTTGTTTCTGGTTCTTTAGCTCTGTACTGTACTCAGTACAGACCTGTGTTAGGGTTGGTTTGACAGGTAATTATGTTAGAGCGAGACAACAGTATAAATGTTGTCGGCTGTGGTTCGTAGTGTCAAATAACTTGGATATAGAGAAATTATTGAAAAACGAGAAGTTAAAGGAAGCACCACGAAAAAAAAACCATTCTAAGCACGTTGCTTTAAAAAACCACATGTGTTGCTATAAAATCAATATTTTTAAATAAAACCAAAAGTGTTCAAAGTGATTGTTTTTTGCCTCTGTAAACAATATGTCATTTAATACAATATATTGTTGTAATCCATTTAAAAAAGTTGCTCATGTCCGGAATGCAAGAGGACTTCGAAAAGTTCAGCAATGGATGACTGGAATTAGTAATAACATTTCAATATCAAATAAAATATGTGATATATGCAGAAGAGAACTTTATAAATTAAAAGGAAGTGTAAACAATAATATTCAATCTATGAACGAGCCAGAAAACGAGACTTCAGACTCGGAAAGTGAAGTATCAGTTTCGGGAGATGTTCGAATTTCTAAGTTAAACGAAAGTTTAACATATTTACAAGAATCTCCAATATGTTCGAGAAAAATTCCATTAAAAGGGTATACAACTAGAAAGTTAGAAAAAATAACAACATCAATTAAAACCAACATTTTCCCAAATTCAACACCTTCAACCTCTCACGTATGCCCAGAATCGGAAATAATCGAACAACTAAAAGAAAAGTTTAAATCAATAACAAAAAACAGTGATAAAATTCAACTTTTAACTATTTTACCTAAAAGCTGGACATTGAAAAGAATGGAGGAGGAATTTCAAATAACAAATTTCATGGCACGAAAGGTAAAAAACTTGGTTGAGACAGAAGGCGTATTGAGTACACCGAATCCAAAACTTGGAAAACGATTGCCATTAGAAATTGTTGATGTGCTGAAAATCTTTTATGAAACTGATGATGTCAGCAGATGTCTACCAGGATGTAAAGACTACGTGTCAATAACAGAAAATGGTGTAAAAGTAAAAAAAAATAAAAGACTCTTACTCGGAAATTTTCGAGAAGTTTATGCTTTATTTAAAGAAAAACATGAAGGGATAACTATTGGAATTTCTAAATTTTGTGAACTTCGGCCAAAAAATGTGGTGTGCATTCATCATAATAATGTCAACAACAACAACAACAACAACAGCATTCATCATAATAATGTCAACAACGCCAACAACAACAACAACAACAGCATTCATCATAATAATGTCAACAACGCCAACAACGCCAACAACAACAGCATTCATAATAATAATAATTCACTTGTTAAATATCTACCTTTACTCTATGATAAATATTTCTGGATCCAATCATACCCCCAGTCTGAAATTTTTTGGAACTTTAGGGAAGGAACCAATCTTAAACATATATTTTTTTCAGATTTTTAAAATTGTCGTTTTTACAGCTATAGCCTCCCGAATTATAGGTCAAGAGATGTGACCTTTGACCTTTCCAAAAAAAAATCATGTTGTATATCAAATTAAAGGTAATTGATTAACGTTTCCAATGCGACCTTGATAAGTTGCGTCACTGTAATATTAATCAAGAAAATGATAATTAAGTAAGTACAACTTTGTACATTTTTATAGTTTTTCCCGATATTCAAGACCTCATATTTCCGGATCCAGATGCGTCAGTGAACTTAAATTTAGGATTTTTCTTATTTCTCGGATACACTTTAATCCTGCCAAAATTCAGCCAATTTGGAAACAGTGATGTAAAAAACAGCCATATTTTAAGTTGAGTTCAGATGGTTTAACCCCAATATGAATGACATAAATAACGTATTTGAACCACCATTCACGCGAAGCATTCCGTACGATATATTGAAAGAATATTTAAATCAAGATGATCCACCGTTTAATGATCCAAAAAATCCATCACACATACAAGGAACGGAACGACATGTTTAATTACTAGCTAGCGTTTCCAAACGGGTTATACCGGAAAATGTAGAGGCTGTTATGGCGACGACATTAGAGAGCCGTGCGAAATCGCCCAGACTTGAAAGTAAAAAAGACTTCAAACAATAATTTTTGTAGTTTCTTTTCTATAACTAACTTTAATTAATTTTTTCATTTAAATATGTTCTGACTAAATAAATTTCTTAAGAGAAAAAATAGATATTATTATAAATAAATAATAAATATTATTATAAATAAATAAATAAAAATAAAGAAAAAAAACATAGGCATTTCGCTGATTTTTTCATGTAAAGTGCCAAAACTGGCGATTTTTTGAAATGTTTGTATGGGGAACCCCCCAGTGCAGTTCCAGGGGGTGTGCCACTGGCATGGGTGGGTCGGGCCTCCAAAGTAAGTGGGGGTCGGTCATACATTTGGACTCGATTGGAGCACTCTAAATGGGTCAAAGTGGGATTTTACAAAATTTGCCCCTACCCAAAAGTTCGACCCAAATTCTGGGACATCAGAATTCGTTTTAGAGGTATGGTTCCTTCGGCAAAGTTTCTTATTTTGATCCCTAGAATACGATTTTCGCTGAGCAATGGGCGATTTTTAAATCGACCTGCCCTAAATTTTTTCGAAATTCAGCCATTTAAGGGGAAAAACGGTCAGAAAGGGTAAGAAATATATATAAAAACGGTCAGAAAGGGTAAGAAATATATATATATATATATATACATTTACATATATATATATATATATATATATATATATATATATATATATATACATATATATATATATATATATATATATATATTTCTTACCCTTTCTGACCGTTTTTCCCCTTAAATTTATATACATATATATATATATATATATATACATATACATTTCTTACCCTTTCTGACCGTTTTTCCCCTTAAATGGCTGAATTTCTAAAAAATTTATCCCGGACCAATATTTGTTTCCCGATGGAGTCTACTAGGATTATTTTAAATCTGTTTCTGGATCTGAAAAGAATCTTCTTGCGGTATTGCCATCATTTGTATTGCCTGACCCCTGTTTTGGGTGATCTATAATCAATCCAAATTTGCGATATTCATCTTGAACATGTTTATTTTTTGTATTTCTAAACTCTTTGTTGGTTTCGTTGTTTCTATTGATCCTGAAGACCCGAAATCCAAATCATAACTGATTTTTAGTATGTGTTCCATAAATCGTATTCTTGCATTAGTGGTGATAATCCAAATTCATATGCATCGGTATTATCTAATGATTTTGTCGGGACTTGGTTTAATTGGCTTGATGTTGCTTGGCATATAATGCAGCTGGATGCAGCCTTCGTGTTAGTCAAAGCCTGACCTAATTTTCCATCTATCATTTTCAGCACTAATTGGTAGCTTACTTCAATTTGCTGCCCATCTAACTGTAATTGTAATGGCTGTAGTGTTGCAATTTGGGCCTTGATATCACTAACTTCTTTGTTAATGGCATCGTGAGTTTCTTTTTTGAATTCAAATTTGATTGGCCTGCAGTACTTCGTAGAAGTACCAAAATCGTTTTCAATCGCAATGGTACAAAGATACCATGAACATATCTGAGTCCGAAATATTTTCACATACTACTTGTTTGTATTGTTTCTGTCCCGAAGAACCATTACATCCCCATTTACAAAAAAGAATTAACTTTGTGTTTCCATATTTCTTTAACTCATTTATTTTATTGATTTAAGCAAGCGTTCGGCTGTGTGGTCAAGTAGAGATTGTAGTTGTACCTCTGCTGAACTTGGTGTGATTGTAATAGTGTCCTTTGATGGCAAACAGTCCATTTTAGCAGCGGTTATGTGATGATATGCTGGATACATATTTGAGGCTTTTTCAATTGCACGCAACCTGAGCTGAATATATTGCTGTTTTGTTAATTTCAAATCCAGAAATAATGCTAATGCCTCCTCATTTGTGAACTGTTTTGCATCGCTCGGAGTTGGTATACTTTTAAGAATCCGTTTTGTTCTCACTGAACTAGCTTTAACAACTTTTTCAATGATACCCACTTTTGTTAATTGGTTCTGTGATCGTAATTGATGTAGGAAAGATTCTTTTTTATTTGTACAACCAATTTCATCGTTAACATCTTTAAGTTTCCGCCTCTTAGATCTATCGCTGCAGTTGTCCAATGATTCGCGTGGTGTCTAAACTCAAAGCAGTCAACGATACGTTGACACATTAATTATTTTATATTAATCATTTATTTACATTTATTTTATGACATCTGCACTTTAATTCACATTTTATATACACTGCGTTTTACACATATAATTAATTGTATTTATTTTACTTTATTATTAACCTACATATTTTTTATTCACGTTTATATGTTTGTTTATATTTATTGTTTAACTTACATTGCATTTGTATCTACCAAACATAATTTATTTCCGTATATTTATTATTACCGAACATAATAATGCTTAATGAGAATAAAACAATGTAGGTCAATCGATTACTTGAACATTTATGACTAACTCACTATTAAGCATTATTATGGTCAGATAACAACATACAACATTTAATTTATAATTGTTTTTAATAGTAAGCATTTTGGTTGGTTGGAAAACAAAATGCAACAACATATGCATTGGTTAATTTATTTTAGTATTAAGCATTTTAATTATTGTTTTGGGTATAAAAACCCTAACAAAATAAAGAATCAGTCTAGTAATACTGCATATAGATTGTGTTTTATTACTACGCCAACACCTTTCAAGATCAAGTGCTTGAAGGGACATCAAAGGAATAAAGATTAATGTCAGTACGGATTCATGTGTTCGGGCTGATCAACATTAACTTAATTGCTTCAACTATAAAAACATATATTATCATACATTGGTAATATACATTTGGTGACCCCTAAAAAACACTCTTGACTTTAAGTTTCCAACCGCCAGTGGTAAGGAACTTAAAGCATTCACGAGAGGATTGGCCACGCAACAGGATATCCGTCCAGGACGTCCGCTCAATCATTAAGCAGATCCAGCTATAGCATTAGCAGATCCAGCTTAAACAATCAAATTAATCTACATTTAAGGCACCAATATACATTTGGTGACCCCTAAAAAACACTCTTGACTTTAAGTTTCCCCCACCAGTGGTAAGGAACTTAAAGCATTCACGAGTGGATTGACCACGCAACAGGATGTCCATCCAGGACGTCCGCTCAATCATTAAGCAGATCCAGCTATAGCATTAGCAGATTCAGCTTAAACAACCAAATTAATCTACATTTAAGGCACCAATATACATTTGGTGACCCCTAGACGTTTTTAGAAAAATTAAGTTTCCCCCCACCAGTGGTAAGGAACTTTAGCGATCTAAAAACTATTTGAACACGCAACCAAGGGATCAATCATCGATACTACATTTGGTGACCCCTAAAAAAACACTCCTGAAGTTCAAGTTTTCCCACGTCAGTGGTAAGGAACTTGAAATATCGAGTAGATTAAACACGCAATTCATCAGGACATCCACGCAAGATGTCCTCTTATTCATCAAGCAGATCCAGTTATAACATTAGCAGATTCAGCTTGATAAAACAAAATAATCAATATTGAGGGTCAAACATCAATATTACATTTTGGTGAACCCTACAATTTAAACACACATTCGAGGGATCTAATACCAATTCAACATTTTGGTAAGCGCGAAAAACACCAAGCAGATCCGGCTCAGTAAGCAGATCCAGCGTCATCAAATCAAATTTATCAATATTTGAGGCAACACTACATTTGCCCAACTACTACACACAAAAATCAATTAGTCAGTCCTCACAAGTGGCTACCAAATTGATAAACATGGCTACATTCGAACAGTTATTACAAACCCAATCAAACATGGGTGCAGAGATTCAACAGATCGTTCGCAACTACAAAAAGAGTTCTGCAGAAAGGAAGACAAAGATAGAATATTTTGATGAACGGTTACGACGTCTCAGTGAAGCATGGGACTTACTCGAAGCCCAAGATATGAAGCTGGGCACACGTGTAGATAAAGCAACAGACCATGAATATTTCACAGAAGAATATTACTCCAAGATTAGTGATATAGCCAACAACTATTTAGAAGATTTCAAAAAAGAAGCTGATAAGTTTTGAAAATAAGCAGAAAAGCCATTAATTACAGAAAGAAGAAGTATTGAAATACCTGCTAGGAAGGCTATTATTCAGCATGAAGAAATTAAGAATAATCAAGGGCTGATTCGAAAAATATCAACACGAATGACAGAACTGGCCCGATTAATAAATGGGTTATCAACTACAGAGGAAATACAACATCGTCAGTACTACAACATTACAATTGAAACCATCAACAAACTCTGGGGACAAATTCAAGACTTACATGACGCCATTTGTGATAAGTTTGAAGATCCATCAGAATATGGTTTTAACATAAACGAGTATTATGCATTGGGCGACTCAGTTCAGCAACAGTTATTCAGTCTATCCATTGTAACAGAAAAGCTACAAGACAGCGTTTCAATGGCCAAGGAACCTATACAAAGTTCATTATCATTGCCAAAAATGGAATTGACAACTCTGCTTTTAAGCTGTCAAAAAGTACAAAGTTTAAGCTGTGCAACTAAAATTCTTTTTATAAAGTAAAATACTTGAAACTCGTCACATTTGCATCGGAATATCAATAAAATATTTGCACTGTTCTGCAAACTATTGGAGTTCAACAAAATTCATGGTAAATCAAATGAATATATTCAACTGACGGTGGCTTCATTTCGTGTTTCATTGTGCTGTAATAATTACATTGTAGAACTCAGCTGTTTTGTTTTTAGTACTAAACTAATCTCTAGTAATATTAAAGCCTAAACGTATGCTTTAAATAAATGAGTAGTAAACGTCCGAGAAATTTTTCTTCGCCAGAAAAATTAATAAACATCAACTAAAAACAATTTACACAAAAAATTATGGCTCAACCAACACCATATATATTTTCATGGCAAACATTCTCTAGCATTTTAGATGACAAGCTGAAAGATGTCGCCAAAAAGGAAGACTTGGTATCAGTTCAGAATGAAATTCAAGAGCTCAAAGAGGAAAATAAAAAATTGAAAAATGTTATCAACAACCTTACATCTCGTGTGGAACAAATTGACCGTAAAAACCGCTCCACAAATATTGTTGTTAGTGCTCTTAAAATCCCAAATATAAATGATGCGAAAATTAATTTTATTGAATTATGTACTAATAGACTAAATATTAACGTTAGTGTTGTAAGTGTATGAAAATTGCCCCCAAGTGATACGTTTTTATTTACATTAGAAACTAATATGCAAGCAATTGTTGTTTTAACTGCCAAAGGCAAACTTAAAGGAAATTCGATCTACATACAGAAGGATTATACAAATGAGGAACAAAATATTCGTTTCAATTTGAGGAAACTTAATAAAAATGTGTATAATACAAACAAAAATCTTAAGGTGAGGCTCGGTGAATTCTGTATATATATAAACGACAAAAAATACACTTGGTCGTCTGGAAAAGCTGTCGCAAACTCTAATTCTGATGCTGAATTCTTAAGAAACATCTTAGTTAAAGCCAACTGCTATACTGAAGTTATTGTCAGAAATAGGAATGCCATCGTCGTCGCCAACAATCAAAACACTGCCAATATGTCTACGCAATAACAACACAACAAATGTCATTTATTATCGTATAATATAGCGAACCTGGCAAACTCTCTCAATTTTGGAAACTTTATACCCTACTATTTGATTTGCATTGTGTATTAACATAAACGATTAAGAAATTGTTTAATTATGAAACTTACAAGAACTATTTTGTTAATATAAATGAACTGAAAAGCTTTATTTTGCCAATCTGGCTCTCAACTATAATGTTATGCCAAATATAGATATATTTTGAATTATTTAATATTGCTAAGTATATTAAATATATTTTGTGAATTTATCTATTAAATAAATAACTAAAAATTGCCAAAAATGACAATACCAAAATTCAGTGGTGATTACCTGCAATGGCGCCAATTTTACGATTTATTTTCCGAAATCGTAGACAAGCAACATATTCCTAACATACAAAAAATGTGGTATTTAAAGACCAATTTGTCTGGAGAGGCTGAGCATGTATTCAGTCAATTTACCTTAACAGAGGAAAATTATACTGCTGCATGGAATACACTACAAGAACGATACAACAACAAAAGGGTTCTTGTAGCGAACTTGGTTGATAAATTACTCCATCAACCTTCAGGAACATCAACATCTTCAGCAATAAAAAATCTTCATGATACCACAAAAGAGTGTTTACTGGCACTGAACAATCTTGGAATTGAAACATCATCATGGGATGCTATTCTATTACAATTATTAAAGAAAAACTTGATAGAAATACTCATTTCCGATACATGCAATCACTAACAAATCCAAGAGATGTACCAATAATTGCTGAATATTTATTATCTTTGGAACTTCAATTTCAGTCAATGGAGACAATTGTTCAAACTGGAAAACCAGTGCAAAAGACTGTTTCTTCAGTTACAACCTCCAACAGTATCATCGATGGCACTTGCAAGCTTTGCAATAACGGTGGCCATAAAATATATTACTGCAGCAAATTTCATCAATTTTCAGAAGCAGAACGACTGAACTGGGTACAAAAACACCATCTATGCGTCAACTGTTTCAAAAGAGATCACGTTTCAAACAATTGCAAATCAAGTGGCTGCAGAAAATGCATGAAAAACACAATACGCTGTTACATTTAGAAAACAAGCAGCACAACATAAACAAAGAGTCAAAATCATCAAAATATTCATCTGAAGTCAACCCTTTTTTTGACTCAAATAGTCAAAGAAGCACATCATCATCCAACGCCGTCGCAGTTACATCTTCAGCTACAAAAGCAGCCGAAGGAGGCCTGGTTTATGTTTTGCTAGCAACACCAAAAGTAGTAATTACTGCTCAAAATGGTGTTTCAAATGAGTTCAGAGGAGTATTAAGACTTTTCCATAAGTTATCTACTTTCCCAACCAAAACTTCACTTCGCATAGACGGTGTTGGCAACGTTCGCATTAACGTAGAAATGAAGCCCAGAGATCTCAGCTTCTCCACAAATCAAGAAATCATAATATCGATATATCTACATGGAAAATACCAAGCAATATACAATTAGCAGATACCAATTTCAACAATCAAGAAAAAATAGATATCCTACTGGGGGCAAAGTTTTACTACAAATTAATTCAAGCGGGAACAATACAACTTGCTGACGGCCTTCCAACACTTCAAAATACGTCACTTGGCTGGATAGTGGGTTGTGCAATCGGAAAAAAATTCAACATCTTACTGGTCAACATCTGCTCTAACATGTGCCGTATTTGACAACATATCATCATTGGAAGAAGCCATTGAACAACTCTGGAAATTAGACGAAATTGTACCGAGCGACAAAAATCTTTCGCCTTCGGAAAGGCAATGTGAGTCACATTTTACTCAGCATGTCCACACCAACAATCATGGCCGTTTAGTAGTCAGTTTGCCATTTCGGGACAATCCAGCAGCATTAGGAGAATCACACGCAATGGCATATAATAGGTTCATAGCTCTAAATACTTCATTCCTCATCATTGTGTACTCAAATCTGATAGCACCACAACAAAGTTGAGAGTCGTATTCGACACATCAGCAAAAACATTAACGGGCTACTTATTAAATGATTTGATGTATACAGGGCCAACTGTTCAAAGTGAGTTATATTCAATCTTACTTCGATTTCGGTTGCCAAAATTTGTCTTTACCACCGACATCGAAAAAATGTACAGACAAATCTTAATTCATCCAAATGATCAACAATACCAGTTAATTATTTGGAGAGAAGATCCATCGCTTCAATACTACAAACTTCACATATGGAACACGAGCAGCACCTTATTTTGCTACGAGATGTTTGCAAAAGATTGCTGATGACAACGCAATAAATTATCCTTACGGTTCTCAGATGCTTAAACATAACTTTTATGTGGATGATGGCTTAGGAGGTTCAGATAATCTGAACATCACACTTCAAACACAAAAGGAACTCATTGCAATGCTAAAAAATCATGGCCTTATTTTAAAAAAATGGTGTGCGAATCATCCACAATTACTAAAAAATATCCCACTCGGCAACCAGGAGGTAGATTTAGACTTCAACAATGACAACACAAACACAGTAAAAATATTGGGATTGTTATGGTTGCCTAACACAGACCAGTTCTGCGTCAAAGTAAAATTGAATCATCCTCAGACAATTTCAAAACGTACAGCAACATCCGATCTCGCAAAATTATTCGACCCTCTTGGACTATTAGCACCTGTAATTGTAAAGGCAAAAATGTTCATTTAACTACTATGGCAATACAAATTAGACTGGGATGAGCCGCTACCTGATGATATTCATGTAATATGGACAAAATTCAGAAATGAGTTAGACAACTTAAACAACTTCAAAATTCAGCGACACATCTTTAACCCTGCATTACTAACCTTAAATCATGTCGCATGGTTACTAACCATGGGTCTTATCGACCCTCAATTGTATTATCCATTGAAATCATCTCAACTTATAAATTGATATAACGTATACTTCTTTTGGTAGATTTTAGTCTTTTATTGTTAAATTTTAGTATACAATGGTGTGTTAAACAATTTATATATTTAAATTGAAATTAAGTTTGTATTCATTACAATATAGCTAAAAAAAAAGGGAAAAAAAGTTATCCAGCCGAATTGCGCATAAAATTATGAGTTTTTAAGATATTGACGTCAAATAAAGTGCATTTGAAACCCGAAATATAATAGTAAAATGTTAGAAAGAAAAATTGGTATGGCTAAAGCAAAAAATTTTCAGTTGTGTACTGTAAATGTTACCTTTTATTCGGAATTTTCATCGAACATATCGTCATAAATGTCTTCCTCTTGTGCAGAAGCAACGCAATTTGAGCACAATATACAACAGTGCTTCTGGCATACATATTTTCCACATTTAGAGCACGTGGTTTTGGTTTTGCGATCTTGTTTGTAATCACTAATCTGGCAGCGGCTTCTTTTCAATTGTTTCGTAGGCAGCTCTTTTTCCTCCTCCTCCAATGGCTTCGCAAATTTTGAGCAGCTTGCTTTCAGATTTTTTGGCAAAGTTAATATTTTGTTACATTTCTGAATATTTGCCTTACAAGATCAATTGCCAAATCCTTTATAAAAACCGATCGTTTTTTGTACTTTACTGGTGCGTTTTGAGTACAGAGTAAAATAACTCTAGCATTTGTAGCTGCCATATTCATAAGTGAATAAAATGTTACTAAAAGCCAACGCCGACAGTTTCTGGCTACGCTATAACCAGCACCCAATTGATCTGTAACATCCACTCCTCCTTTCGTATGATTGTAGAAATCTATAATTTCTGACAAGCACTTAGGGCCATCTAATACCTTACCGGTCTTGTGAAACGTTGAGAGGAGAAGAACGCACTTATTCTTTTTATAGTATATAAGAGAGAAATGTAGATTTTTTGGTACAGCCAAAGATTGTTGAATGCACTTCGCGATTTTTAGAGTTTGAAAATATGGGTGGCAAGAATCTTTTGTTTTTTCGGATTTCTTTGATAACAAATACTCTGCCAATGAATAGGTTGTTAACGAGTTATCTATTGTTATATTAAACAGCCACAGTTGTAAAATTTCATGCAATTGTTATTGAAAATGTCGAAGATTTCGCGAATTGGAGCTATTTTGTCGATGTTGCACCTCTCTTCACGATGTTCAATATTATCGAACCGAATGCATCGTAATAAGAACTGGAAACGATTGTAACTCATTGTGGCTGGGTATATTTCAAGACCTGTTCCATCCGTGGACCATATGTCTCGGACATTAACGTGAGACGATTTGTGTAGTCCAGCTAAATACAATAGTCCGAAAAGTGCGTTCATTTCATCGAAATCGGATAGACGAGCATGTTTTAAATCTCTGTTTTTTTCTGTTGAATTTTTGTTATATAGATATTTGTGTATTCTAAAATACTATCCACAAATGAAAAAAAATAAATCCCAACTCTCACGTGGTTTTTAACATGTTTCGAAAATTCCGTTAATCTACTAGTAAAAGTGAATATATTTTCTATAGGCGTTCGAGTTGCTTTATAAGCTCTTGCATTCCAGATTGTTCCATCTTTTCCAATATATTTGTCTGTTGTGCTTTGAACAGCATTGCTATCGTTTTCATCTAGGTCTTGCTCTGTTTCCGAATCATGATTACTAAAAAGTTCATCATCACTATCAGTATTACTACAACAATCATCAGTTATATCTTTGTCATTTGGTACATCATTTAAAAGTGCGAGCAATCGCTCTTGTTCTCTGTCATAAGAACTCATTTTAAAATTTTGCACAAGCACTAATGATAATCTTATATTTTCGACAAATAACCGCGAACTGATAACAAAAATGTACAACGATCGACTACTTCAATAAAAATCCGTAACACAGTTGAAAATGAACACAGCTAATTACTACAGAATTACGTCTTAATTTCGGGTGCCTCGCATAAAAAAAACGACAACAAAGGATAGTTTATTGAAGACCCAATTCTACTGCACTAATGATAATGTTATATTTTCGACAAATAACCGTAAACCAGTGGTCTCCACAAAGAGAAACACACTTAAAATGAGAGTATTACACTGAAAGAAGTGATGAGATTTTCTATTTGTGATTTCTTACAAGTCCTGTTTTCATTTTTATAACAATTATGAAATTATTGAATATTTTCGATTCAAAAAAAAAAATAAATTAAATAAAACACACCCCACATATTAATTAAATATTTTGTTTTCAAATGGTGTAAAGAAATACATATGTTAGTATACGAAGTATAAACATGCATAAATTTATGTAGCTTGTTATCAACTCTTCTCAGTGTATCTAAAGAATTTTTAGAATTTTTTTGAATTTTTTTTATAACGGTATAACTAACCTGGGTCTAATCGAGCCATAATCTTTGTTACATTATTGCTAACTATGGGTCTAGTCGACCCAGGCTGTTTTTTTAAATAATTTTATATGCATAATATCATAAATATTCTTATTCTTATCGTTTATAAACGTTTAAATATAAACAAATTTAGATTACACATATATCTTGAGTTAAAATATCGTCTTGTTTTTTTTTTTTAATTTAAAAAGTTTGCGTGTCTGGGTCGATTCGACCAAGACACGGGTTGCGCCAATAAAACAACAAACGTTACCTCGCCTAGAACTATGTGGCGCAGATATGGCTGCTCAACTTTTACACAGAATTAAAGCGGATCACCAGATTAAAGACCAACCTTTATTCTTGTGGACTGACTCCGAAATAGTATTAAATTTGATAAATGCTCAATCCACCGCATACCATACGTTTGTAGCTAATCGAATTTCAAAAATCCAATCATTGACGTTGCCCGATCAGTGGCGCCACGTCCGATCAAAAGACAGCCCAGCTGATGTACTGTCCAGAGGTTTAACAGCACTTCAACTTTCTGGATGTAACTTATGGTTCTACGGACCATTATTTCTGCACGGACACCCAGAAATGTGGCCACCTACATTTTCACACAACCCCGTAATCACCAATGACATTGAGAAAAAGAAGACAACTTTAATCTCAGGTGTTACCACTTCCACTGATGACTCCATATACAAAATCCCTCATAAAAATTCCTTTAACAAATTGCAAAGGATACTTGGATATGCCGTCAGATTCATCAATAATACAAGATTATTAAAACATCAACGCCCATCACCTAAGGCGCTAAGCCCAAACGAATTGAATGAAGCACTTTTCGCGATTATGAAAACAATTGAATTGGCCGACTTTTCACCAGAAATTAGACAATTGAAGAAACACAACCAAATCGACAAAAATAGCTCCATCAGCAGTTTATCTCCATTTATCGATGACAGGGGTATTCTCCGAGTCGCAGGGCGAATAATCATCAGAATTATCTAACGATGCAGAACATCCAATGTTGCTCCCATATAACGACCCGATCGCCAAACTATTATTCATATCAACTCATATTGAAAATAAACATTGTGGCCCTCAGGCGTTATTGAGCATAATAAGACAACGATTTTGGCCAATAAAAGGCAAAATCACGGCAAGAGCAATTGTACAAAAATGCATAACATGTACTAGAGCCCGACCACAATTATGCCAACAAATCATGGGCAAGCTACCACAAACTCGAGTTACACCATCTCGACCTTTCATCAACGCAGGAGTAGATTACTGCGAACCATTCTGGATACACTACAAAATCAGAGGTAAAAAACCAACCAAGGCCTATAGAGCTGTTTTTGCTGTTTCGCCACGAAGGCTGTACACCTCGAATTAGTAACAGATTTATCAACAGAAGCATTCATCGGTGCCTTAAAAAGGTTCATTGGTCAGCGAGGTCGGTGTCAAAACATATATTCCGACAACGCTACAAATTTTGTCGGCACCAAAAATGAATTATCAGAATTGATTCAGACCATATATTCAGACAACGGACAAGATGAAATAATTGCAGTCTCCAGCTCTAAAGGAATAAATTTCCACTTCATTCCTCCCAGAGCACCACACTTCGGAGGATTATGGGAAGCTGCTGTAAAATCAGCAACACATCTTCGAAACGTTTCTACAGCATCACTTATATATGAAGAGCTCGAAACCGTCATCGTAGAGATTGAAGAAATACTAAATTCACGTCCATTAACCCCAATGTCAAGTGACCCAGCATTAACGCCAGGACATTTTCTAATTGGAGAAGCTCTAACTTTACAAACAGACAACCGAGCACATTCATCAGAACTACCACTATCATCACGTTGGAAACAAGTGTCTAAGTTAAAAGACAGTTTTTGGAAACAATGGTCCAAAGAATATTTAAATGAGCTCCAACAACGAAATAAATGGAAAACAAAGTGCGGCAACCTCGAACCAGGCGACATGGTCATCATAAAGGAAGATAATGTTCCAGTTATGCAATGGCCACTGGGTCGAATCATTAATGTACACCAAGGACCAGATGACATCACACGAGTCGTTGATGTAAAAATATCCAAGGGAATTTTCAAACGTGCAATAAACCGACTCGCCCGTTTACCCATGCACGACATCGACCAAGTACTACTCCAAATACATCTCAATCAACTGTTTGCCTCTAACTGCGAACAATCGACAAAAAATACAATCCTCAATCCATAATACTCTTACGGACACACATCATGGAAAAATTAATCCATTACTACTTACTCCAGAACAATTGCAAAATGAAGTTAATCAAATCAAGCTACATTCACCACCTTCTGCAGTCCTGCCATCTTCAGATTTGTTGCAACTATTTAAAATTATGACGGTTAAGGGTGGACTAACGCCTCAACACGCAATTTTCGAAATCACCATTGGTTGACCTTGATCATTTTCAAATGTTTCACCTAATACCTATACCTAATTTAGTGAACAACACCATGATAGTTATTAAGCCATGTGCTACTTTTCTTGCCACAATGGCATCCCGTCAACAGTACATTCGTCTTACAACGTCAGAACTGAATTCCTGTCACAGAATAAAACAAGACGAATTTCTATGCTCTAACATTCAAATTCGATACAATTATGGCTCCGAAGTATGCTCTTGTGAAATAAATTGGTTCAACAACAAAACGTCACCAACTTGCAATTTGGAAAAAACAACAACAAAGGTTCAATGGATACCACTAAGTAAAAACAATCAATGGATATATACTACTTCATCATCCTCACGGGCCACAGCAGTATGTAACAAGGAAATAATCCCTATTTTTTTGAAGGGCTCCGGTTTACTAACACTTGATCCAGAATGCATGCTCAAACACAATCTCATCATGATGAACGGAAGACAAATCGTATCCAACATATTGAAGTCTTCATACTTTAGTCTGGGCAACATGTCAGAACTATCATTAAAAGAAAACTTCTAGACTCTGTAAGTTACAACCATTCAAATTCAACTGTTCTAGAAGACACGTATAAAAGGGATATAAATAACTTGAAAATACTACAAAAATCATTGGAAGAGCAAAAAATAATTGGTCTTCCAAACAAATTAAGTTCCCATCAGAAGCATAGTTATACAATCGGATATCTAGCACTACTATTTAGTGTAATTACATTAATTTTCATCTCCCTCAACTATAAGATTCAACGTAACAAACAAAAGCACACGATAATGTCAACTACAGAAGACAGCAAGGCAAGGTCAGTTGAAGTTGAAACAATAAAAATGACACATATACCATTGCCACGCCATCAATCTCATCAATTCGTTGTACATCAATGTCAACCAACTCTAACGCATCAATATTGTTGAACATCCGTTCAACGCGGGGGAGAATGTCTAAACTCAAAGCAGTCAACGATACGTTGACACATTAATTATTTTATATTAATCATTTATTTACATTTATTTTTATAACATCTGCACTTAAATTCACATTTTATATACACTGCATTTTACACATATAATTAATTGTATTTATTTTACTTTATTATTAACCTACATATTTTTTACTCACGTTTATATGTTTGTTTCTATTTATTGTTTACCTTACATTGTATTTGTATCTACCAAACAATTTATTTCCGCATATTTATTATTACTGAACATAATAATTCTTAATCAGAATAAAACAATATAGGTCAATCGATTACTTGAACATTTATGACTAACTCACTATTAAACATTATTATGGTCAGATAACAACAACAACATACAACATTTAATTTATAATTGTTTTTAATAGTAAGCATTTTGGTTGGTTGGACAGCAAAATGCAACAACATATGCATTGGTTAATTTATTTTAGTATTAAGCATTTTAATTATTGTTTTGGGTATAAAAACCCTAACAAAATAAAGAATCAGTCTAGTAATAGTGCATATCGATTGTGTTTTATTACTACGCCAACACCTTTCAAGTTCAAGTGCTTGAAGGGACATCAAAGGAATAAAGATTAATGTCAGTAAGGATTCATGTGTTTGGGCTGATCAACATTAACTTAATTCCTTCAACTATAAAAACATATATCTCTATCTCTCCGGTCCAGCTAGTTGGATATAGAAAATAAGCACAAACTAAACTTGAGTGCCATTGTCTATAAAAAATTTGAATCAAAGTATATTTTGGTTTAGAACAGCCGCTCGTGCGACTGTTCATGTTCACGTTTATTTATTAATTGTTAGTCTTTTATTTTCATTAACTCTAGGTTAGTATATGTATGTTTGAGAATTGAGTTTTTTTTTTAGAGTTAGATTGTTTATATTTTATTTATATGCTGTTAAATGTATGTGTGTATGTAATTTTTTATTCAGTATAAAATATATAAATAAAAAATAACAAGTAAATAATAACATTGTCTTATAGTCGTCTGTTATAAAATCAGAAATTTACAAGTTGTGCTTAAAATTATTCAATCAAATTCTTCTATAATAAGATTTCTATACTTTAAAGCATTAGTAACAAAATTATACAGCTTATTCCATCCCTTTGGCATATCTCCATTTAAAATACTAATTCTTTTTCATTACAGTAATTTTTATCTAAATGTCTGTTTCTAAACTCCCTGACTACTTGACATTTTGCAATAAAATGCAGAAGCGTTTCATCTTCGCCCGTATTGCATAAACTACATGTTTTACTTTAATTGCAATTAAAATTGTTTGCTTTCAATGGAAGGATATGGTGTTTTCAATATAGTTTACTCCTTTACTTTTAGTGCTTTTTCTTTCATTTGCAGTATATTTTTGGACTTCATTCGTTGTAAGAACATGCTTCCTCTGTACCGCCATTCTTGTGACGAAATGTCATCAAACCGTGTATCATATCCTCTTCCCAATTCATTCATCTGTCTTGCCCCAAAAATTTTATTTCTTAAGATCAGCACCGATAACTTATGAGGCAGCCTGTTTGGCTTATATTGGTAAATACTTTTAAAAATATAATCCATGTGCAAATTCAAAGTATAAATATAGCTGACTTCTGCATTCGTTTCCAAAATTAAAGCATAATTTGGGGTAAACTCTGGTAATTTAAGAATTCTGTTTATAAAATACCGTTGTAATTTATCCACTTCATCAAACAACCAACATCCCCATACTTGAGCAGCATACGTTTGTATAGATCGACACACAGATTGAAAAAGTTTCGATTTAGATGCAAGTGTTATATTTGGTTTATTTAGGAAACTTGCCCAGGTGGCATTAATGCTGTTCTTGACAGAATTATTCCTTTTTTCCAGATGTTTTTTGAAGCTAAATTTCGGTGTAAGCAATACTCCTAGGTAACAATACTCATTAACAATCTTGACATATTGATCCTTGTATTTAATTCTTTCATTGAATGAGAGTCTACCACTTTTCCTAAACACCATCATTTCATTGCTACTATATTCCATTGCTCACAATATTTTTCCAAATTGTTTACCATCTCTTGCATAATTACTATATCATCTGACAACAGTACTATATCATCTGCATAAAGTAACAAACGTATATTAATTCCACCTATCATCAGACCGCCCCCCAAATACTCGTGGAGGTCGAATTTTTTGAGTACGTATGTAGTTTTTATGTATTTGCCTCTTTGAAACGCATGTTGAGGAAGAGAGTATTAAAAATTGGGAAAAATATTTTAAAAATTTTGAATTATTTTGGAAGCCAGCAACACGAATAAGCTTGCGAGGAAGAGCAATTGCAGGATGTGTATATGGGGTAAATAAACAATTAGCAGAAACTGGTCTGAAACACTCTTTTCAAATAATTAGTGGTACAGTGGTCATTGGTATTCAAATGAATGAAACAAAGTTTAACATTATACCAGTATACATTAGAGGGGCGGATTGGAGTAATCCAGGTACTTAAGAATTTTTTCACAAATAACTTCGAAGCAAATACAATAGTATGAGATATGAACGTTCGAGTTGGCAGAATACAACAGAAAATAGAAGAAATACACAAAATAAGCTTTACCGCTGGTTTAGATCAAAGAACATCAGAAGATATCGTTGTAAACTCCAAAGGAAAGCAGCTGATTGAATTTTGTAATGACTACGGATTGGTGATTTTAAATGGATACACAACTGGCGATGAAAATGGCGCTAATACCTATTTAAGTAATATGGGAAATTCTGTGAATGTGCAATATCACAAGAAGCATTACAATATGTCAAGCAATTCAAAGTCGAAGCAAAAGTCTGGTCAGATCATATGCCATTAATGTTAAAATTAAGGTTGGATGGAGTGGATGAAAGAGCTAAAGTAATGAATTTACTGCCTAAATTAAAATGGAAAGAAGATGAAAAGGATAAATATCAGAAAAATCTCAATAAAAATCTCAGACTACAAGCAATACAAGGCCGTTTTTCAACTCTAACATAATTAGTAAACACAATTAAGTTGTCGCTGCCAAAACAATATGAAAATAAAAACAGGCCTATTTTTAAAAATAGATGGTTCAACTATAAATGTCTCAAAGCCAGACAAATGTCATTTAATCTATTAAATATATTTCGAAAATCGAAAAATCAACAAGATAAGGAAAAGTATCTCAGAGCCAAAAGATGCTATGTTGTAGGGTGTATAAATCAGAAGGAAAAATATTATTTTGAACTCAATAACAAAATAAATATAGCAAATGTTGGCAAAAAATGGTGGGCGTTAGCAAAAGAGTACGAGGTGATAGTTTTAAAGTGGGCGCAGCTTTACCAGCAGATGATTTTAAACAGTACTTTCAGAACCTGTTGAACCAACCACTGATATGAAATGTTTAAGAATGTTACAACAGAATTCCTTAAGGAATTGTCTTATACTTTTAATATTATTTTTGAATCGGAAATGATAGATGAAGAATTTGTAAAAAGTATTATATTTCCAATTCATAAAAAGGGAGATAGAAATGACCCTAACAACTATAGAGGGATTTCGTTTATGAATTGTTCGGCAAAAGTGCTAATGGGAATAATTCACGCCAGACTAACGAATTGGATTGAAAACCACAATATTTTAAACGAATTTCAATCTGGATTCAGGCGACAATATTCAACCGTGGATAATATACAACTTGGCTGCTGTAGTGCACTTGAAATTTATGGGAACGAAAAAGATCTATGCATTCTTCGTAGACTTCAAAGCAGCGTTTGACAGAGTATCAAGGGGTTCCCTTATATATAAATTACATACGCTTGGAATTTCCACAAAAGTTGTAAATTTTATTAAAAACGTATATAGTAATACAAAATCAGCTGTTTGGACAGGAGGTGAGTTATCTGTTTACTTTGAAACCTACACGGGAGTTAAACAAGGGTGCCCACTTTCACCACTACTTTTTACACTATATTCAAATGTTTGAGAATTAGCTTAGCTTGCTAATTCTCATGAAGATAAATAGAACTATTTTACATGTGTAGAAATGCAAGCAATGCATTTCTCACGCTTTAAGTTTGGTGTGTGCGGATATTGTTACATATAAATGGTTCAAGGTTACCATTTAAGTTACCGTACTGAAGGTAGGATAACTTCGACTTATCAAACACACTACACCTCCCTTTTACAGAAAAAGAATGATCAATAATTACGCAGGTCAACAGCAAATATATCGAACAAAAACCACTGCATGGATTTGATGCACAATGGCTACCTAAGTACAAAAATGGTAAAATTTTTAAATTCTATGGAGAAGTTTTTTTTTAAATTTTTAAGTAAAATTAAATTTTTTTTTGACGTTTCTCCACATAACTAATGATAACTTCGAAAAGGTTAGTCCGATAATAATAAAATAAATTTAGAAAAATTGGGACTTACATAACCTTTAATCCGGCTATATATTTAGTTTCAATCGGCGCAGTAGTTTCGGATTATAATAAATAATTGAAGCAAAAAATATATTTTTTACGTGAAAATATAAAATTTTTTTGTTTAAAAAAAGAAAAATCGAAAACTGCAAAAATTGTTCTGATTTATTGCGTTTTCGCAAAGCCACATGAAATAGGAACAAAATGAGATATCGATTGGTTCTTTTCAAATTTATTCACAATTAAGTGAGTTCGCTAATTTTCACAAAAAATTTTTTATTCGCAATTAATTGAAGATGTCGCATTTTACAAGCACTGTCATTATTCCTTTGGTTTACATAATAATGACTAAATAATATTTTGTTATTGAATGAATTTAAAAACGCTTCGTCGATATTCTATAGAAAATGGTAAAATAAAAATGCAGAACACATGTACAAAATTATTTGGAAAAAACGTTTATGACATTTTTATGATTCGCAGAACTAAAAAAATAAGTAATAAACAAAATGTTATTTGATTTTTATGATTGCGGTAGCAAAGAAATAAACGCTCATAATTTTTCGTGGACGCTGAATTGCTGTTTCTGTTCATTTATGATACCTAATCCGTTTTAAGTCATTTAAACGTAAAAAGGTAAAGTGTACTTTTTTATTGATGTGTGGTTTTCCGTTGGATACCTGTAACGGAATTTTGCACATACAAACTGTACCCATAAAAAGGGTTATCCCAAATTATGGTTCGTATCACAAAACAGGTCCATAGATTGGCAAACTTGGAAATCGCGCTCAGTATTAATAAGAACTGATTGAGCCGTTTCATTTCATTCAAGAAGTGTTTGCGATTACGGAAACATCATTTTATCCCTACATAAAGATTAGAGTCATTCAGTTTACAAGTTAAAAATAATTTTCATGTATTAATAAAAATGAGCAAGAAATACAGAACATTTGTTTGCAAAAACAATCCGGATTTATTTTGTTATGTGTGCGGCCAATATATCACCGGGAAAAAGGTGAAATTCTATCCTTCATTGCAAAAGTTATTTCAAGATTGCTATAATGTATATCCGTGCAATTTGAACCACCATTGGACACCAAGTACTCTATGCCTTTCATGTCGAATGAATTTATCTGTAACGTCGTCTAACGTAAAGTAAGTATAGGTTAATAGATTTGGAATATTTTATACTTACAGTAATTCTTAATTATATTTTGAATTCTTCTTATTCCTTATTTCAATTTTTTTTCATTTTACAGACGACACTTGTAAATTTCGACGCCTATGGTATGGATAGAAACAGCGAGCCACGAATCCGATTGTTATTTTTGTTTAAGTACAAAAAGCGGTTTCGGAAAACACATGCGATGGTCTTACCCCACGAGGTCTGCTGATGGGTTTGAACTTGCATTCACCAGAAGTTGCATATGCTAAAGATCAGCGTGCAAGCTGTAGTCAAGTGCATTCATCATCACCAGGACACTCAACCTCAAGTATCTGTTACCAATCAGATAGTTCAGATCCATCACTACCATCTACATCTGAAAACAAGTAAGAAAATTATAGGCGGTCTAGCCCGACTATATGATACCCTATACCATGGTTTAGAGACCCTATCTCTTCGGTCCAACTAATTGGATATAGCAAATAAGCATAAACCAAATTTGAGTGGCATTTTTATTAATTTTTTCGCTGCAGATAAGAAAAAGTTCATATCGGATGCTATATTTATATGGGGACTAGGTCGAAAAATGGACCGACCATATTTGGTAAAGTCACTTATACTTTGAAAAAATATATACAAACCAAATTTGAGAAAAATCTGTGCAATATTTGTGTTTTTTGATAGATTTAAGTGAAGATCGGGAAGCAGCTCTATATGGGGCCTATGACTAAGAATTTTTCCATAGGCTTTATTTTTGAACTACTGATTAATGGATGTAGTAAACACATACAGACCCAATTTGACTAATATTTATATAATAATTTGGATCTTATGCCAAATTTCATAGGGGTCATTTGTATCGGGACTAGGTCTGAACATGGACCGATTCTCACCAAATTCAACAGCGTTCATTCCATGGCCGATGAAAGCTTATGTACCAAATTTCATCAAAATATATTCATATTTGCGACCTGTAGTTTGATTACAAGGTTTACATGGACACACAGACGGACGGACGGACGGACATTGCTATTTCGACTCAAAAAGTGATTCTGAGTCGATCGGTATAATTAAAGATGGGTCTAGGACGAATATTTTTGGTTGTTACAAACAGCAGCACAAAGTCATTATACCCTATACCACTATGTGGTTTGGGTATAATGACTTTGTGCTGCTGTTTGTAACCACTATGTGGTTTGGGTATAATGAACAAGTGCACATCTTTAACGCTGTACATCTTTAACTACATTCTCTACGAGACAATGTCAACCAACTCTAACGCATCAATATTGTTGAACATCCGTTCAACGCGGGGGAGAATGTCTAAACTCAAAGCAGTCAACGATACGTTGACACATTAATTATTTTATATTAATCATTTATTTACATTTATTTTATAACATCTGCACTTTAATTCACATTTTATATACACTGCATTTTATACATATAATTAATTGTATTTATTTTACTTTATTATTAACCTACAAAATTTTTATACTCGTTTATATGTTTGTTTATATTTATTGTTTACCTTACATTGCATTTGTATCTACCAAATATAATTTATTTCCGCATATATATTATTACCGAACATAATAATGCTTAATCAGAATAAAACAATATAGGTCAATCGATTACTTGAACATTTATGACTAACTCACTATTAAGCATTATTATGGTCAGATAACAACAACAACATACAACATTTAATTTATAATTGTTTTTAATAGTAAGCATTTTGGATAAGTGACGGAATGTGTGGAAAAGGAGAAATACTATCATATAAAGATTTTGTTGCTGTAATACTTAAATAAAAAGAATATCTTTTGAACTTAGTTTTTTACTATGCAAAGATTTTCTTAACAAACTGTCTATTGTTTATTGTTAATTAATATTAAACAATGCGTTTTTCTTTTGGGTATAAGTCTTCATAATTAACCGCTTTTCTGCCGGCACCAACAGCGTTGGATTTTCAGAGGTTTGTTGTGCCAAAATAGAACCTTTACGAATTGAAAATTTACATGTAACCTTCCTCATGTATTTCGGCATAAACCTGGTTTCGTATTTTTCGCACAGGGTGTACAGCTTTGGGCGGTGGAAAAATTAGAAAAACACATCGTGGATTAGTACAGTGAGGGTATCGTATAGTCGGACTAGACCGACTATAATTTTCTTACCTGGTTTAGGTGTGTGGGATGAGGGTGTAGATATAGCGGGTGTAATTCAGTTATGGGTTGATGATCTGAAAAGTAAGTCAGTAAATATGATAGTGAGGGTGAGATAATACATACAGATATTTGGGCGGTGTTTGTTTGGATTGTTGTTTCCTTGGATGTAGGGTGTTTCCGATTTTCTTTGTTGGTAAAAGATGTATGTAGCTTTATTTAATTTGTTGTGTGGATGCAGGTTGTATTTGTTTTCTTGTGGTTGTTTGTTTTTGGCTGGTCTTGGGGGTAAATAGGTATGGAGGTTTTATGTGATCTGTGGTTTAAGATTTGTGTTGGTGGCTGTAGATATATATGGTTATTTAATGTGGGATTTTGGGTTGGCGTTTTTGGTTGTTTGCAGTAGGGTTTAATCAGTTTGTGGGATCCGGGGTTTTTTTTTGTAGGGATGGCTGGTGTAGTTTAATTTGTGGTTATAGATATAGGGTGGAATGAATTGTTTATTTGTGGTCGTTGGGGTGTGCTTGTTTTGTTCGGGCGTAGAGATGCAGTTTTTTGAGAGTTTTGTTTGATGTGTGTTAAAATTTTTGGTTTTTGTTAGCGTGGTTGTTTGATAGTAGGAAATGAGTAAAATAAGAAGTAGATTGTCATTCACAATGGGGAAAAGGGAAGTGGTGCCCAGTTGAGAGTTTTTTTGTATGGGATAACAGTGGTGTATTTTTATGTCATACCCATTTATGAAAACTCGGCAACTGGGTAGAATTCACAACAATGTTTAACTGTTTTGTTTTATGTCATGTCCGTTAGATTTTTAGTGGAAATATTTGGAAAATGTCAGTGTAGTGAGGTGTTGACCTGGAAGAAAAACCGAAGGTATATGTAGGGCTGGGTGGGCAAGTAGGTAGCCATTATGAAAGTTATTGGCGAAGAGAAGTAAACGTTAGTGTTGGTTGCGTGTTTTTTTTTTACTGTCTGCAAAGTTATAAAGTGCAGAGATATTAAAAACTAGTTTTGGCAAACGCCAAGTGATAAGACGATTTCATGCAAGGGCGAACTTGTTGAAACTTTCCCCGAGAGAACGAGCGGAGGATTTTTACAAAATTAAGGTAAGGGAGAGTTTAGGAGTTGTGGAACATTTAGGTGTGTGTGTGTTTTTTTTTGGTGGTAGTAATGAAATTCTCCTATATTAGGAAGACCAAAGTGCGTAGTAGTTGGTGAGGAGAAGATCGTCCGAAGCGGTTGGTATTGAAAGTGAGAGTCACCGAAGTGCATCCCGTATCCTAGGGCGAACGAGAAGGAGGTAGTGGTTCGAACGAAAAGTGGACGGTAAAAGGACAAAAGTATAAGGTAACCAATATCTAGGTTTTTTGTGCGTGCGAAGGTGACATAGTCCACCCATGAGGCACCAGTTAAGATAAGTGCCGGAAAATTGTGAAGTCGTATATGTACGTGTTTGTTTAAAAAGAAAAATTATTAAGAGTAAAAATTTAAACGTGAAAAAAAGGGGAAAAACGATTGAAAAGTAAAAGTCGGAGGCAATAAGTTAGGAAAAATTTAAAGTAAAGCGCGAGAAATTATATCTAAAGTTAGGAGGAGGAAAGAACTAAATGTAAAGGTGGTTACTAAAATCTGGAATTTGAAGAGAGAAAAAAAAACGGAATTGAAGAATTTTTTTTTTTGGTTTGTAGTGGTTAAGGTAGTGCTAAATAAATATAAAAATCATGTTAAGGTTAGGGTAGTTATTAGTAGAATTTTTTTTTTTTGTATTAAGATAGTAGTAAGTTTTAAAAAAATTCGTTTGTTTTTTGTTAGTGCCGTAATTTTTAAATATTGCGTGTGTGTTTACGCGTTTCTCAAAAAGTGTGCAAAGGTCGGTTGATGATAGTATTTTTTTCTTTTATGTGTGCCAATGTGTGTGAGGATACCTAGAGAGCTCCTTAGGTAGGCCATTTTAGTTTTTTTATTTTTTTATTTTGCGTGCGAGTTACGTATCCCCTCCACAACTAATTGTAACGGCTGGCAAAATGTAGTGACCATTTAGAATCTTATTGCATTTTTGTATCGCAACATTTTTTGTATTATATTTCTGTTTTATTCCCACACTTTGCCAGACAGCAACGTAAGCATTTTTGTCTGCGTTGCTTAGCCCTAATTGTATTTTAAATATTTTTAAGCCTCAGTCTTAAGATTCATTTAAATAAAGATAGATATATCACAATTTTCTTTGTGTATTTTATTTTATCCATAATTGGCGCAGTCGTAAGTAACTTATTCCATTGAAAAGAACCAAAAAAAAAAAAAAAAAAAAAAAAAAATAGGACTAAGTGAACGCAAAAACAATTAAATAAGTACCATTAAGATTAAAAACAAAAAATAAATAAAAAGAAATTAATGAATTAAATAACATTAAAAACCAGAAAATTGTAAAATAAAAAATATATTAAACAAAAAAAAAACCAAAAACCAAAATTGAAAAGTAAAAAATTAATAAACAACAACGATAAGAGACCAAATTTTTATGAACAACAAACGAAATAATACTTTCGACTCACATCGCAAACTAAACGAAAAAAACATGGCAGAACATTTGCAGCAAAGAATAGTAGAACTTGAAATGGTTCTAAAACAACAGGAGTTGAAAATAAATCAACAACAGCAACAGCTGGAACAACAACAACAAATCAATTTACAACAGCAACTACAACAGGATCAACAACAACAGCAAATACAACAAGCTCAACAACAACAGCAGCTACAATATGATCAACAACAACAGCAACTACAACAGGTACAACAGCAGCATCAACAATTTTTATTTAATATGTCGGCCAAGGACGTCATCGAACAATTTCGGCGTCTTAAGCCACTTGAGGAGAACCACAATTGCAGATCATTTATAAATGCCGTGGAGACAAACCTCACTCTTTGTGGAAATAACCACGATCTTATTAAGTTTTGCGTTAAAATTGTTGCAAACGAAAAGGTTCTTGGGAACGCTGGCCGAAGAGTGAGGGAGTTACAAATCAATGCTACCTGGGAGGAGATGAAAGCCAAAATTCTACAGGAGTTCAGCCCGAAAAGGACTTATGCGGAGGTCTTCAATTCTTGCAGGACTATAAAAGTAAGAAATTTAAGCGAATTATTTAGTTATTTTGAGAGATGTAAATACGAGGTAAATGATATTTATTTAGCTGATCCATTTAAACCTGGCATATATAGACCAGAAAACGTTGATAGGGATTTGGTGGACATATTGTTGGAAAAAATAGATGGACCAATAAGGGCACATATAGGTGAACATGAAACAATGACCGATATAATTGCCAAATATACGAAATTAAAATTATTACATGATACTAGGGCCATAGCTTTTGACCATAGAGTTAATTTGCAATATAAACGGAGACCAGAGAACAATAATAATAGCGGTAACAATAATAATTACAATAGTAATAATAAGAACAATAATAATAGTGGTAATAATAATTACAATAGCAATAAAAATTATAATAATAATAAAAATAACAGCAATAATAATAATAAGAACAATAATAATTATAATAATAATAATAGTTATGATAATAATAATACTAGTAATAACAAGAACAATAATAATAATAACAGTAATAATAACCGGTACAATAATAACTATAACCGCAATAATGGCAACAACAGCGGAAGTTATTACAACAATAATAATCGACAAGGGACAAGTTCAAATAGGACTCGTACTTCACACATGAGCGTTGATCGCGGAGAAAGTGTAGGGCACGTTACAAACGATTACAATAACGGCACCATGATGGACATTAGTAATGTCGAGGAAAACGAGGTAAATTTTTTGACAATGCCTCCAAATCTAAACTGCCCATAATAATAATTACTATAGGTAGGCAAAGAATTAAATGCCTTATAGATACTGGCTCAACAACGAGCATTGTTAAGCGGAATAAATTAGTTGAAAATTACCCGGAACAAAAACTTAAAAAACCTATTAAATATCGAACGATAAACGGAATTGATGAAATACATTTTCAAATAGTAACACTTTTTCCAAAAGACTTTAATTGTAGCGGAACGCTTAGTTGGAAAGTAATTGACTTTCAGAATGATAAATATGATGCTATAATTGGACAAGATTTTTTGATACCCCTTAAGGCGAGAATAAATAACGAACATGGTTATGTGGAAATTTTGGGTGATAAATTCCTTTTCGAAGAGATGCACTACCCTTTTCATATAGAGAACATAGGTTTACTCGAACCAATTTTGAAAGAAAATGTTTTAAACAAGCTTGATTTTAGCCATTTGAATGAAGAAGAGACTGGAACGATAACAAATCTTCTTACTGAATTTAAAGATCTATTTTATTTCGAGGGAGATAATCTTTCAGCTACAACTGAAATAGAACATCAAATAATTACTAACACTGACAAACCCTTATATTCGAAAATATATCGGTACCCTCAAATCCATGAAGGTGAAATAGAAAAGCAAATAAATGAAATGTTGAAACAAAATATTATCCGTGAGAGCAATTCTGCTTATAATAGCCCTTTGTGGATTGTTCCCAAAAAGAACGATAATTCTGGGGAGAAACAATGGAGAATAGTAATTGACTATCGAAAACTGAATGAGCATACGATAGAGGACAAATATCCTATACCTAACTTAAATGGACTATTAGATAAGCTGGGTAAAGCACAATATTTTTCGACCATAGACCTAGCTAAGGGTTTCCATCAGATACTTCTTAGGGAAGAGGATAGAAAAAAAACGGCCTTTTCTACTCCTTTTGGGCACTATGAGTTTATACGAATGCCCTTTGGCCTCAAAAATGCACCATCAACCTTTCAGAGATTGATGAATTCGCTACTTAGAAATTTTATAAATAAGACATGTGTTGTTTATATGGACGACATACTAATATTTAGTTCATCCTTAATGGAACATATTAATAACATCAAGGATATACTTAGAACCTTGAGAAATGCCAAACTAAAGATACAAATAAATAAATGTGATTTCCTCAAAAAGGAAACGCAATTTCTGGGTCATGTACTAACAACTTGTGGTGTAAAACCAGATCCTAACAAAATCTCTATAATACAGAAGCTTAAGCTTCCAGATACCGAAAAGCAAATTAAGTCATTTTTAGGAATGACCGGATTTTATCGAAAATTCATCCATAATTACGCTAAAATAGCATATCCAATGATTAGGTATCTAAAGAAGAACGGAAAGGTAAATAAAAATGACCCTAACTACATAGTAGCCTTCGAAAAACTTAAGGAGCTCATAACAAATTCTCCCGTATTAAGATATCCAAATTTTTCTAAGCGTTTCAGAATTGTCACCGATGCAAGCAATAATGCAATTGGAGCTGTCTTAACTCAAGATGGTCACCCAGTTGCATATGCTTCGCGAACGCTTAACAAACACGAAACAAACTATGCAACAATTGAAAAGGAATTGTTGGCAATAGTTTGGGGTGTTAAATACTTTAGGCCATATATATACGGACAAGAATTTGACTTGGAAAGCGATCACCAACCCCTGAAGTGGCTTATGAGCAAATATTCGGGCAGGGATATAAGCCCAAGGCTACAGAGATACCTTATTGAATTAGGCGAATATAATTTTAAAATAGAATATATAAAAGGAAAGTGTAACTATATTGCAGACTTTCTAAGTAGAATTAATGCGGAGACAAATGAGATAAATTTAGCAGAAATATTTAATGAAGATTTTATACATAATGGAGACACAAGTAATGACGGAGATTCTATGGATGTTCAAACGATATACTCTCAAGAGGAAGACTTTAATGATGGTATTCCAATTTTGGATACTGTAGTCAATCGTTTTAAAATTCAAATTATTGTAGTGGAGAATAAGGAAACGGACACGATAACAGTTTTTGGTAATAAACGAATTTATATAGATAGAAACGACATTGAAAACGAGAACGTGTCTAATATTCTAAGGAGAGAAATCATTAAAGGAAAAATAGGAATATATTCGGAGGTGACTGATCATGAATATTATAAGGTTCAGTTGCAATTGATTGAAGAATTTCCCGATAAAGAAAAATTTAAATTTGTTAAGTGTTCCTACTTTGCTAAAGATATAGACGATGACAATGAGCTGAATAGGCAAATAGCATTATTCCATAAGTATGAGAGCGGACATTCTGGTATTATAGCTACATACGAAAATATCAAACATAAAGTATACAACCCGCATCTAAAATTATCAATTCACAAGATAATAAACAACTGTCATATTTGCTCATCAGCAAAATACGACAGAAACCCAATTAAAAATAAATTCAGATTAACTGAAACCCCTTCCACAACGAATGAAATAATTCATGTTGATACTTATGTCAACAGTAAACATTCATTCATAATTTTCATTGACAAATTTTCAAAACATGTAGTTTCATTTTATTTGCACGACAGAAATAGTCAAACCCTAGTTGGGAAGATTCGGGCATTTTTGGCCATTAAGGGCAATGTTACTAAATTTGTACTAGACAATGAATTCAATAACGCAAATGTAATGAATTTCCTTGATCAGGAGGGAATTCAATATCATTTTACAAAACCGAATAGCCATACCGGTAATTCGGATATTGAAAGATTCAATAGTACGATCACAGAGAAAATCAGAGTCTTTAATTTAGAGGAAAAACTTCCGATAAATACCCAAATTAATAAGGCGATAAAACTGTACAATAGTAACTATCATAGCACGATAAAATGTAGTCCCTTAGATGTGCAGAATAAATTGATCAATCATAGCATTATAAAGGAAAGATTAGAAAACGCAAAATGCAAAATGATTCAAAGAAGAAATGAATCTAGGGAAAACTACGTAGAAAATAGGAAAGAAGGTTACATAAAGAATTACAGAAACGTAAGGCACAAGGAACAACCTAAGTTTAGGAAACAAAAATTGGAAAATGTTCATGTTTCTAATATTAAAAGACCTTCGAAATTTTCAGATTCTCATAATAACACTACTGCTAATGTCCCTGACGCAGCTGAGTCGAGCAACTCTGCAAGTTAATAAGATTTCCGAGGAAAATGGATTTGTCGAAATAAAGATGCGAGAAGTCGACATCGTAAACGAAACTATAACAATAGTCCACGTTATAGATATTGGTGAGGTGAGAAACATACTAGATACTATAGAGAAAAATATAGAAACTTTAGATATAAATAACCGAAATGTACTTGAAAATGAGGTACAACTTTTGAAATCAAAAATAAAAACTATAATACCAAAAGACAATAGGAAAAGGAGAGGATTGTTCAATTTTGGAGTAAGGGTATATAAATGGGTGTTTGGAACTATGGATGATGAGGATAGACGGGAAATATATGACCATTTGTCAGTCACTGATCAGAATTCCCATAAGGCTATAGAAACATTAAATAAACAAATAATCGTTAATGATTCTTTTAATAAATCTCTGGGGTATTTAAAATCCGCGTTAGAAGACGACAGGAAAAAAATATTAAACTATTTCGGAAAAATTAAAATGGACAACAATGAGTATATTTCAAGATTTTTCTTTCTGGATCAATTAGCAAAGCTTAAGAATTTGGAACACAAATTAGATCAGATCCAGGATAACATTGTGTCAGCAAAAAATAACATAATTCATCCCAGTATATTTTCTCCGCAGGAAATAAATGACTTTGAAATAGATTTTTATAAGTTAAAAATGTTAAAGGTAGGAATTATGACATTTAGTGACCAGGCTATCATTGTAGCAATACAAATCCCAAAAACTTTTATAAGAACTGAACTAAAACTAATTACTAGAATCCCCAATAAAAATAGCCTAGAAATAGATTCAGAAGACCAATATATAGTAGATATTAACGGCCAGAATTTAATTTACAAAGATAACGTAGCAATAAGAACCTTGAAGAAAAGCAAAAATTGTATTTTTTTTAATAATTGTAAATTTATATATAACAATGAAACGGAAATAGTTAATATAGACGAAGAAACCCTTATTGTTAAAAACTCTAATTATGTAAAAGTCGATCAAGATTGTGACGATAGAAAATTTAATCTTACAGGCAATTTTTTGATTATTTTCAACAATTGTAATATTTCTATGCTTAACGAAAGTTTTTCAAATAAAAAAGTTCTGTACAAGGAAAAATATTTTTATCCAAACAACAACAAATTAGATGTAACAAATATAGATTTTAAATTCAAAAACATTGCCACTGAACATTTTGAAAATATTAAGGAAATAAAAGAACTAAAATTCCACAGAAATGTGTCGTATGGGATAAGTTTGACACTTGTATCTGTAATTTTTGCTCTGTTCCTCATTTTATATTGTCTAACTAAGAAAAATAATGTAAAAGTAAATATTAGACAAGAAAGAGTCCAGGAAAACTTGCAAATTAGGGAAAGAGAAGTTTTGAACCCTTCGCCCCAGATAAGTGAAATAATCGCCAAATACTCAAAATAAAATATTTTTTTTTTTTTATTAATCATATATCACAAAAAAAAAAAGAAAAAAGATTATTGTCTTTAGAATATATAATTTAAGAAATGAAAAAAAAAAAAAGGAAATTGTTAATAAAACAATTAAAAATAAAAACCGAATCAAATGAATAATAATAAAAATATAGAAGACTCAGGAGAGTCTTCATTCAAAAGGGGGAGAAGTTACGTATCCCCTCCACAACCAATTGTAACGGCTGGCAAAGTGTAGTGACCATTTAGAATCTTATTGCATTTTTGTATCGCAACATTTTTTGTATTATATTTCTGTTTTATTCCCACACTTTGCCAGACAGCAACGTAAGCATTTTTGTCTGCGTTGCTTAGCCCTAATTGTATTTTAAATATTTTTAAGCCTCAGTCTTAAGATTCATTTAAATAAAGATAGATATATCACAATTTTCTTTGTGTATTTTATTTTATCTATAATTTGCCTGACTCGGAATGGAGTCAATAACATCTTTGTAGCCTTTTTTTTTTTTGTTTTTTTAAGTTTTTTTTTGTTTTATGTGGTTAAGTTTGCAACCAATTTAATTTTCGTCATCTACAAGTTTTTGGTTTATTATTCGGCGCCGTTTTTTTTTTTTTTTTTTGATTTATGCTCTGTGAAGCCTATTAGTTTTAAGTTTTTTTTTAAATATATTAGTGTTATTTGAAATTGTTAATTATAGTTTTTTGCTTGTTTTTTTTTTTTTTTTGAATATCTGTTTAAGGAAATAAATTATGTAAACATATATATTAATTTGAAAAGAATGTATTGCTAAACTTGGTATAAGGGTTAGGACGACAACGTAAGGTAAGTGCGGTGAGTGTAAGTGTGTGGATCGCGGGTTCACCTCAAAAATGATTTGCGGTAAGAGTGACCATCGTTGGGAGGGGATGTGGGAGATAGACCATCGTGTCTCCCCTCTAAAGTGTTCAACATGTTTTGTCTTAGTTTTTTTGTGTTTTTTTTTTTTTTTTTTTGTAATTGTGCTTGTCCCTGGGCTGCAGTGGTGGGTTGGAACCTGACCCGTTGCTGTAGAATGAGCTAGTTGGCAACATCACTGCAGTGTCATTAGGGCACGTAACAATATGGCGCCCAAACGAAATGAAAATTAAGACTAGTGTGAAGACTAGTCGTCAATTTAGAGGTGTATATTCCACCAGGGTACTCCATTGAAATAGAAGAATAAATTCCAATAATAGCCCAACGACGGATGATGGTTTCGAAACTCATGCAATTTTTATCCTGTAGCCCACAAGGTCCAATTCATAGACGGTTTCGTTGAATTGTATACAGGGTAGAAATGGAGGGAAGATCGAAAACATACAGCCTGTCGAAAAGTGCAAAGGGCAGAGTAATCGTTAGCTTGATTGTGCGAGAGATGAAGAGCCAATCATGGGTAGATTACGGTGTCCAATTGTATAGTTAGATGTGTAGTTTCAGCTTTGTTTTTTTTTTTTTGTATTTGTTAATGAGATCTGTCGACGGAGGAAGTTATGGATAACGCTCTGATGCAAAGTTCAAGAAGTCAGGCATAGACGCGAAATGACTCTGGCTTCTCACCAGCTTATCCTGGCGGAAGCGCGTGGGGATAATAAGGTGGGAAGTCGCAGATCGAAGAAGAAAAATTATCAACGTTCATTGCAGTTTATTAGTGTTTGTGTTTTTTTCTTTTTTTTGAACATGATAAGAGGCCTGCAAAACAGGCACATATAAATTAATCAGAGACCACACACACACCCTCTTATCTCGTATCATATGTCGACCTAACCCGTTTTTGTGATATTGAGTACATTTTTGTGGTGTTTTGCTTTATTTTTTATTGAGATTCTGGTGAAATAGTAAACGGAACCGGAGAGTGAAGATTATTTTTTTTAAAATTTTTTTTTTTTTTTAATTACAGTATTGAAATTTAAATTGTGTTTTTTTTTAGTCCCGTGATATATATATTTATGAAATTGTTATTTATACATCTAGTACTTCGTTTTTTTTTTGTGGTTCAATATAATTATATTTCTTATTTTTTTTTACAATTTTTAATTTTGTGTTGGTATACACGGATTTTGACGTTTTCTTTGTGATTTGTGATTAATTTTTTTTATTTAATTTATACACCAAGTGCTCAGTTTTTGGTTTGTTTAGCGTACGTTTGTTTTAAGTTTTTACCAATTTTTTTTCAGTTTTTTTTAATATACATTTTTTTATAATTTTTTTCTATAGGTTTTAAGCTTTTCATATTTTTTTTATTATTTATTTTTTTTTTTATTGCTTTATATATTTTTTTTAGAGTTTAGACCTTGCATGAATTTTTTTTATATTTTTTTTTACATATTTTTATGATTATACTATATATTTTTTTTATTTTTTGTTGGCATGGTTTTTGTTGTATATATATATATTTTTTTTTTATTGATTTAAGCTTTAAATAATTTTTTTTGGCGTTTTTGGTCTCGACATTTTTTTTTATAGGTTTTAAGCTTTTCATATGTTTGTTTTTTTATTACTTTACATATATTTTTTTTTTGTAGAGATTGTGCGTAGCATTTTTTTGTACTTTTCGTGATTTTTATAGCGTTTTAAGATTGGCGCATTTCTCTGTTAGGTTTTTAGAATTATTGTTTTTTTTTTGCGTAGTTTTTTTTTAAATTTTGCATAGTTTTTTTAGTTCTACCTTTTGATACTCTTATTTGGGAAGGCTACATAGTATAGTATAGTATACACGTTTGTGTCAGTAGTCGGATTTTTTTTTTGTTTGTATGTAAGATCAGGAGAAAAACAAATTGAAGCGTCTGCGCCAAAGGCTTAGGGACAATTCGTTTGACCTCAATAGATCTTCTCTCCAAGTAAAAGAAAAATATTCTAAAGATAATAGAGCAAGAAAAATGCCTCATCCGGTCGATTCTGATATGGTTGACATGTCTAAGACTATCAATAAGCCTAACAAAAGTACAGGGGCGATACCGAAAACTCGTAGTGTAGGTTTTAGCGACGAGATGCCTGAGTCAATCAGGGAAATGGTTGATGATAGTGTAGCAGAGATGAGACGGTCTTTAGACCAATCTAAAAAAAACATAGTAAACGAAAATGTTAGTAGGGAGCGTCCAATCAGGGCGTCCAATCGGTAAAATATAGGAGCCCCCAATATGTCCCCAGGCCCAACGCGGCGACTAACTTGCAACGCTCTGCACAGCACCCATATAATTTTTAAGGTTCGATGGGAACGAAGCACACCTCTTCATAGAGTCGTTCGTGTTTCGTCTCGAGTACTGCCAGCGGCAATATCAAATCCCGTGGAAGGAAATATTAGATGATTTCCATCTGTTGCTTACGGGACCGGCCTCAGACTGGTATTGGCTGCATTAGAGACAACACGAGTGACTCAATGGGAGGATTTGCGACACACGATGCTGAGTCGTATCCGGACCCACCGAACCAACCTGGACATAATGTACCAGTTGGTGGAAAGGAAACAGGCGGTAGGCGAAAGCTTAAATAGCTATTTTCATCAGGTGAATTTATTGCGTTCAAAACTTCGAACGCACATCTCAGAGTTCGAAATAATAAAATTAGTGAAGAAAAATGTGAGGGAGAGCGTAGGTCGAGTAGTTTACCCGATAGCGGTCTCGTCTCTCAAAGAACTTCGAGCTGAGTGTCTAGAGGCAGAAAGAAATTTCCCGCGCAGAGAAAATAGAAGTGAACCGCCTCCAAGAAATCGGTACGTCCATGAGATCGAGTTAGTCTATGAGTGCGAGGTAGTAGAGAGCAACGAGGTGGCGGAAGTTATTCGTACCCTCGAATGTTGGAACTGCCAGGAACTAGGGCATATATTTCTGGACTGTCCAGCGGACCAAAGAAATCTGTTTTGTTACCGATGTGGTAATCCGGCGGTAATTTCACCAAATTGCAAAAAATGCAAATCTCGGGAAAACTCGAAACGGAGCGTGGTTTCGACGGTGGAATCACGTTCCTCGAGAAACGCCCCGAACCAATAAATACAGGTGCAAGAAGGACAACCAGAGAGACCGGCCCGGAAAATTTTTCTAAAATACGGCATTATTTACCGAAAGAAGTGAGGGAACAAAATTACAAGATAGGAATACGCCGAAATATTAATTGGAGGCAAATGGTACAATGGGTTGTTTGGTTCAGGGGCTTCGGTTAGTGTTTTGGGAAAAAATCGCAGAGAAATGGTAAATACACTGGATATAGAAATATTGTCGGTAGTTTCTAACGTGTACACGGCTACAGGACAGGCTCAAAGTGTGCTAGGAAAAGCGAATTTAGATGTCCAGTATAAGGGCATGACTCAGAATATTACTTTTTACCTATGTCCGGATTTGGAGCAGGACATATATTTAGGTGTTGATTTTTGGAGAAAATTTAAAATCGCTCCGGAAATCATGCCAGCGGAAGAAATTAGTATAGATATTGTTGGAAACCCTTTTTACAACCAACTACGTTTAATAATTAAAGTTGACAACATTTAATAGTAATAATTAAAGTCAACAACATTGAAAGTACGTATGTATCATAAAAATAATAATATGCAATTGTAAAGATGACAACCCTGAAATTATGTATATGCCTTTTTATAAATTCATTTATTTAAGTCATTCCTTTATTGACCTTCGAAATAAATAGTTCTGTACTTTTAGTAAAATACATAAAAAGAGTTTTAAATTGTGAAACCCCAACAAATTGGCGACGAGGATAATGGCTCAAGATGCAAGTATTCAAGAATTATTGGCACTACATGGAAAACTTCTTGCAAGCTTAACAAAAGGAGCAACTTTAAATCAAGTTATGGAAAAATTATCCAACACCATATCAGAATTTTGTTACGATCCAACAAATTCTGGAACATTTAACCATTGGTATGCACGTTACGAAGACATTTTTCTTGTCGATGGGAAAGAAATGGATGATTCTGCTCGTGTCAGACTACTTATGAGAAAACTCAATCCAGTCGCATATGGAAAATACGCAGCATATATTTTACCCAGGAATCCAAGGGATGTTACATTTAAAGAAACAATTCAAATTCTTAAAAATATGTTTGGGCTACAGGAATCAATTTTTAGTACACGCTACAAATGTCTCCAAACTACTAAAATGCCTCATGAAGATTTAATTACATATGCAGCTCGTGTCAATAAAACTTGTGAGGATTTTAGACTATCAGATATGAATTCCGATGAATTCAAATGCTTAGTTTTTGTTTGTGGACTACAAGCTCACGCAGGTTCCGAGGTTCGCATGAGATGTCTATCAGCTCTAGAGGATAATGCAAATCAAACTATCAACAAGCTAGTTACAAATGCCCAACGGTTACTTAACTTGAAGCATGATACAGCTATGATTGAAGACAATTCCCAAATGTCAGTAAGTGCTATTAAATTCAATTCAAAGCCAACAAGCGCTAAAAGTCATCAAATTCCCAAGACACCATGTTGGAATTGCGGTGCCATGCATTATTCGAAATACTGCAATTATGATAAACATAAATGTACGCAATGCAATTTCATGGGTCATAAGGAAGGCTATTGTAAGAACCAACGTTCAAACAACTCGAATCATCAAGGTCCAAAGAGGAATAAGAATCCAAAGAAGTCAAAGCCAGCGCAGTCACATGTTGTTCAAACCAACCGACTAACATATTCAGCAAGAAGAAAATGTGTCACAGTCAACATAGAATCTTCTTCATCAATGTCCAAACAAAATTTCAATATCAAAATGCAAGTGGATACGGCATCAGATGTTTCAATTATTTGTAAAACACTATGGTGTAAGATGGGTAAACCAGGTACAGAAATATCAGATCGCCACCTGACCAGTGCATCGAAGGATCAAATCAAACTAATTGCCGAGTTTCCATGTCAAGTTCGGCTTAAAGGTGATGTAAAACATTGCAAATTATCTGTTGTAGAAATTGATTCTCTCTCTATTTTTGGTGCAGATTGGGTTGAAAATTTTGGTTTATGGGACAAACCTTTAAATAGTGTGTGCTCTCAGCTAAAGGAAAATAAAATTGAGGCCCAAGTTCTAGAACATATAAAAACAGAATATGCAGAAGTTTTTCAAGATAAGCCATCAAAATGTTCTAAGACGCAAATACAACTACATTTTAAACCACACGCTCAACCAATTTTTCGAGCAAAGAGACCAGTTGCTTATGCAATGCTTCCTCTCATCGAAGATGAATTACAACGTTTAGAATCATTAGGTATAATCACACAAGTTGATTACTCAAACTGGGCAGCACCAATTGTTGCAGTTAAGAAACCTAATGGTAAAATTCGTATTTGTGGAGACTATTCATCAGGGCTTAATAGTAGTCTTGAACCGCACAAATACCCCCTACATCGCCCTGAAGATTTGTACGCAAAATTAGCAAACAGTTGCTTTTTCACGCATATTGACTTGTCAGATGCCTATCTTCAAACGGAGGTGTCCCCAGACTCAGCAAAGCTCCTTACCATCAATACTCATAAAGGGCTCTACACATTTAATCGTCTAGCTCCAGGTGTTAAAAGTGCTCCAGGCGCTTTCCAACAACTTATGGATACTATGCTAATGGGGATAGATGATGCAGCAGCATACATTGATGACATTATCATCGGTGGATATACTTGAGAAAAACATATACAAAACGTAACTAAAGTTCTTCAAAGACTACGTGAGTATAATTTCCGCATTAAATTTGAAAAATGCACATTTTTCGCCAAGGAGGTCAAGTACCTTGGTAATATTATGTCAGCCTCAGGCTTACGTCCTGACCCAGCTAAAATAAAAACTATAATGACTCTACCACCACCTGCAAACACATCCGAGCTCAGAGCATTTCTCGGATCAATCAATTATTATGGAAAGTATGTTCATAATATGAGCAAATTAAGATCCCCACTATAGGCTATGAATGGTCTAAGGAATGTCAGCAATTTTTCCAAAAGATCAAAGATATTCTAATTACAATCCGGATCTACCAATCAAAGTAGCAGCAGATGCCTCTGAAAAGGGTATTGGAGCATACATATGTCACATTTTTCCTGACAAATCAGAAAAAGTTATTGAACATGCTTCACGTACATTAACTGCTGCAGGAAAGAACTACTCTCAAATTGAAAAAGAAGCATTGGGGTTGGTATATGCCGTAAAGAAATTTCATAAATACATTTACGGAAGAGAGTTTATACTGTGTACTGACCATAAACCCCTGCTTGCAATTTTCGGAAGTAAAAAAGGTATTCCTATTTATGCAGCAAATAGATTGCAGCGTTGGGCGTTGACGTTAATGATGTATAATTTCAATATCCAATACATCAACACTAAGGAGTTTTGTTGCGTCGATATGCTTTCAAGACTAATTGATACCAATTTGAAGCCAGATGAGGAAATCGTCATTGCTTGTGCAACCCTAAGGAAACTTGTTCCGCACTACTAATGGACCATTTCAAACAACTTCCGGTCACATTCAATATGGTAAAAAAATCGACTAAAGAATGTTCAACACTTCAATCAGTCATCAAGTCACTCCAAAATGGCTGGAAATCAAAGTTACAGCCAGAAATAATTCAGTATCATGCTAGAAGAGAAGGTTTGTGTGTCATTCAAGATTGCCTTATGTTTAAAGATAGAATCATCATACCTGATTATCTTAGAAACATAATTCTGAAACACCTTCATCGAGGACATCCTGGAAAGGAGCGCATGAAGGCGCTTGCTATAAGTCACGTTTATTGGCCGGGAATAGATGAAGATATAGCAATTTTTGTCAGAAATTGTCAACAATGTGCAGTGGCATCAGCAGCACCTATTAAACACACACTCCAATCATGGCCTATAGCAACAAAAGCAATGGAACGGATCCACATAGATATAGCAGGACCATGCAATGGTCATTACTATTTTGTAATCGTTGATGCTTATTCAAAATGGCCTGAGATATATCAAGTATCTAATATAACATCATCAACAATCATAGCGAAGCTCACGGAAGTGTTTTCGAGATACGGAGATTGTGATACAATTGTATCTGACAATGGTACACAATTTGTCAGCACTCAGTTCAATGAATTTACCAAGTCACGTGGAATTGTTCATATAAAAACTGCACCATATCATCCTCAATCAAATGGTCAAGCAGAACGCTTTGTCAGAACGCTTAAACAAGCTTTTCAAAAACTTAAGGATGAGGGAAATAGTAGCGAAATACTGCAAACATTCCTTCAAACATACCGTTCAACGCCTAGAGATAATTCCAAGTCTCCAGCTGAATTATTTTTAAATAGAAAAATTAAAACTACTTTGGACTTACTAAAACCTCAACAATTACAAAATATCCACCAACGTGATACAAAGATGGAAGAGCAATTTAATAAAAAACATGGAGCCAAAGATAGAAATTTTGAACCAAAAGATTTGGTCTATGCACAAACACACAAGCAAAATAAAAATATATGGGTTCCAGGTTCGATAGTGGAAAAAGTCGGTACAGTAAACTACAACGTTTGGATTTGTGACAACAATAAAACGAAACTTATTCGATCGCATATCAATCAGCTTAAAAGAAGATTTGATGCAGCGCAGATAAGTGAGTTAGATTCTGTTCAACTTATGTTGGAATTATTTGGAATTCAATCAAGAACACAAAATGATGCCGTTTCGCAACCAGTATCTCAAGAACAATCACGACAACCAACTCCAGAGCGACAAATTCAACGCAATATAGAGAACTTGGTATCAAGTATGCCAGAAAATCAACAAAATTCACCACTAACAGTCAGTACTCCAATAGCTGCACCTCCAACTCCATTGTTGAGACCGCAGCGAATTCGCAAACCACCAAAATGGTTGACATTTACATCTTAACTTCAAAAAGGAGAGATGTTGGAAACCCTTTTTACAACCAACTACGTTTAATAATTAAAGTTGACAACATTTAATAGTAATAATTAAAGTCAACAACATTAAAAGTACGTATCTATCATAAAAATAATAATATGCAATTGTAAAGATGACAACCCTGAAATTATGTATATGCCTTTTTATAAATTCATTTATTTAAGTCATTCCTTTATTGACCTTCGAAATAAATAGTTCTGTACTTTTAGTAAAATACATAAAAAGAGTTTTAAATTGTGAAACCCAAACAGATATAGTCAGAGACCTGCGTAGTAGCGACAATGCCCATAAGGCGAAGATGCATGAGCTGACAGAGCATCAACAACAACAATTAGCTGAAGTAATAAGCAATTTTCCGTCGCTTGAGGAGAAAGGTCTAGGGTGCACAAGTTTGGAAAAACACGAAATTAAACTTGTTAAGGGAACAACCCCGGTCAAAGAAAGGCACTACCCCATATCGCCGGCGGTGCAAGAAATTGTATACGCGGAAATCGATAACATGTTGGCATTAAAAGTAATCGAGGAGAGTGATAGCCCCTGGAGCAATAGGACGACAGTGGTTAGGAAGCCCGGGAAAAATCGTTTCTGTCTAGACGCGCGCAAGCTGAATGATGTAACGATAAAAGATGCCTATCCATTGCAAAATATTGATAAGATTTTGAGCCGCATAGACCAAACGCACTATATCAGCAGCGTCGACCTGAAATATGCCTTCTGGCAAATTGAGCTAGAAGAAGACTCTAATTCCTGTACTGCTTTCACGGTTCCAGGTCGACCGCTGTACCAATTTCGATTGATGCCGTTTGGTCTATGCAACGCGGCTCAGCAATTGTGTAGGTTGATGGACAAGGTGATAGCGGCGAAGCTCAAATCGAACATGTTCATCTACCTTGACGACCTTCTTATAATATCCGATGAATTTAAAACACACTTGCGACTGCTCAACGAGGTTGCTGAATGTTTAAAAATGGCAAACCTTACGATAGGTCTTAAAAAATCAATGTCTTGTTTCGAAGAATTTAGATATTTAGGGTTCGTTATTGGTGGCGGTATATTAAAAACCGATCCCGAAAAGGTGGCCGCGATACAGAGAATCAAATTGCCTGAGTCGCCGAGGGAGGTTAGGAGCTTCTTAGGGACTGCGGGATGGTATAGGCGGTTTATAAAAGATTTCGCCTCAATATCCGCAGTACTGACCGACACTTTGAAAAAAGGGAAAAAGTTTAGTTTGACCCCTGAAGCGACGGAAGCTTTTGAGACTCTAAAGTATGTATGTATGACAACTGCCCCGGTAATACGCCATCCCGATTTTTCTAGGCAATTCTTCATCCAATGTGACGCGTCAGATTTCGGGATCGGAGCAGTTCTTTTCCAGAAAAACGACAGTGGGGATGAAAATCCGATAGCGTTTTATTCGCAGAAACTGAACAGCTGTCAAAAGAACTACTCCGTGACCGAAAAGGAATGTTTAGCGGCCGTTTTAGCGGTGAAGAGATTTAGACCCTACGTTGAAATGATGAAGTTTACTGTTATAACTGAGCACGCGAGCCTGAAATGGTTAATGTCCTTAAAAGACCTTAGTGGACGGTTGGCTAGGTGGTCATTGCAACTTCAGGCCTTCGATTTTCAGACCGAACATCGAAAGGGAGCTGAAAATATGGTGGCCGACATGCTATCTCGAATGTCAGTTCAAATCGATGAGATTAGCGATGATTATTTTGACTTTGAAACCAACGAGTTTGAAAGTGAGAAATATATGAGCCTAGCACAAAATATTCAAGAAAAGCAACACAAACTCCCTGATTTAAAAGTAAAAGACGGAAAAATCTTTAAAAGGACAAATTTCGATAGAGCGGATAGTTTAGATGAATGTGTGTGGAAATTGTGGAGCCCTCATGAAATCACACAAATCCTAATTGAAAAGGCACACGATGCAACTGTTGTGAAACAGGGTTTCACAAGTATAGACCTGTGAGTAATAATAATAACCATAATAATAATAATACTAATATTAATAATCATATTAACAATAATAATAATAATAATAATAATAATAATAATGATAATAATATTAATAGTAATAACAATAATAATAATAATAATAATAATTATAATAGCAATATATTATAAGAATAGAATAACATAAAATAATATAATGGTAGAATAAGTATGGTATAAATAAATAATATAATAATTTACAGACACTTTTTCTTGAGTGTAAGTGATCAGTCAAACAAACGTATGTCAGTCGCGACTTTGCGTAAAACAATTCGTCATTGTGACGCCCGTATTACCATGCACTATGTATGTTTGTCTTGCGGTTCATTTAACTCTATTTCCCATATGCTGAGTCGTTACTTTTTTTATGAACGTTCTGCATTGGGTTAGAGTAATGCAATATTGTTTCCGCATATTCAGTTGCATTTTTTTGTAAATGACATACTTCGTTTTTTTTTATTGAATCATTTCGAATAAAGTGTGCCATGAACATGAAACTGGTCATTGTTTTTTTTTGTATTTTTATTTGTACTATATTATTGCTGTTATTTTATTTTCTTGTTTGTTTGTATGTTTGTTTATTTTTTTCAATTAATTTTATTTTCATAACTTAATCTTAAGATTTTTGTATAAATAAAGTATAGACAGTGCATAAAGCGGCAGATGTAAACTAGAGGCCGCACTGTCTAACTGGTACGGAATCTGGTTTTGTTTGTTCTTTTCTTTTTCTCCACAGCTACATTGACGCCGTTTGGGCGTCGATTGACAGCGCTTGCCAGCGCTAAAACAGAATAGACAAAGCCGCGTTTTTTTTGTTTGTTTTGTTTCAGCTGTAGGAGGATAACATTAATGGCGCAGCCGGTCTTCGGACCAAAAATCGTTCGTTGTTAGGATAATTAATTATTTGTTTTATTGTACTATTTACCAAGTGTAGGTAGTTAATTGTCTTAGGTTGTTTTTTTTTTTAGTTTTCGGGTCGATTAATTTTTAGATTATTGGATTCGTTTGGAGAATAATAATTTTTTTTTGTGTGTTTAGTTTGTTACTACTTTATTGTTTTTGGATCTTTTAGTTTTTCGAAATGTGCAGTTAATTTTCATTGATTGTTTTGTTTTATAGGGTGTTTTTAGAGGATATTGCATGCGTTTTGATTTTTGCGTGTATTTTAATTTAGTTTTGATTTATCAGATAGTTAGTTTTCACTGGGAAATATTGAATGTATTTTGTAGAGTATTAAATATATATGTATAGTTTTTTTTTTTTTTTTGGGATCGTCTTTAGTTTGGATTTTGTTCATTTTTTTATGTTTAGTCAGGGAATGGTCTTAAAGTTGATTTTTATTTTTATTGCGTAATTTTATCAAATATATTATATTTTTTTTTATCACATATAATAAATATGGGTTGCGAGTAGGGTTTGAATATTTATGAGTTTGAATATTTATGGGTTTTAATTTTTTTTGCAATATATTTAAGTGAGTTTTAATTTTATTGGGATTTTAATTATGAGTATGTTTGTTTGAAAGCGCTTAATTTTTATATAAGTGGTCCGATTGTTTTTTTTAATTGTTTGTGAAAATTAGGTTATTGATGAATTTCCAGGAATTTTAAATTACAGGTTGGTTTTTTACTCTCAGATTTTATTGTTTTTATATAGAGAGGGATTTTTTATTTTTTTTAACATATAGTTTTAGCAATCAAAGCGATATAATTTTGCTTTTATTTAGAACTATAAAGATCATTTTTTTTTACGGTTTAGTAGGGACTGGGTTGGTAAATTCGTATGGAGCAAACACTGGTCGAATTAGAACAAGCGAAACAGCTGCTAGCGGACTTCAGGGCAAAGACGGATTATTTCCTCGAAAGGCTTTGGGGTGAGGTCAGACGTCGGTGCCAGACCCAGGAGAATTTTCATCTCATAAAGACTAAGGTTGACGGTACCTGGAAAATCACTAGATTGGAAGAGGCCGATCTAGTGCTAGAGGAGTTGTGCCGGTTGGTTGAAACTCAAGAGGAGTGTAATACCGGGAAGATCTTGGAGCTTAAGGAAGAATTGGAGGCTCTCCAAAATCAAAACAAGAGACTTAAGAACGAAATTCAGGAGAATCTAAAGGAGGCCGAGATTTTAGACAAGGAGAACGAGGCCCTACGGAGGACAATATCGGGTACAGGCGCATCCTCGGTCAGAAGATTAGAATTCGAGGACCTCGAGGAAGCCAATAGGAGAATTTCCGAGTTGCAGGGTCAGCTACGTTTAGCACAACAAGAGCGCAGTATACAGACGGGGGATCTGTACCATAAGGAGCCTAGGGGGCAACAGCCAACACAGATGATGTCCTCCCAGGATATTCTGAAAACGGTCAAGGCGCTAGTGCCTACGTTCGGCGGCGAACCATCGCCAAGCCTGCAAACAGAAGTGTATAAATTCATTGATGGATGTAGGTTGGCGGCCAAAGGGGTACCGCCGGAAAAGGTGGAGGAATATTTGGAAATTGTGAAACAGAGGCTTTACGGGGATGCATACCAGTTGGTGAGGTAACGTACTTTTACGTCAGTAGATGAGTTGTTGGCAATTGTAAAATCAACATATTTAAAGAGTAGGTCGCTTGACTCGGTGCTAAGGGAGCTATATGAAGCCTGCCAAAGGAGGGATGAGGATGTGAGACAGTTTGCTAGGCATCTTCAGACATAAGCAGCAACAGCTCATGCCATACTAGATGAAAACTATAAAGGGAGAAAGGACGAGATAATGACTATTGAGATAGAAAGAAAGGTAAAATCAGCATTCACATCTGGCCTGAGGGATCCAATGCTGCGTGGTAGGATGTTGGCAAGCAGCTCAAGTAAGTTGGACGATCTCTTGATTGAAGCACTGGCGGCTCAATCAACTCTTTGGCGGGGGGATGATCCTCCGTTAAGGGGTGTAAACTTTAACGAGGAGTACACCCGCGAGGATCCAGTGTCGGGTCTCGTGGCAGCCGTAGAACAGTTGCTGCGCAGGACGGAGGCAGATAAGGCAGCTCCGCTCAACAATGCTGGGTCAAGTGGCAATACATACAATAATAGTGGGTCAAGTGGCAATGCATACAATAATACTGGGTCAAGTGGCAATGCATACAATAATACTGGGTCAAGTGGCAATGCATACAAAGTACCGCCCTGTTCGTTTTGTCAACGGGCGGGACACATTCGTGATGTATGCTGGACGAGAAAAAATACCCCATATTGTGTTGAATGTAGAATATACGGCCATGAGCCAGGTAGGAGCTGTGGTAGGGGACCCTGGACGATGGAGAGAGGGCAACCTGGAAGTTCGAGACGAAAAGGGAAATGCTATAATTGCGGCAAGGGGGGACATTTTGGTAGGCAATGTACACAGGGGAGAAATGTGTCGGGAAACGGGCAGGGCCACCGACTCGATCACACGAAAGTCTAATACCGTTGGTAACATCGGAATCTGCGAAGGCGGCTGAGGTAGGACCCACTGTGGGGTCGGGTATGAATATAGGGGGGATTTCAGCTAGGTGTAGTTACGCAGATTCGGTGTTTGTAAGATTGCCATGTGCTTGGGCAAAGACGGGGTGTCTGAATTTATTAGTGGATACAGGGGCAGACACCAGCCTGGTAAAGGACAGCAGTCTTACGGGGGATATTAGTGTGGACGGGACGGTGGTAAAGGACCTGCGAGGAGCATTCGGAGGATTCTCCAGAACTATAGGGTTAGTCAGGATTGAGCATTCGGACATCGCCGAATTGGGGTTCGATATGCATTGTGTGGATAAGCATGATAATTTGCCGGGAGATGTTATTTTAGGTCGCGATAATCTATGGGGACGCTCCGTCACTGATACGATTAATCCAAAATTCAGTGGATTAGTAAATTTAAAAGATCCAGGTGCGGGTTTGGTGACGCATGTGCAGGAGGTAGATGTCAAAGAGAGGGTCAGTAGGATAATGGCCACAATAAAGACCGATGCCGACTAGAATAGTGAGGAAATGTCGTCCATTCAGGCGATATGCGCAACGTACCATGACATCTTTTGGTTAGAGGGTGATAAACTATTTTGCACGAATATGGTAAAGCATAAAATTCCCGTGCAGCCTGGACAGCTGCCGATTAATCAGAAGCAGTACAGGTTACCTCAGATTCATCGTGAGGAAATTAATCGGCAGGTCCAGAAGCTGCAGGATGATGGCATAATTTCACATAGCGTGTCACCGTGGAATTCGCCATTACTATTGGTTCCAAAGAAGTCGTCGAAGGCAGGGACGAAGAGCTGGCGACTGGTGGTAGACTTTCGTAAACTGAATGAGGCAACGCTGAAGCAGATATTCCCCATTCCAAGGATGGATGAAATTTTGGACCAGCTGGGCAGCAGTAGATATTTTTCCACGTTGGATTTGGCCAGTGGTTATCATCAGGTAGAAATGGATGAACAAAACAAGGAAAAACAGCATTCAGTACGGCGTTGGGTTACTTTGAATTCAATAGGATGCCATTTGGATTAATAGGCGCACCGGCAACCTTCCAAAGATTAATGAATCATGTGCTCACAGGTCTTCAGGGCATTGAATGTTTTGTATATTTGGACGATATTGTCATATATGGTAGTAGTCTGGCCGAACACGACTCAAGGCTATGTAAAGTGCTGCAGCTGTTGAAGGAAAATAATTTGAAAGTAAAAACGGAGAAATGTAACTTCCTGAGGCGCGAAATAGTGTATTTGGGCCATAAGTGTTCGGAGAATGGAGCGCTTCCCGACCCAGAAAAGGTGAAATGCGTTAAGGATTTTCCGCCACCAAGGAAAAAAAGGAAGTGCAATCATTTTTAGGACTGGTAAATTATTACCGTAAGGCTGCCAGCGTGCCTTCGAGGAGCTTAAAAAGGCGATAATGTCGCCTCCAGTGTTGGCATACCCTGATTTTTCAAAACCTTTCGTATTGACCACGGATGCTAGCGGTGGAGCGATAGGAGCAGTTCTTTCCCAGGATAGTGGCGGGGGTGATCGTCCCATTGCGTTTGCAAGCCGTGCGTTGAACGGGGCGGAAACTCGATACTCCACGATAGAGAAGGAGTTCCTGGCAATCGTATGGGCGGTGAAAAATTTCCGGCCATACTTGTTGGGTCGGCACTTTAAGATTTTTACCGATCATCAACCGCTGAAAGGCATTGCGAACTTGAAGGATCAAACTTCAAGGTTGGCGCGCTTCAGACATAAGCTGTCAGAATATGATTTTGAAATTTGGTACAAGCCGGGCAAGAAGAATCAGAATGCGGATGCACTCAGCAGGATACCATATTCGACGGATGGTTAAAACTAGGGCCATGTCGAAGGGCGAAGGAAAAAATCATGCAGGAAGCTCAGGTCACGGGAAGGACAAAGAGGTTCACAGCGGGAACAAAGAGAGTAGTGAAAAAGGACCAAGCGATGTTAATGACCCACCGGTCGAGGTGGTGGTCAATGTGGAACCAAGGTATGTGGTGTTAAAGGATCCTAAAGAGATCGTGACAGTGTTAAAGGATTTTCACGATAGTTCTTTGGGCGGTCACGTGGGTGTGCAGGCGACCGTTAAAAGGATAAGGAGGCAATTTCGCTGGGTCGGCATGCACAGGGATATTAAACAATATGTGAAGTAGTGCGTTAAATGTCAGCAAAATAAGAGTGCAAAGAAAACATTTATGCCGATGGTCCTCACGAATACTCCCAGTCGACCTTTTCAGAAGGTATACATGGATATGGTGGGACCTCTTCCTGAAAGCACTGCAGGTAACAAATTGATATTGATTTTTCAAGATGATTTTTCGAAATTTATGTTGTGCGCAGCGATGCCGGATGGGGAGGCAAGTACTGTGGCGAAAATTTTCTTTAACGAAATTATAGCCAAGTATGGGGTTCCAAACGTGCTGGTCACGGACAATGGGACAAATTTCATGTCAAAGGTATTTTCGGATACCGTAGGCTGTTAGGGGTCAAGAAATTGAACATCACTCCATATCACCCGCAGGCAAACGGCTCATTGGAAAGGAGTCACCGTCCTTTGGCGGAATATTTGAGGAGCTTCGTCAATGAAGATGGTAGCAATTGGGATCAATGGTTGGCACCGGCGATGCACGTGCATAACAACACGGTACATTCATCTACGGGGAAGACCCCATTTAAGACATTATACGGTTTCGACATCGACTTAACGACCAACCTAAGTAAAAAATGTACACCACTTTACAATACGGATGACCCAAACAAGGTCCTTAAATATCAGATACAGCGCTCGCATGAACTAGTGCGCAAGAATCAGACGAGAGCTAAGTTGTTGTCGAAAAAGGCTTATGACAGGAAGGTAAATGCTGTGTCCTTTGCAGTAGGTGATAGGGTGCTTGTTAGGAACGACACCAGGAAAAATAATTTTTCACCCATATGGACTGGACCTTATGAGATAGTTGGGGTAAACAGTCCGGTAACGTCCACGGTGCGCATAAAGGGGGAGGATCGTAAGTGGCATAATAACCATTTACGGGCGTTCCACCAGTGATCGCATTACTTGGTCTGAAATCATTCCATTTAATACACATGTCCATGATGAGGGTTTTGTTTTGTTGTTTATTTTAGTAATTGTATATTTGAGGTGGTGAGGGGAAGGTTGGGAGTTTACGCGAAACCCGCCGACAAGTGTCTCCCACCAGGAAGCCTCAGTTTTGATTATATGGAGGGTGACGCCATGTGTAGCGGGCATACCTCCGTAGTAGAGAATGGTTCAAAGGGATGAACCTGGTAGGGGAGTCAGAAGCGAGTCTCGCAAAATTCGCGGCATACACTGTGGGGAGGGTTTTTGCCGAGAATAGCCTCACAGTGGCCCGTTTCCGGGTTGCGGAATGCAGCAGGAAACCGTTCTGCTCCAGAGAAGGATGACGCGTTGTATGCGGTCATACCTTATATGGGCGGCAGTGTTTAGGAAGGACACGTGCCTTAATTTGTTGTTATTTATTTTGAAGTGTTTTGGAAACTTTAGGCTGGACATGTGTATATAAGGAAGTTTAGATAGGGTTTCGGTCGGACCACCGATGGATCGGCTTGCTGGTGTCTTATTGCTGCAGAAATAGGAATAGTACTGCCGTTGGGCAAAAGTGCTTTCTCGTGCGGATCTGTATCCGAAGTAAGTCGCAATTCAGTGAAGGTAATAGGTGGTAGTTGGTTTATCGAATGTGGTTGGTAGGTGAAAGTTAATCGATTTTCCTTCGTAGACTCGATATCCCAAGTATGTTTCTTTCATAATCAGTTTTCGGTTTAGGGAAAAACTTGTTCATAAAGTCTGCTTACCCATTTTTTGCCCTTTGTCTGTTTGGTCAAAGTGACACATATTGAGAATTCCCTTTTAGTTTAAGAATAAATTAATTTTATTTATTGGTGAAACGTTTCTTTTATGGTAAATAAATATTAGAGGAGAGCGACTAGTAGCCGCATGACAACTTCCAGGTGGTTATTTTCTATGCGACGGCCGGCTCGGGCTCGCCGAGGTCACTCTTGTGGTGGCATCTCTCAGGGCTTCGAGTCGAGCACGGTAGGAACCCCGCAGGACCGGGTCCGTGGTGACGTTAAGCATTAGGTGGAGCTCACGGCAGAGATCCCGTACTCTCTGGCATTTACCGCCTCTCCGTTTCTTGACCACGGGCGCTGGGGTCGTCACCCGAAGTTTCTGCCTGGCCCGGTATTCCTCAATCGTCAGGCGTTTTGGTCCCGGTTCGGGGACAGGCGCCGGGGGTGTTGTCCTGGACGCGGAGTGATCTGCAACATCTGGGGTGATCGCCGTGGCGGGAGCTGTAAGTTTACTAGTATCTATTTGAAGGTATGAAAACGCAATGAAGAATTCTTTTGATCGAACGGTATTTATATCATGCGGATAGGTGGTGACAGCGGTTCGATTACACTCGACGAAAATAGTTAGTACGAAAGGTTAGGTTGTTGCCCGGTGTTCTACTAATCTGATAACATAATTAATGAATATAGACGTCCGAACGGCTACCTTGCGCCTATAAAGGCCGGCGGGGTACTTTCCAGATGCGGTAGACCCACTAATGGAGAAAATATATTTAAAAAAAAAAATATATATATATATATATATATACATATATAAGAAAAGATACTAGAAGAAAAAAAAAAAAGAAATAATAAGAAAAGATGGGAGATCTCCCCATGTAAAAAAAAAAAATATAATAATAAGAAAGGATGGGAGATCTCCTCACGTTTTAAAACTAAAAATGATTGAAAAAAAAAAGAGAGAAAAAAAATATATAATAATAATAAGAAAAGATGGGAGTTCTCCTCACCTAGAAAAAAAAAAGAGAAAAAAAAATGTATATAATAATAATAAGAAAAGATGGGTGTTCTCCTCACCTAGAAAAGAAAAAAAGAAATTTAAAGAGAAGACTCCCCATATATGAAAAAAAAACGGTTGAAAAAAAAAAATATATATATAGATAAGTATAAAAAAAAAAAAAAAAAATTAAGAAAAGATGGGTGGCCCCCTCCGTAAAAAAGAAAAGAGTAATAAGGATAAAAAATGGGAGGTCTCCCCATACATTATATTTAAAAAAAAAAAAAATATGTACATATTATATAAGTAGAAGAAAGAATTTGGAAAAAGAGAGGAAAGAATTAATCCTTAAATAACTATTGTTCAATTAGAAAAGAAAAGGGAATTATTGTATTAAAATATGAGTAGAAAATATATCTATTAGTTCAATTATTTGTGAATAGTATAGGAAATGTTTTTTTTCTGTTATATTAGTAAAGTTAGGGAATTCCAACCCAAGTCCACTGAGAGCGATGCTGATTGGTATGTGACACAAATTGGAAAGGCCGTTGCGACAAGATATGGTTTTTCCGGGTTAGCTGACGAGATGGCCAGAGGAGCAAGGGTTCAAGTCGTTTCATAAATCATATCATCTGCCTCGGGCCAACGATGACACAGTTCAGCAGAACAAAACTCCTGTTTCCTTTGTGAGGGGCGCTGCCAAAAGGAAAAGACCAAAACGAGCTATATTGGTTTGGCCAGGCAGCAAGATGATTCCTGTGGCGATGAATTAACCAGTCGCATCCCTTTGCATTATTGAAGGTCATCGGAGAATGGCCAGGGTTTACATTGAATATTACGGTAAGCGCCAACGAATTATGGGTTCGATACACCAACACCTGTGGTCTCGTGGTAGATTATGCATTCCGCCGGAAGTATTGTCATGAGTTTGCAGCAGGCCGAACCTTTTGGTTACGATTCTGTATTGGAAGTCAATCATCAATGTCGTCGGATCGCCTTTGTACTTCATTTAAGCGACAGGCCAAAATTTGTTTAACGAAGTGGCCAGCCAAAGTCAGTTCTTACAAAGAAGGTGGCTAAGAATCCGTTTTATGAACCAACAGGCCAACGGTTGTCATGGTGTAGTATTGGAATCGAATCACAGGAATGGTTATATGCGACGAGGTGAAAGTTAACGGTCATGCACATGCTAGAGTAAACCACACAGCGACTGTCGAAATTATCGTCATTAGTAGTATCTTCATCATCAGCATTGGCGCCGGATTCGTCCTTATCAGTTTTGCCATTATCAGCAGCCCTAACAGCAACACTATCATCAGCAACAACATTATCATCAACATCAACATCATCTTCAGCATCAAGATTATCATTATCATCATCAGTATCAACATCAACACCAGCATCAACGTTATCAGCAGCATCAACACAACCATCAGCATGAACATCATCATCAGCAGCAGCGTCAGCAGAAGCAACATGCCAATTCAGTATTGCTGGTAAACGATGTGGGAATCGTTTCCGTGGAAAGGGGGAGGAATGTTGTGAAACAGGGTTTCACAAGTATAGACTTGTGAGTAATAATAATAACCATAATAATAATAATACTAATATTAATAATCATATTAACAATAATAATAATAATAATAATAATGATAATAAAATAAATAGTTATAACAACAATAATAATAATAATAATAATTATAATAGCAATATATTATAAGAATAGAATAACATAAAATAATATAATGGTAGAATAAGTATGGTATAAATAAATAATATAATAATTTACAGACACTTTTTCTTGAGTGTAAGTGATCAGTCAAACAAACGTATGTCAGTCGCGACTTTGCGTAAAACAATTCGTCATTGTGACGCCCGTATTATCATGCACTATGTATGTTTGTCTTGCGGTTCATTTAACTCTATTTCCCATATGCTGAGTCGTTACTTTTTTTATGAACGTTCTGCATTGGGGTAGAGTAATGCAATATTGTTTCCGCATATTCAGTTGCATTTTTTTGTAAATGACATACTTCGTTTTTTTTTATTGAATCATTTCGAATAAAGTGTGCCATGAACATGAAACTGGTCATTGTTTTTTTTTTTTTTGTATTTTTATTTGTACTATATTACTGCTGTTACTTTATTTTTTTTTTGTATGTTTGTTTAATTGTTTTTTTTTTGTATTTTTATTTGTACTATATTATTACTGTTACTTTATTTTTTGTATGTTTGTTTAATTGTTTTTTTTGTATTTTTATTTGTACTATATTATTGCTGTTATTTTATTTTCTTGTTTGTTTGTATGTTTGTTTACTTTTTTCAATTAATTTTATTTTCATAAGTTAATCTTAAGATTTTTGTATAAATAAAGTATAGACAGTGCATAAAGCGGCAGATGTAAACTAGAGGCCGCACTGTCTAACTGGTACGGAATCTGGTTTTGTTTGTTCTTTTCTTTTTCTCCACAGCTACATTGACGCCGTTTGGGCGTCGATTGACAGCGCTTGCCAGCGCTAAAACAGAATAGGCAAAGCCACGTTTTTTTTTTGTTTGTTTTGTTTCAGCTGTAGGAGGATAACACAACCACTTCAGCTCACGGGGGCCTATATAAAACTTCGAGTAGGCTGAAACCGTCGTATTACTGGCCGAAAATGACATCACAGGTTAGGAATTATGTGCTAAACTACCAAGTATGCAAAGAGTCGAAACCATCTAATAGAAACTTAAGACCGACAATAGGGGAGGAGGTACAGACTGAAAGGCCATTCCAGAAACTTTATATCGATTTTCTCGGTAAATACCCAAGGTCAAAATAGGGATACGCATATATTTACATAGTGGTAGACCATTTCTCGAAGTTCACCTTTATAAAAGCCATGAAAAAGGCAACGGCAAGAAATATAGTGACATTTTTAATCCAGGAGGTTTTTTAATAAGTTTGGCGTCCCAGAAACGGTACATAGTGATAACGGTCAGCAGTTTGTATCTGCGGCGTTCAGAGAAATGCCAGAGAGATACAAGATCAACCATTTGAAGACAGCTTTTTACTCTCCGCAATCAAATGCGTCAGAGAGGGTAAACCAATCGATTTTGGCAGCGGTAAGGTCATATCTGGAGAATGATCATAGAGATTGGGATATATATCTACAAGAAATAGAGTGTGCATTGAGGACTTCAATACATACGGCTTAGGGAACGACGCCATTCTTTTCTCTGTTCGGGTATCACTGGTATTCGAATGGGGCCGACTATATGCTTGCAAGAAAGCTAAAGTCAATGACTGACCACGAAATTATTTTCTTGGACAGAGAAGATCGGCAGAAACTCATTTACGAAAAAATTAAGAAAAATATGCAAGAAGCGTTCGATAAAAGCACAAAGAGGTACAATGAAAAGGCCAGAACAACTAAATTTATGCCAGGACAGGAAGTGTACCAACGAAATTTTGCACAATCCGATTTTAAAAACAATATAAACTCTAAGTTCTGTACAAACTACTTAAAATGCAGAATAGTGAAACCAATCGGAAACAATATGTACGAATTTGAATCACTACAGGGAAAAAATATAGGAGTTTTCTATTCGAAAGACATTAAAGTCTGAAAGCATATGTGCAATATTTATAGGTAAACTCTGATAAAACCTCGTCTGGTGCAATATAGGTTTAAGCGTGCAATATAAGTTAAGTCTATGTTTGTTTTTCGTCCTATACAAGCCTGTGATATGAAAACCTCTAGTGAAATTGTTCAATGATAATTGTTCCGAAAATAGATCTTCCCGAAACTGAATCAAAAGTTTTATTTTGCCGTTTTCGGACGTATGACAGCAGTGCAGTCAATAATCATCGCAATGATGAATTCGTTATATTCGGTCAACGTAAGCCAACGTTTCTAAGCTGGTTACATGTGTAACCGTCATTGTACCATTGGTGCGACTCCGTTAGCGTTCTGGGGAACTGTGCCTGGTACAATGACATGTGAAATGTGCACTTTGAAAAAACAGATGAGGTGTTAGAAAGATGCCGAGTACCTTTGAGTTACGTAGGACTGCGGGAGCCTTTTCTTTTGCTAGCAAATGCAGCCGGTTGGGAGGTTCGCGTCCTTCCTAATCTAAACTAATTCTCCTTTTACAATCATATTATTATAGACTCCCTTTTTATTTATTAAAGTCTAACTTTACAGGGCCAGAATGACTAGAGGAAAAAAAGAATGCCCCGTTCTAGTCACCTTAAGGAAATACTTTAAAATCTTATATGGTATCAGTCGCTTTACCCTCTCCATTTAAATCTTTCAGATGAAATGAAAGATATCCGCTTCAATACCTCACCAACCAAATGTTTCCGAAGCGTAAAATTTTTTTATCGGAAACCCCAAACTCTTGTAACATAACTTTATTTCATCTCCTTGAAAGAAAAACACCCAAAAGATTTCTTTAATAATCCATTTTCAAAACTTACAATTTATTTAGAATTCATATTTATGGTTTGCTTGAAAATTTCCTTTTATAATTATATTTATATTCATAAACTTATAATTTAAAGTTTTCGTTCGAAATACGAAACATTTTGCAATAAGGTTTCAAACATTTAAAACTACGACTCTTCAAGGGTGAAATTGAAAGCAGTATGTTTTGAATTAATTTCACTTTAACAGTTTAACATTTGATTTGAGAAGTTAAAGATACAAGCAAGCAAAACCATTATTATTTAATATTTATTTTTTTTTCTCTAAAAAAAAATTATAGGTTTTTATTGTAAATAGAGCGGAAACAACTCACTAACAATGTGTTAAATTTCTTTTTTTTTTTTTAACTGTGAACAATATTCTTTTTGTTTAGTGTAGGTTGTTTGGCGGATTATAACGCGATATTTAAGAGAAGCAAAAATTAACTTGTAATGAGCATAACATAATCCAGATCATGTTCTTATTAAAGAACATAAAGAGCATATCAAAATGGGAGCAATGTTAAGCATGTATATTAATATTGTTGTAATAGTAGTATTCATTTCTTCTTACCGTTTTTAAGGTCTTATGTTAATATCCATTGTTTGTAAATTAATATGTCAGGTTAATTTTTGCTTCTTATACTGGTATATAAACATAAATATGTAAGAACTTGCAAATGACGACACATTATGACAACTTACCAACATGACACCGTAGCTGAAGAAGGCCTTCCTGATGCAAGTTTGCTGAACAAAATTGATGTTAAAAAATTGGGTTCTTGCCTTACGTTTATAATTTGCCAGTTCAAGGTTTTATGAGATGTTGGAATGTTGATTTGTTAAATTAATTTACATTGTTATATTAAATTATATGTTATGCAAAAGATTATTTTTATTTTTAACGCTATACGCTTTATCGACTCGAAAATATTGTCGGCTTCTATCTCAAATGGAATATTGACTTAATTTGATAAAGTAAATTTAATTTAATTAAGTAAATATTTTTTTTTTTTTTTGAAATGTTGATTGAAAAATTTTTAATTTCTTTTATGAACATCGATGAACAATGTAGATCGATTTTTACTGATGTCATCGATTAATAAAAGAAGGAAACGTCTTATAACACTTCTATTACATGATACGTATTTGGGTTTTGAAATTTATGGAGTGTAGAATCTTATTTATCTAGGCAATTTCCAGGCACAAGCCTTTAGATGGTTAACCTGTGGGTAGCATGACCTAATAATGACGTCCGCCACATTTAACACTTCACCAGGAGTTCGGTCGATATTCCGGTTAAAATGATTAAATTTTCGTATAAAATTCTATTTGTGATGCAAATAAAAAATGTATTAAACAGCTTGAAAAACTCTAACAACAATTCAAAGAAATTACCTTATATTGATGACTAAAAGATTGCCGGATATTATCTTATATAAAATTTTTTTGACCACGTGCCTTATCTTTAAATAATTATTTTACTTGCCCCAATTGATGTTTGCTGTGCCAAGTCTTAATACAAAAAGAAATTTAATTTACTTCTATAGGGTCTACTTTAGATCTCGTACTAAAAATTTTTTTTAGGAAACCTTAGAGTATCGGAAAGAATGTAAAGCAAGTTCGAAAAACCACTGGTTGCATTTATGCGTAGAACATTATACCTTCAATATATTTATGTCATACCATGAACTAGTATAGGCATCCAATGTTTAACATTGGGATACAAATCGTTGTTTGACAGATTATGAAGTTAATTAGAATGCATAATTTTTATTTTTTTTTTTTTTTTGACAATATCTTTAAATGCAAACCAAATAAAATTTCAATAGTATCTGCAAATATGGTAAAGTTAGTATAATGTTTATTCGAATGTATAATTTAGTGAAGACATGACCCGTGAATGCTACCACGTATACAACTATGTCACTATTTGTTTTAGGTCTCTTAAAGAAGGTTGTAACAGAGTAAACACAATAAAAATATAGAATTGTGAAAAAAAACTAAACTATATTTACAACTGCGTAGTTATAATCAAAAAACAAAAAAAAGTTTTCAATAGTAAATACAATATTAGATTATTCAGCAACACTCTTAAAATTAACTATACATCTAAAGCTAAAGTACATCTTTTGTTTTATATATTCTCCATGAATGTAATTGAAGTTTTTTTTTTTGTATTTTTTCCAGGAATTAACCCTCTCTGTGTGTTATGAAGCTAAATCTCCTTTACTATTTGACAGATGATCATCAACATTAGAATGATGAAAGTTAATTGCGACTGTAAATAGTTACACCACATAAAACCCTAATGAATTTAAACTCACAGGCACCAATTTATTATAATATTTCAGGCATATTTTCCTGTAAAATTCGACAAACCTATTAAAAGGAAAATTATATAACATCGACCATTACAAACAGTATAATTTTTCCGCTATGCGATGTAAAATTATATGGAAATAAAGAACAGTCAGGGTCGGATATCCTTTCCATGGAAAGTTCCAACAAGTTTACCTTGTAGATCTTCCAAGACATAATAATGGTTTCCTAACTTTTCTTTTATCCTGGCTTTTAAGAAAACTGGGGATAGCTTTGCATTAAAACGTTTCTCCAAATTGCTTTGTGAAAAGTTTCGCCGGAATATTTCTTGGCCTACATGAAAGTTTTGGGGTTTAGTTCTGAGGTTGTATTGATGCTGGTTTTTTTCATAAGCAGCTGAAATGCATTTCCGTAGGTCATAACGAATAAGTTGAAGATGGTCATCATTAGATAATCTGGCTGTTGATTCGTTCAGAAGTTGTACCTTTCGCAGAAGCTCATACGATGAGGCATGAGTAATCATGTCAAATCCAAATAATGCGTGGTAAGGTGAACCATTTATAGATTGGTGATAGGAGTTACGAAAAGCGCAGCTAATCGCGGTTAATTTCTCATCCCATAATCGATGATCGTTTTTAAGATAAGCACGAATACCTGCAATCAAAGATCGATTGACTCGTTCAGAGGCGTTGGATTGGGGGGAGTATAGAGCAGTGTAGATATGTTGAATTCCATAGGAGGTAAAGAAGGCGTTTAGGTCGTTTGGCGGAATTGACTACCATTATCGCTGACTATAGTTTCGGGTACGCCGTAAGTGTGGAAAATATTTTTTTCGAGGAAATCTTGTATTGCTAATGACGTAAACTTTCTAACCGGGCACAGCCAATGAAATTTTGATAGATGATCCAGCACAATAAGTAACCCGATGTAGCCAGTTACGAGGGTAGGGCCCAAGCAAATCGATATAAAGACGCTGAAACGGGCGGATTGAAATCGCTGGGTTACCCATAGGAGGCTTCATGACAAAGTTTGGCGCTTTCGTAGATTTGCAAACCTCACATTCACGACGTAGCTGCGAACATCGCGCACCATTCCGGGCCAGAAAAAGTTCCTTCTAAATAGATCTAATGTTTTCGACATGCCCCCATGAGCAGCAACTGGTGTATCGTGAGCTCTGAATATTACGTCTTTTCCTAACCGATACGGAACCCATAATTTCCAACAGTTTTGTTCTTGGTCAGCATTGCCAGAGTAATGTTAAGTTCGTTAATATACGAAATTGTCTACAATTTTAGTATCTGGGTACTTTGTTTGGTTGTTAGATATTTTATCTTTTAATTCCTGATAATCTTTATCATTGAAATATGGAGAATTTAATTCAATTTCTGGTTCAACGTTTTCAATGCCAGAAACTTCATCTACCGGAATACGTGATAGAGTGTCAGGTACGACATTGTCCTTGCCTGTTCTGTGGCTAATTGTAAATTTATATGCCTGTATTTTAAAAACCCATCTTGCTAATCTGCCACTGAGGTCTGGTTGTCGCATAAGCCATAACAGGGACAATTGATCTGTAACAACCTCGAACTCTTGCATTTCCAAATAGCATCGAAATCTCTTGATCGCCTCCATTGCCGCCAAACATTCCCGTTCTGTGACGGAGTAATTTCGTTGTGCCGAATTTAATTTTTTACTCATGTATGCAATTGGTCGTTCATTTCCACCGTTATCTATTTGCACTAGAACTGCACCAATCCCATAATCACTGGCGTCACAGTGCAGGAAAAATTTCTTATCAAAATCGGGATTCGTTAAAACAGGAGCTGTTGTAAGCAGCATTTTCACATTTTCAAATGCTTTTTGTGCTTCTTCCGTCCAGATAAATTTTTTCTTTGTCGACAGCACCTCTGTAATTGGAAACACCTCGGTAGAAAAATTTTCGATGAACCTACGATACCACCCCGCAAATCCAAGAAACCCGCGAACCTGCTTCAAATTTTTTGGTACTGGCCAGTTGGAGATCTTTGTAATCTTTTCAGGATCAGTAGTGATGCCTCCATTGCCTATCACATAACCCAAATAATTCACCTGAGTCACACAAAATCTAGATCTAGAAATATTTAAAGTGAGATTTGCCTTTCTAAATTGCGACGCTATGCGAACTAGTAACTCTAAGTTGGTTGAAAAATATTCGGAGACAATAAGTAGATCATCAGGATAGCCAAATGCACAGTGTCGTAGATCTTGTGGGATGATTTCATTCATTAATCTGCGAATGGTCTGAGTAGAATTACCCAGCCCGAATGGCATGACTACAAATTGGTAGAGAGGCCGACCCGGTACTGTGAATGCTGTCAGACTTTTGGACTTGTCATCGAGGGCAATTTGCCAAAAGGCATCCTTTAGATCTAGCTTAGTGATGAGGTTGGCTTTGGGAAGCCTTGCAAAAATTCCCTCTATATTTGGCAGAGGATATGCATCCTTCTTGGTTACGCAGTTTATTTTTCTTGCATCTAAGCATAAGAGAACTTTGTTTGGTTTTACAACCAAACGCATTGGTGAGCCCCAGGAGGATGTGGAAGGTTCAATCACTCCTAGCGCCAACATTCTATCGATCTCACCAAACATCAGTTTCTCCACCGCAGGAGAAACCGGATAGAACCGTTGCTTTATCGGTACAGCATTACCTACATCGATAGAGTGCCTAATTAAGCTGGTTCTTCCTAGCCCTTCTTTTTCAAAATTTGGGAAAAGTTCAATAACAGTATTTAACTGTTGACGTTCGACTGTTGAAAATCGATTTCCAAAATTAATCCTTGAGAGATGGAAGGAATAATGAACAATCTTAGACGCTTTGTTTGGTCTTTAAAAGAAATTTCAACATCAAGCCAGCCGACAACAGATTGGGTCTTACCATCAGTAGTTTTTACGTAAGATTTGCATTTAGTGAAATTTGGTAGTTTAGAAAAATCCACTAAAGCTAAATCAGATCCTACTACACTAACATTAGCTCCAGTATCTAACAATCCATACTTAGTATATTCTAAAAATGAAACTTTAGCGTAATAACGCATATCTTTAGAATTTGAAACTATGGTGGATACTAATAACTTACGGCATAATTTCCGCATTTTACAAAATTTTCTCAAACGAATCGTAGAAAGTTTAGGTTTGTTATTAGAAAAATTTATAGATGAAACATTGAATATCTGATCGCGTTTTTGGAGATACAACTCTCAGCGTTTTTGATATGGTATCTTCGGAGAAATTATTCGTGAAAGATCCTTAGAAAAATCATTATTGAGAAAATTAGTAGGTTCTGAACGTTTGAGGATAGTGATGGGCTTAATATCATTTATGAAAGTGGGAGAAGAGCTAGGTTTACTAACAATTGGTTTTTAATTTGAATGGTGTAAGTCAGGGATATTATTGTTGCCACATTTGGTTGTATAATTATTAGCAGAAACTATGTTTTGTCCTTTGTTGGACCCAAAGGTCGGAAGTTTTGTCACATTTTGTTTTCTTGCCGCAGATTTTAAACAATTGGGCTTGTACGTTTTTTTTAGCACCACAACCGTAACAGAAGATGGTTCTTTCTTGCAGACAGTCTTCCCAATGGTGGCCGACTTCGTCGCAGTTCCAACATCTTAATCTACTTTCAGAATTATTAACTGCGTCGACTAAAATTTCTTGGTTGGGATTGTCCTCTAAGTTTGGGTCAATTGTTTCGTCCATTTCTGATATATAACGACGAGGTGTTATGGGATTTGGATTGCGCGCAGCAATATTTTTATCACCCCTGTTTACATTTTCAGCTGCTGCTGCATTATCAGTATTTTCCACGGGTGTTAAATTCTGACTATCCTGACAATCGATTTTAGGATAGGAGGATTGAGCATTTTCTACAGGAGGAATTTTTGGAGTATCTAAAACTTCTATTTGAGAGTCATGAAATAAATTTTTGCTGCTACTTCTAACTTGGTAATGTTTTGTCATAGCCCCTTGACCTTTTCCACGATTACTATACTTAGCTATCGTTCCAGTTTTTGGGTTAATTACGAATTTGCGTAACTCACTGAGTTGACACGATCGTTTGCAAGCCGGACATTCGGAACTAGAAGACAAATAGCTTTCAATACATATTCTATGAAAGCCATGTGAAGGTTATATTCCAATTGGAGCCATTGGCAATGGTGGGGATATATTTTTTGTTGGTGTGTGGTTATAGCTTTGAGACATATTAGCGATACTATTAAATTAAATCGCAATAAAAAATATAAATCTTTTTAAATAAATTTAATTTGGTAGCCCAATTTTTGGCGTTTAATAGGAAATATCGACGTTGGCAATATCACGATTTTTTTTTTCAATTGCTAAACAATATATATATATTTGTAAATGTAGGTTGTTTTCTATCAAAATGACGAGAACTATAAAGTAGGTTTTACTGTTTTAAGATAGTTTATTGGCTGATCGACTGATACAGGTTACAAAACCGGTCTATTTCAGAAAGTATAACAAAAAAAAGAATTCAATATATTAAGACAAACCAGCCTGGTTATGTCCTTGTTTTTGTTTTTCTTAAAAAAATTCCTAATAGACAGAGGTCATTAAATTGCTGGAAGCAGAATTAATGAATTCCGATTTGTGAATTAAGTGCTGATAACTAGGTCCGTAATATATGAAAATTGAGAGTGTTATACAACCCCGCAATAAATAAAGATTTTCTTCACAATATTCAAAAAAATCAATGAAACGACCTACAAATTAGTAATGGTCAGCATACTCGAACTGTATTTATCAAGCTGCTGAAAGTTCCAATTAAGATTTGGCGATTATTCATTAAAAAGTTTCATACTATAAAAAAGAATTTTTGATTTATGCAATTTAGTGAACTTTACCTTTTATTAAAACAAAAAAAAAAAAACAGAGCCTAAAAGAACTACAACTTCTTTCGGCCCCACGTTGGGCGCTATTTCTTGTAATTTGCACTCTGAAAAAACAGATGAGGTGTTAGAAAGATGCCGAACACCTTTGAGTTACGTTATAGGACTGCGGTAGCCTTTTCTTTTGCTAGCAAATGCAGCCGGGTGGGGGGTTCGTGTCCTTCCTAATCTAAACTAATTCTCATTTTACAATCATATTATTATAGGCTCACTTTTTATTTATTAAAATCTAACTTTACAGGGCCAGAATGACTAGAGAGAAAAAAAGAATGCCCCGCTCTAGTCACCTTAAGGAAATACTTTAAATTCTTATATGGTATCAGTCGCTTTACCCTCTCCATTTAAATCTTTCAGATGAAATGAAAGATATCCGCTTCAATACCCTCACAAACCAAATGTTTCCGAAGCGTAAAATTTTTTTAAAGGAAACCCCAAACTCTTAGTAACCTAACTATATTTCATCTCCTTGAAAGAAAAACACCTAAAAGATTTCTTTAATAATCCATTTTCAAAACTTACAAATTTATTTAGAATTCATATTTATGGTTTGCTTGAAAAATTCCTTTTATAATTATATTTATATTCATAAACTTATAATTTAAAGTTTTCGTTCGAAATACGAAACATTTTGCAATAAGATTTCAAACATTTAAAACTACGACTCTTAAAGGGTTAAATTGCAAGCAGTATGTTTTGAATTAATTTCACTTTAACAGTTTAACATTTGAAATGAGAAGTTAAAGATACAAGCAAGCAAAACCATTATTATTTAATATTTATTTTTTTTTCTCTAAAAAAAAAATAATAGGTTTTTATTGTAAATAGAGCGGAAGCAACTCACTAACAATATGTTAAATTTTTTCTTTTTTTTTTAACTGTGAACAATATTCTTTTTGTTTAGTATAGGTTGTTTGGCAGATTATAACGCGATATTTAAGAGAAGCAAAAATTAACTTGTAATGAGCATAACATAATCCAGATCATGTTCTTATTAAAGAACATAAAGAGCTTATCAAAATGGGAGCAATGTTAAGCATGTATATTAATACTGTTGTAATAGCAGTATTCATTTCTTCTTAACGTTTTTAAGGTCTTATGTTAATATACATTGTTTGTAAATTAATATGTCAGGTTAATTTTTGCTTCTTATACTGGTATACAAACATAAATATGTAAGAACTTGCAAATGACGACACATTATGACAACTTACCAACATGATACCGTAGCTGAAGAAGGCCTTCCGCAGGAACTGATGCAAGTTTGCTGAACAAAACTGATGTTAAAAAATTGGGTTCTTGCTTTACGTTTATAATTTGCCAGATCAAGGTTTTATGAGATGTTGGAATGTTGATTTGTTAAATTAATTTACATTGTTAAATTAAATTACATGTTATGCAAAAGATTATTTTTATTTTTAACGCTATACTCTCTATCGACTCGAAAATATTGTCGGCTTCTACCTCAAATAGAATATTGCCTTAATTTGATGAAGTAAATTTAATTTAATTAAGTAAATATTTTTTGTTGTTTTGAAATGTTGATTGAAATATTTGTAATTTATTTTATGAACATCGGTGAACAATGTATTTTTCTAGATCGATTTTTACTGATGTCATCGATTAATAAAAGAAGGAAACGTCTTATAACACTTCTATTACATGATACGTATTTGGGTTTTGAAATTTATGGAGTGTAGAATCTTACTTATCTAGGCAATTTCCAGGCACAAGCCTTTAGATGGTTACCCTGTGGGTAGCGTGACCTAATAATGACGTCCGCCACTTTTAACACTTCACCAGGAGTTCGGTCGATATTCCGGTTAAAATGATTAAATTTTCGTATAAAATTCTATTTGTGTTGCAAAAAAAAAATTTATTAAACAACTTGAAAAACACTAACAACACTTCAAAGAAATTACCTTATATTGATGACTAAAAGATTGCCGGATATTATCTTATATAAAATTTTTTTGACCACGTGCCTTATCTTTAAATAATTATTTTACTTGCCCCAATTGATGTTTGCTGTGCCAAGTCTTAATACAAAAAGAAATTTAATTTACTTCTATAGGGTCTACTTTAGATCTCGTACTAAAAAATTTTTTTAGGAAACCTTAGAGTATCGGAAAGAATGTAAAACAAGTTCGAAAAACCACTGGTTGCATTTATGCGTAGAACATTATACCTTCAATATATTTATGTCATACCATGAACTAGTACAGGCATCCAATGTTTAACATTGGGATACAAATCGTTGTTTGACAGAATATGAAGTTAATTAAATGCATCATTTTTTTTTGCACAATATCTTTAAATGCAAACCAATTTATATTTCAATAGTATCCGCAAATATGGTAAAGTTAGTATAATGTTTATTCGAATATATAATTTAGCGAAGACATGACCCGTGAATGCTACCACTGTAATGGTGCGGCGGTGGTGGAAGTTCCGCTTCCGTTTCCCTGAGCCTTTGCTGGTCGCACGTGCTGGCGTGGGGCCTAGCTCGCCGGATGGGTGGGGTCTTGCTCAGGCCCAGGTAAACCGCACTACAGATTTTCACGTGCGATTAAAAAAAAACAACTGTCAAAAACACGGACGCTAAATGGGACGGATGGCCATACTTACCTTGGGATTGGGGACGAGATGTTCTGCCCCTTTTGCCCTCCCTACCATTTTACTTCGACTCCATCTTACTTGGAGGTAACCCACTCAAATATAAAGAGTTTGGTTTGGTTCGGCTTTCTACATTGGGTTTAAAAACTTTTTTATTTACCCTTCATTTTAAGGGTTTTTAAATTTTAAATTAATTTTATCAACATTTTTTTTATTTGTTTTTTTTTTATATTTATAACTCTAGCAAAATTTTACTTTTAGGAAAATTTTTAATTTTAGGAAAATTTTTTAAGAGTAGAAAAAATTTTAATTTTAGCCTTTTGAATTTTAGCACTATTTAATTTAAGCACAATTGGATTTTAGCACTATTTAATTTTAGCTTAATTTTAGCATTAGAAAAATTTTTGTTTAAACTTTATAATTAGACAATTTTACATTTAGAAAAATTCACATTTCGAAATATTTTATTTTAGTTTAATTTTACAATAAAAGAAAATTTTTATAATCGAAAATTTTATAGTTAGTAAAAATTTTATATTTTAACCAAATTTTATATATAGCAAAATTTTATTAATCTAGTAACATTCTTAAATTTAATAAGGAAAAGTTTAAACATGAAAAATATTTATATGTGTGTAAAAATTTTAATTTGGAAAATTATTTGTATTAAAAAAAATTTTTTTTTTTTTACCGCCTTATTGCTGGTGTTGATGAGGTACCGATGAAGTTGCTGAATGAAACATGGCATAATGATTGTAATACATTGGATGATGTGCGGCAGCATGTGGAGAATCCATATCTCCCAGATATTGATGGTTAGGAGGTGTATGATAATTGGCAGTCCATTGTCATGGCTGACCCGCTGAATATGCCAAATTGGCAGCAATTTTTTTTTTTTATTATTTTGGAACACACGCAACGAAATAAATATTTTGTTTTATAATTCTTCAATTTAATTTTTCAAATCAAATTTATTTCATTAATTTTCTAATAAGTTTATTTTTAAAAAGTTTTTTGTATTAGATTATAATTAGGAAATGTATATATATTTTTATTTGACAGAACATTTTTTTTTTAAATTCAAGCTTGTCTAACCGATTATAAAATAAAATTATTATAATTTTATCGTTGTTGTCATAATTTTATTTATTTCATGTAGACAAAAATCTCACAAGAAGTTTTTTATAACTTAATTCTTTACTCACTATTGATTTAAACGGGTTTTAATGTTTTTATTATACTATAATTATTTTTTTTTTTTTTAATTATTAATAAAGTACTTATTGTTTTCGGTAAATCACAAACAAAAATTTTAAATTTCTTTTATGCAGAAAAAAATTATCACACAATTTCTGTTACGAAAGGAAAGAAATTTATAGTCATTAACAAAAAGCACAATGTTGAATATTATTATGTGTAGAAAACCGAAAAAAAAACCAAGCAGCTTCCGCAACTGTAACCGTACGCTTCTTTCAAAATCAAAACCTTAATTAAATTTTAAATTCTGGCGTCATCTTCATAACACCAATTATACAAGACTTTTTTTTTTTTTTGTATTACCTACGCTCACCCACTCATAGAATAGCCTATGTATGTCATTATGTAACTTTTTATCTCTTTATCCCTAATACACATAGATCTACATACACTCGTTCATAATCTCACTCTTTTCGTAAAAAAAAATACCAACTCATATTAAAAGGAGAGAGAGTAAGTGAGATTATTGAGTGAATGAAGGGCCAAGCTAATAACAATAGCTGAAAACCAAGTGGGAGAACGAGAAGGATTGCAAGCTGTAGTTGACCCATACATACATGAATAATCATGAATTCATATAAACAACGAAGAGACAAACCAATCGCTCCATTAATCAGTTTGCAAAAATAGAACAAAAAATTTTCCATTAACATGTTACCATATAAGGTGTTGTTTACATGTACATACTTGAACTTGAAAATAATTTCAAGATCAAGGTTATATTTTTTTTTCTGCTTTCTTATTTCTGCTTGTACCAGAAATTCTTTGGCTACAGTGCAGAGCAAAACTGATCACCGTCACAAAACAGATGGTTTTGATTTCCATGAAAGGAAAAATCAACTGAAAACGGATATGTATGGTATTTACGCATTGGCTTTTTGCAAATCTTTCGCGTGATACATGCCAAGGTCTTTTCCGGCTAAATCCACCAATTTATAATTACAATAACCAATTTTCTTTAAAATTTTGGCCTTCAAAAATTTGGGGGCAAGTTTAGAATTATATGCAGCAGCTTTATTGCTTTGCGAAAAATTTCGTCGGTAAACAACTTCACCTTCTGAAAAATTTATCGCCCTAGTTCTCAAGTCATAGGTTCTTTGGTTCACTTCGTAAGCTTTTTCTAAATTTTCGCGAACCTTCTGCCTAATAAAATGTAATTTGTCCGTATTTTCCACCACATCTAACCCTTCTTCTAACATATCTAATTTTTTTGAAACCTCATAGGATTGACCGTGAGTGAACATTTGTTGTCCAAACAGAACATAATACGGTGAAAAACCTAATGAACTGTGATATGAGCTTCTCAAAGCAACTCCTATTTGGCTCAAATTCGTATCCCACATACGCTGATCTTTTCCTAGATACGAACGTATTCCAGCGATAATGGATCGATTAACTCGTTCAGAGTTATTAGATTGGGGTGAATAAATGGCTGTGAAAATATGTTTTACTCCATATTTCGTTAAAAAACTTTCAAAAAGTGAGGATCTAAATTGAGAACCGTTGTCTGTAATAACGACTTCAGGCACGCCGAATAAATGAAAAACATTTTTTTCAAGAAAATCAATTACCGAAGTGGTTGACATTTTCCGTAACGCTTTAAATAAAGGATATTTGGTGAAGTGGTCTAATACCAAAAAAATAGCTACATTGCCAGCTTTTGACCGCGGATAAGGTCCAATAAAATCTAAATATAATCGTTGAAAAGGTCTAAACGATTTGGCTTGAACACCCATAGGTGGTTTTAAAATAAAATTTGGCGCTTTGCTTTGTTTGCAAATGTCGCAACTTAATACAAAGGATCTAACCTGAGTAGCCATATTGGGCCAATAAAAATTTCGCCTCAATCGTTCGAGGGTTTTTCCCACACCTCCATGTGCAAACATGGGTGGATTATGAGCGCGTTCGATCACACAAGAGGTAAGTTCCTGTGGAACCCACAACTTCCATGATCGAGCCTCTGAAAATTCATCGCGTGAAAACTCTACGCGTTTGTAGATGAAACCATCTACGACCCTTAAATCGGGCAAACGATTTTTATTGTTTTCGATGTCAATGATTAATTTAGAATATTGTTCTGATGAAAAATATGGAGAAGATAAATCTATCTCTGGTTCTATCGTATCTAAGCTGTCAATGTTTGTAAAATTCAAGGGGTTTTCATTTTGGACGGTAACCTCGATAATGCATCGGGAACAATATGTTCACTTCCCTTATGGTGTAAAATCGAAAAGTTGAAACCTTGAAGTTTCATAGACCAACGAGCTAGCCGGCCATTTAGGTCTGGTTGACGCATTAACCATTTTAGTGAAGCGTGATCCGTTATTACACAAAACTCGTGACCTTCAACGTATTCTCTAAATTTTTCTATGCTTAAAACTGCAGCAAGGCATTCGAGTTCGGTGATAGAGTAGTTCTGTTGGGCTCTATTTAATTTATGCGAGAAAAATGCAATGGGCCTTTCGACACCATTGTCATCTTCTTGAGCCAGAACTCCACCAACTCCAGTTTTGCATGCATCGCAAGAAATTATGAACGGTCGTTCGAAATTCGGTGTTATTAATAACGGAGCAGAGGTTAATTTTTCTTTGATTAAATCAAAGGACTTTTGCGCTTCAGGGTTCCAGACAAACGTTTTACATTTTTTTGTAAGGTCAGTTAACGGACTAGTTAGGGATGCAAAATTTTCCAAAAATCGTCTGTAGCTGATTTTGGTTCAGTTAACCCCTTAATGGGGGAAACTTTACTGGGATCAGGTTTTATACACCCAGAACCAATTATATAACCTAAATATCGGACTTCCTTCATGCACCATTTGCATTTTGCAATATTTAACGTCAGACCGGCTTTGCGAATTAATTGTGCTACTTCGAGCAATAAAGAAATATGTTCTTCGAAATCATCGCTTACTAAGAGCAAATCGTCTAAATAAACGAAGACTCGATTTTTAAGATGCGGTGGAATAATAACATCCATTAATCGGCAAAGAGTCTGGGGTGCATTGGTTAAACCAAAAGGCATCACTTTAAATCGATATAAGGGCCTATTAGGAACAGTAAAAGCTGTCTTGTCGCGAGAATTTTCTTCTAAACTAACTTGCCAAAAAGCATGTTTTAAATCTAAAGATGAAATAAATTCAGCTTTAGGTAATCTTGATAAAATTCCGTTGATTTTAGGTTGAGGGTAAGCGTCGCGAATAGTTACACTATTTAATTTTCGAGAGTCAAGACAAAGTCTAAACTTTCCTTCTCTCTGGACGCAAGCTACAGGACTACTCCAAGAACAAGTAGGAGGGGCTTTTTCTATCACTCCGAGCTCTAACATGCGATCAACTTCGTCATGTATTTTCTTTTCTACGGCTGGAGAAACAGAAAAATACCTCTGCTTGATAGGCTTAACTCCTGGCTCTATTTCTATTGAATGTTCAATAATGGTGGTCTTCCCTAACCCTTATTTATCAAAATCCGGAAAAAATTTTATAATTCGATCTAATCTTTGTCTTTGCTCATTAGTTACAATATTCTCTTCACAAACTTGATTAAGCTCTTCAATTTTTAACGGGCTGTTCCCAAAAATCATAGACATAAGTCCGAACGAATGCCAAAAATCGATACCTAAGTATACATCATTTGTTAGATCGGGTGTTATATACAAACGAACTAATTAGGTAACATTTCTGTAGGTGATATTTGTTTCTACGAAACCTAAAATTTTATATTGCTGACCGCCAGCTGCTTCTACGAAATTAGAAAATTTTTTAAAAGGTAAATTTTTACCAAGGAAGGTTTTTGCAGCGGAACCACTTATGCAAGATAAAGAGGCGCCTGAATCCAAAAGGCCTAATAATTTCATTCCAAAAATATCAATTTGGATATAGGGTCTTATGTCAGATTTTGACTTCTCAATAGATTCAATACAACTTTTAACCTTAAACTTGTTTAATTTTAACATTTTATAAAAAATTCTAATTCGGAGAGTATTTCTTTTCACTTTACGAATTTGGGTGCTAAATTTCGCTGGGGTGTCAATTGATTCGCAGAAAATTCTTTTTCTAGCTAACCCATATAATCTAACTCTTTCATGATAGGGCTTGATGGGAAATAAAACTGGTTTAGACTTTTCCTTTTCATTTTTCAAAATTGTAAAATTGGTAAAATTGGTGAAATCGGTTTGTGTGCTACCGTCAGAGCTGGTCTTTAAAATTTCTGTGGGGTGGATAACGTTTTCAATGATGTTCGCTTGAAGGGGAACTTAATTCATTCTCGAGCGGAAGCTGGTGTTGTTGCTGGCGCTCGCCTGGAAGTTTCCCTGACACTTTTCACATTGGGGTCTGTAGACACCTACGGTACCACATCCATAGCAAAATATAGTTCTGTCTTCGAGACAGTCCGTATATCTGTGGCCTTCTTTTCTACAGTTCCAGCAGATATTATTTTGTCTTCGGGCCGGATCTTCTTTAGGTTTTCGAACCTCGCAAACTTCTTCAGGGGGGTCTTCATCGAAAAATTCATCCTCTACATCTATTTCATTGACCTGTCTTCGAAAGTTCCTCGGGGCTCTGTCAAGTTCAAAACTCAGTGCCTCTCTTCTCAAAACTAAATGACGTAAATGAGAGACATTGTCAATTTGGAGGTAGAACAATTCTCTCCTCAAATGAGGTCTTAAATTTCTTCTCAAAATTTCAGTCAATTCAGACTCGCTCAGGGGATATCGTAGACGATCGCAAAGCTGCAGAATGGCGTGGTGAAAATCGTCAAAGCTTTCGTTAGCATTTTGCTTTCGGTCTCTGATCATTTCTCTGATATCTAAGTCAGATAAATGATCGCTAAAATGATTTTTAAGAGCCCTGCACAAATCTTCCCATTCGATTCTATCGACGGTGCTGCGATATCGCCAATACCATTCTTTGGCTTTTGACGTAAACAAAATGTGACAATGGTCACTTAATAACCTGAAATCTCCCGCTAAACAGTCTTTTGTCAAAGAATTAACCATATAAATAAATTTTTCTACCGGTAACCCTGTGGAGTTTCCATTAAACGTTATGTTCCAACTATTAATCAGACTTGCAATCTTCCCACTATTGTTAAGGGTAACGGACGATAATGAAGCTCTCTCACGACTTGCTGTTACAGACGGGTGAGTAGAAGGAGGCCTAATATTACGCGGAGGGACAAAATTAGGTTCATGGGGAACGTTATGAACTAAAGGAGCTGAAAAGTTGCGATGAACCGACGTGGTTGGAAAAATTTCTCTAGGCCATTCAGGCTCTCGATTTGCGTTAAGGTTTACGCTCGTAAATTGTTGAGATAATCTTTCGACGACAGCGTGGAGCTTATTGATTTCCCCTTGAAAACTATTTTCTATTTTAGATCTAATTCGATCTTCCAAGCTATCCCTTTGTTCTACACTAGCTTGACCGGGGGAAATATTTCGATTGGCATTGAACTCTTCGTTTCTCTGCTTTCTGCCGGATAAAATTCTTTCCGCGGATTTCGGAATCGTTCCAGTATTAACTGGTAAACTTTCATTATTAACTCGGACGGAATATTTTAATAAACTATTTTTAGTGACAGTTTTATTGCATTGCGGACAACAAGTCGAAACGTTGAGGAAATTAAAAAGGCACTCGTGGTGGAAAACGTGTCTACACCTGGTAGAAATTTAATTACTGGTATTATCGTAAATTTCCTGGCAAATTAAACAAACGTTCTCGGCCAAAGCAGAAGCTAAACTTCCTGGAGTATGTCGTACCGCCATAATTTCGGACTAATTATAAAAATTTAAACGAATATATATTCGGACAATATATTGAATGAAATGTATGAACGAATGAGAGTTGGACTAAAGATAATAATTGCAAAGATAATGAGGTGTTACGCAGTTGAGATAATTTTAAGTCAAATTAAGTTCAGGTTCAATAGAACCAATATAGGCTGTAAATAAATAGATGAGCGTTTATAAGGTTGAGTTTGGCTGAGCTAGGTAAAGTTCAAAGAACTAAAGTGTTGATTACACTTTTAGTTCTAAGTGAACAAAGGTGGTACGGCCCACAAATGAATTTTATGAATTCCAAAAAAAAATTTTATAATTTACGTTAATTTAAATTTACGAAAAATTTGAGTTCAAAGATTAAAAAAAGTTAGTTAAAATTGATCAAAAGTTGGAGTTTTTTTTTTTTTTTTAATCGAACCCACGCAAAATTATTCAAGAATTAAATTTTCAATTAAGTTTCAAAGCAAACTTAAATTTTTAAAAATTATCAAAAGTTTCAATATAAGTTCCCTTAAATTTAATAAAAATTTCAAAATTAAAGTTCAGAAAAGTCTTTTAAAATTTCAAAATTAATTTTCAACAAATTTTCAAAATTTCTATATAATATAATTTTCAATATAGTTTTCATATATAATTTTATCAAAACTTCCAACCAGTTCAAATACCATTCTTAATGTCAAAAAATTCAAAAAATTTCAATATACTTTTTCAATAGAGTTATAATTCAATAAATTGTTAATAAATTTTTAATATATAATTTTCAATATAAATTTAATATAATTCAATGTAGTATTTCAATATAATTTTTCAATACTTTAATTTTCAATATAGCTCTTCACTATAGTTTTCAAAATTTAATTTTCAATATAAAAATTTTCAAAAGGTTTGAAAATAAATTTCAATTATAATTTCGATATAAACTTCATAAAGATTTCCACAAAAATTTTCAATATAGTATTCAATCTATGTTAATATAAATTTTCAAAATTAGTTCAAATATTTTTTTTTTAATAAAAATTTTCCAAAATTTAAAACTTAGTTCAATTATAAGTTAATAAAAATAACTTTCAGAAAATTTCAAAATTTTCAATATACTTTTCAATATATTTCAAAAAAAAAAATTTCAATAAATTGTCAACCCAATGTAGTTATCCAAACCAAACCAATCATTTAAAAAAAATCCGTAAGTAAGTATGACCATCCATCAAAAAATTAAAAATTTTAAGTTTGAGACTTTAATATTTTTTCCGAGAGTTTGCTACTATTTCGGTACTATAAAAATCATTTTGGACAGGGGACCGGTTCATTTAGAACGAAGTTCCTGTATTCCACAAATAATTTTTACTGACCAAAGCAAATTAAAAATCACAAAAGTTAAATTAAATTGTTGAAGTGTGAACTAAATATCAAAACCAGTTTCGATTTCGGTTAAATGTAAATAGGGATCTACCCTTATTTAATTAAAATTCCAGAAATCTCAAAAGGGATGGATTTTAGAACACATATACTAAAAAAAAAGGAATTAGGAACAATTGTGCTTTCCCGGTGCACAGATGTTAAAATAAAACAAATTGTAGTTCCTTTTTAGAAAAAAAATTTAAGTATAAAAAAACTGGGCTATTGTCGTTCAGGCCCCACGTTGGGCGCCATTTCTGTAATGGTGCAGCGTTGGTGGAAGTTCCGCTTCCGTTTCCCTGAGCCTTTGCTGGTCGCACGTGCTGGCGTGGGGCCTAGCTCGCCGGATGGGTGGGGTCTTGCTCAGGCCCAGGGAAACCGCACTATAGATTTTCACGTGCGATTTAAAAAAAAACTGTCAAAAAACGGATACTAAATGGATGGATGGATGGCATACTTACCTTCCGGTGGGGACTAGATGTTATGCCCCTTTTTGCCCTCCCTACCATGTTACCTGATATTCCATCTTACTTGGAGGTAACCCACAGCAATATATAAAGAGTTTGGTTTGGTTCGGCTTTCTACATTGGATTTAAAAACTTTTTTATTTACCCTTCATTTTAAGGGTTTTTAAATTTTAAATTAATTTTATCAACATTTATTTTATTTGTTTTTTTTTATATTTATAACTCTAGCAAAATTTTACTTTCAGGAAAATTTTTAATTTTAGGAAAATTTTTTAAGAATAGAAAAAATTTTAATTTTAGCCTTTTGAATTTTAGCACTATTTAATTTAAGCACAATGGGATTTAGCACTATTTAATTTTAGCTTAATTTTAGCATTAGAAAAATTTTTGTTTAAACTTTATAATTAGACAATTTTACATTTAGAAAAATTCACATTTCGAAATATTTTATTTTAGTTTAATTTTACAATAAAAGAAAATTTTTATAATCGAAAATTTTATAGTTAGTAAAAATTTTATATTTTAACCAAATTTTATATATAGCAAAATTTTATTAATCTAGTAACATTCTTAAATTTAATAAGGAAAAGTTTAAACATGAAAAATATTTATATGTGTGTAAAAATTTTAATTTGGAAAATTATTTGTATTAAAAAAAAATTTTTTTTTTACCGCCTTATTGCTGGTGTTGATGAGGTACCGATGAAGTTGCTGAATGAAACATGGCATAATGATTGTAATACATTGGATGATGTGCGGCAGCATGTGGAGAATCCATATCTCCCAGATATTGATGGTTAGGAGGTGTATGATAATTGGCAGTCCATTGTCATGGCTGACCCGCTGAATATGCCAAATTGGCGGCAATTTTTTTTTTATTATTTTGGAACACACGCAACCAAATAAATATTTTGTTTTATAATCTTCAATTTAATTTTTCAAATCAAATTTATTTCATTAATTTTCTAATAAGTTTATTTTTAAAAAGTTTTTTGTATTAGATTATAATTAGATAATGTATATATATTTTTATTTGACAGAACATTTTTTTTTTTAAATTCAAGCTTGTCTAACCGATTATAAAATTATTATAATTTTATCGTTGTTGTCATAATTTTATTTATTTCATGTAGACAAAAATCTCACAAGAAGTTTTTTTTAACTTAGTTCTTTACTCACTATTGATTTAAATGGGTTTTAATGTTTTTATTATACCATAATTATTTTTTTTTTTTAATTATTAATAAAGTACTTATTGTTTTCGGTAAATCACAAACAAAAATTTTAAATTTCTTTTATGAAGAAAAAAATTATCACACAATTTCTGTTACGAAAGGAAAGAAATTTATAGTCATTAACAAAAAGCACAATGTTGAATATTATTATGTGCAGAAAACCGAAAAAAAACCAAGCAGCTTCCGCAACTGTAACCGTACGCTTCTTTCAAAATCAAAACCTTAATTAAATTTTAAATTCTGGCGTCATCTTCATAACACCAATTATACAAGACTTTTTTTTTTTGTATTACCTACGCTCACCCACTCATAGAATAGCCTATGTATGTCATTATGTAACTTTTTATCTCTTTATCCCTAATACACATAGATATACATACACTCGTTCAGAATCTCACTCTTTTCGTAAAAAAAAATACCAACTCTTAATAAAAGGAGAGAGAGTAAGTGAGATTATTGAGTGAATGAAGGGCCAAGCTAATACCAATAGCTGAAAACCAAGTGGGAGAACGAGAAGGATTGCAAGCTGTAGTTGACCCATACATACATGAATAATCATGAATTCATATAAACAACGAAGAGACAAACCAATCGCTCCATTAATCAGTTTGCAAAAATAGAACAAAAAATTTTCCATTAACATGTTACCATATAAGGTGTTGTTTACATGTACATACTTGAACTTGAAAATAATTTCAAGATCAAGGTTATATTTTTTTTCTGCTTTCTTATTTCTGCTTGTACCAGAAATTCTTTGGCTACAGTGCAGAGCAAAACTGATCACCGTCACACCACGTATACAACTATGTCACTATTTGTTTTAGGTCTCTTAAAGAAGGTTTTAACAGAGTAAACACAATAAAAATATAGAATTGTGAAAAAAAAAACTAAACTATATTTACAACTGCGTAGTTATAATAAAAAAACAATAAAAAGTTTTCGATTGTAAATACAATATTGGATTATTCAGCAACACTCTTAAAATTAACTATACATCTAAAGCTAAAGTACATCTTTTGTTTTATATATTCTCCATGAATGTAATTGAATTTTTTTTTGTATTTTTTTCCAGGAATTAACCCTCTGTGTGTGTTATGAAGCTAAATCTCCTTTACTATTTGACAGATGATCATCAATATTAGAATGATGAAAGTTAATTGCGACTGTAGTTACATCATTTAAAACCCTAATGAATTTAAACTCACAGACACCAATTTATTATAATATTTCAGGCATATTTTCCTGTAAAATGTTTGTCTCTTTATTCAATATTTTTTCAATTGTTTTGTCATTATTAAACAATTATATGACCTTAATATTTTATCTGATTTCCAATATTGGTTATTTTTTTAAATTTTTTAATTTTCTGAATGTTATCTTATATTTAGTTGACTTTTGCATAACTTTTGTTTCTTTTAGCATTGCACATTTTAATATACGCTTCCATGGTTTTTAACAGTGATGAACGTGGAAGAACCAAAGACTTGACAATGCATATGGTCAGAATCTTGGCTAAGCACAAAAAAGGTTTTAAAATCGTACACATAAATGCTCAAAGCTTGAACAATAAAGAAGATGAATTTAAATTAGTTTTTGTGAACTCCGACATTGATGTTATGTGTTTTTCAGAAACATGGCTAGTACCATCAACCCCTGATAGTCTTATATGTCCTTCTGGTTACAAGATTTTTAGATCTGATAGAGGAAGTCATGGTGATGGTGTTGCAATATTTGTGAAAAATAGTATTTCCTGCAAAATTTGGTGTAAGTCATCAAATAGTTCAATTGGGCAAGTAGTTGAGTTTATTTTCATTGAAGTTTTATCATTTGGCAAAAAGTTAGTAGTGGGTTGCGTTTATAGGCCAAATAAGAGAATACCTTTGACCGTTTTGTATTCTACGCTTGAGAATCTCGCCTCAGAGTATGATGATATAGTCATTACTGGTGATTTTAATTCAAATATCTTAATGGAGACGACCCTCCCTGATAATATGTTATCGCTTGGTCTTTTTCCAGTAAATATGAAAAATCCAACACACCATACATCTACATCAAGCACGCTGATTAACCTTTTCTTTGTGTCTAACACCGCGAATATAATTCTGTATGATCATATATCAGCTCCATGTTTTTCTAAACATGACCTGATCTTTCTAACATATAACTTTCAAGTTCAACAAGTTAATCAGTTTTTCAGTTATCGTGACTTTAAACACTTAGATTTGAATCATTTATATGAATATTCATCTCACATTGCTTGGAGTGACATCTATTTTATGTCTTCCGTTGATGAGCAATCATCATTTTTGGAGCACAATATTCAACACCTTTTTGATTTAACTGTACCACTGAAACACAAGAGAATGATACATAGACAAAAACCCTGGTTTTCAAATGCTGTTAGGAATGCTATACACCAAAGGGATTTTGCATATGCCAGGTGGAGGAGATTTAAAACATCTAAGCTTAAAATACAATATTCCATTGCCAGGAAAAATGTTAATAGACATATCAGATATGCTAAAACCGAATATTATTCCAAACGGTTTAGCGCTGCAATCAGCTCTCGACAGACTTGGAATACTATTCGCGAAATAGGAATTGGTAATGCGAACAACAACATTGCTTGCCAAGTAGATGCAAATATGCTTAACAGAACGTTTACCAACGCACCTGTAATTAAAGCAAATTCCACTTTTTACAATTTTCCCTCAGACACCTTAAATACAGATAACAGGTTAATCAGCGAACATTTTCAATTTTCTTGCGTAACTCAAAATGACGTTAATTCAATGTGCTCTTTAATAAAATCAAATGCAATGGGCAGTGATAACTTACACCCAAAATTTATAAGATTACTTCTACCCCCTGATTTTGCCGTATGTTACTCATCTGTTTAATACTATTATCATGTCTTGTATGTACCCGCTAAACTAGAAACATGCAAAAATTGTGCCCTTACCTAAGTCAAATGGAGAATTCAGACCTATAGCCATATTGTGTTTTCTATCGAAAGTCTTGGAAAAACTGTTGTATAAACAAATGATTTCATATGTCAATACACATAATTTGCTTTGCAGTACGCAATCTGGTTTTCGTCAATGCCATAGCTGCGTTACGGCTCTTGTGGAAGTTAGTGAGAACATACGGCAAGGATTGGAAAATGGAAATATAAACTTTTTAGTGCTTCTAGACCATTCTAAGGCCTTCGATACGGTAGACCATGATATACTCCTTGGAAAACTGAAACACCTTTTTATTTGTAAACGGTGTATGGTCAGATAGATTATCCCTTACTAGGGGAGTGCCTCAGGGCTCTATTTTAGGTCCAATTTTATTTTCCTTGTTCGCAAATGATTTGCCAAAACAACTCTCCAATTGTAAGATACATTTATACGCAGATGACGTGCAACTCACTTTAAGTAGCCCAGTTCAGAATATTGCTTCAGGCATAACCCTTCTAAATGACGACTTAAACAGAATATACCTTTGGGCTAATGCTAACGGACTCTGTTTGAATCCACAGAAATCTAAATGCATTGTTATACGAAAAAAAAGTTTAAGTCCCACCATTTCTGAAGACATTGCTTTAAATGGCCAGAAAATTGAAATTGTTAGTACGGCGAAAAATCTAGGGCTAACTTTCAATGGCAATTTGACATGGACTGATCATATAAATTCACTGGTTGGTCAAACTTATGCAAAACTACGAGCTGTCTGGTCCACACAGTATTTCACCCCTTTAAGAATAAGGGCCTTACTTGCCAAGACGTATCTGATTCCTTCCCTGTTGTATGGGTGTGAGCTATTTGGAAGCTGTGATGCAGTTAGTAATAGGAAACTAAATGTCTTGTTTAATAATGTTATAAGATATGTGTATGGATTGAGAAGATTTGATCATGTTTCCCTGTTTCCAGTATTCTTTACGGGGTCTCTCTTGATAATCTGTTGAAAATTCGCACTCTTACATTTTTGCATAAAATAATAAACAGACAAACACCCAATTATGTATTTGACAAAATCCGTTTTTTCCAATCGCCAAGAAACCGAAATATTGTAATTCCAAGGCATCAATGCCTAGTATCTGAATGGGAGTTTTATGTACAAGCCGCTCGTCTTTGGAACAATCTTCCACTAAGTCAACAACAAAACAGCAATGCTAAAAGTTTCAAAACTTTTTTATTTGACTTTTTTAAATAGTAATTTTTTTTTTATCAATATTATTATATTATACTAAAAATGTTATGTTAATAATTAATTATATTGTAAAACTTTTTCTTTGTAACGCAATACGTTCCTGTACTTTAAATATAAGACTCTATCTTGTTGTACACGAAATGGAATTAAATAAATAAATAAAATTCGACAAACCTATTAAAAGGAAAATTATATAACATCGACCATTACAAACCGTATAATTTTTCCGCTATGCGATGTAAAATTATATGGAAATAAAGAACAGTCAGGGTCGGATATCCTTTCCATGGAAAGTTCCAACAAGTTTACCTTGTAGATCTTCCAAGACATAATAATGGTTTCCTAACTTTTCTTTTATCCTGGCTTTTAAGAAAACCGGTGATAGCTTTGCATTAAAACGTTTCTGCAAATTGCTTTGTGAAAAGTTTCGCCGGAATATTTCTTGGCCTACATGAAAGTTTTGGGGTTTAGTTCTGAGGTTGTATTGATGCTGTTTTTTTCATAAGCAGCTGAAATGCATTTCCGTAGGTCATAACGAATAAGTTGAAGATGGTCATCATTAGATAATCTGGCTGTTGGTTCGTTTAGAAGTTGTACCTTTCGCAGAAGCTCATACGATGAGGCATGAGTAATCATGTCAAATCCAAATAATGCGTGGTAAGGTGAACCATTTATAGATTGGTGATAGGAGTTACGAAGAGCACAGCTAATCGCGGTTAATTTCTCATCCCATAATCGATGATCGTTTTTAAGATAAGCACGAATACCTGCAATCAAAGATCGATTGACTCGTTCAGAGGCGTTGGATTGGGGGGAAAATAGAGCAGTGTAGATATGTTGAATTTCATAGGAGGTAAAGAAGGCGTTTAGGTCGTTTGCGCGGAATTGACTACCATTATCGCTGACTATAGTTTCGGGTACGCCGTAAGTGTGGAAAATATTTTTTTTCGAGGAAATCTTGTATTGCTAATGACGTAAACTTTCTAACCGGGCACAGCCAATGAAATTTTGATAGATGATCCAGCGTTTTATTTATTTTATTTTTTTAACTGTCGTGTTCTAATTGTGCTCTGTTTATTTTGTCAATTTTGTGTTAATAAAAAACTTTTAAAATTTTTAAAAACATTTGATACTATTAAATATATCACAAACAAGCTGTTTAAATTCCGAAGTAAATTATATATGTATAATAAAATCAAAAACAATAATATAAACAAGAAAACATTGTGAAACAAACAAAATACAGAAACAACAACTGTGACACATAATATTTATTCTTTGTCAACTGAACAACAACAAATAACTATTTGCCTGTTTTGTCCATGTATAATACTGGTTTATAATTATCTATTATTGACAGTTTTGAAGCCACTGGTGAAATTTATACAGTATTGTATTTGTCGGAACAAACGTTAAATTTAAATATATATTGAGTGTAAAATCGTATAAATACTTCAAATTCATTAAGAATACCCAAAATACTGGTTGGTTGTGTGTAGCCAGATCGTAGCTTTACTGTAATCGTTACCGTTGCCGTTTTTTGTGTTGTGCTGTTTTTGACCTGCAGAGCTTAATAATGGCATGTTTGAAAAAAGGCTGCTCTTTGGTTGATTATGAAGAAAGAATGCTTACCTGTTGGCTTTGTCATGGTTTATGTCACTTTAAATGTAGTGGCCTGTCTGGTTTGGTTGCTGAGTCAATATCTAAACATAAAAACTTGCACTGGCGCTGTAATGGATGTCAAAAAATTGGTGCTGATTTTTATCGTTTCTTTCAAAGTACGAAAGATAATTTTTTGCAAATTCAACAAAACCTTAATAATTTATCTTGTCAAATAAATGCTTATGGAAAGCTTTTTGATGATTTCAAATCCTTAGAGGGATTTCTGTCACCATCCCCAACTCGTCGTAAGTCGCCAAGGTTCTTGAATAAAGAAAATTCTAGTCAGAATCCTGGTCCTAATGGAGCACATCAGAATAGTACTACTGCTACTGCATCTGCTTTATATCTACCAAATCCTTTTCAAAATATTACAGGTATTGATCCTGCCGTTTCTCATTCAAACAACGTTCAAGTTTTAATTAATAAACCTACTCCAATATTAAATGAAACTGCAGCATTTCCGATTACATCAAATGCTAATAACCATAGTACTCAGCATGCTCTGAACATTATTGCTCCAAATATTTCTTCAATGCCTAGAACTGCTACGGCTAATAATTTACTTTATAATCCTGAGAACGCTGGTCGATTGATTAATTTTGATGCTGCATCAACAATTCCATCTGCTTCAACATCTGGTACTTCAAATATAGTGCCTACTACTGGTATTGAATCAATACCCACTCCTAGGTTGCGAACAATTCCTCCGAAGAAAACTATATTTGCTACACGTTTCGCACATGATACGAAAGCTGATGAGATGAAATTTTATGTGATCTCTAAAATTAAAAACTGTATTCCTGAGGATATTAGTGTTTACAAAATGAATTCCAGAAATAGAGCATCATTTAAAATAATTGTTCCTGAATACATATTTGAACAAATCGTAGATGCCAGTTTTTGGCCTAAAAACGCATTAATACGTGAATTTATATATAGAGAAGAAGATAATGCTCGGCTTCCCAAATCCGCTGATCAAAATCCAAAAAACTAATATACATCTTGTATCAAAACGTTAGAGGTATGAATTCAAAACTTTCGTCAATTTATTGTAATAGCTTTGGCTTCAATAATCATATTATTATATTTACGGAGACCTGGCTCAGTAAAAAAGTTAATAACTCTGAGATTTTTTGCCCTAAATATCAAATTTTCAGAAAAGATAGAGAAAGTTGTGAAAGAATTGAAGCCGATAAAAATAATAATCAGTGTAATAATGTAATAAAAAAGTCTGGTGGCGGCGTATTGGTTGCTATACTAAACGAATTTTCGTCTGAAGAAATTATCTTAAACGATTTTTTACATATTGAGATTATATGTGTTTTAGCTAAAATTAATAACAGGTCCATATACATTATTTGCTCATACATTCCGCCTAACTCTCCGCTTTCTGTTTATGAGGATCATCTGAAAGCTGTTGATTTAATCCAAAATTATATAAAACCATCTGATTTATTAATGTTAATTGGAGATTTTAACATGCCGTCTACATCCTGGAAAGCTGATCCTGATACCAATTATTTAGTTCCATCTCATTATTCCGATTCTTCAGCTGCATTTATTCATGGTTTATTGGAAAATTGTCTTTTCCAAGTCAACTCCGTCACAAATGCATTTGGTAGACTGTTGGACCTTATTTTCGTTAATGAACCGAATGACTTTTCAATATTGCGGCATAGCCCTATTTCTAATCCGGAAGATATATACCATCCAACACTTGAGATATCTTGCTTTTGTTCCTATCCTCTTCATAAAAAAAAGTTAACTCACAGCGATAAAATCTTTTGCTTTAATAAAACTAATTACCAAGATTTACAACTCCATCTATTCCAAATTGACTGGATAAATGTGTTATCTCGTTGCAATGATAACTTGGACTTGTGTTTGCATACATTTTATCATCACCTCTTTGAATGTTTCTCGGCATCTGTACTTAAAATGTTACCTCCTAAATCGAATGGTCCTCCTTGGAATACAAAACATCTATCTCAACTTAAAAATAAGAAAAACAAAATGTACAAAAATTATAGAAAATATGGAACATTGATAGATTATATGAAATACTCGTTATCAAGATCGGAATTTATTATTGCTAATCAATTGGCCTATAATAACTATTTAATTAAAGTAAGGAATAATCTAAAAAATAATCCAAAATCATTTTATAAATTTATTAATTCTAAAAGACGTACTGCGGACTTTCCTTCGGTTATGAAGTACGGTGATTTAGAATCTTCAGATGATAACTCCATAAGTAATATGTTTGCAGACTTTTTTGCATCAACTTATTCTTCGACAGTATTTAATAATCTGTATCCATACACAATATCGGAATCTTCAATTATTAATATACCATCCATCAATCAACATACAGTTCTGAATGCCCTGACAAAATTAAAATTGTCGTATGCTGCTGGTCCTGACGGTGTTCCTAGTTGCATTTTGAAGCGCTGCGCACATTTATTGTATATTCCTTTGACTTATATGTTTAACATATCCCTTAAATTGGGTTACTTTCCTCCCATTTGGAAACAATCATTTATTATTCCCTTCTTTAAGTCTGGATCTAAAGCTGGTATTTCGAATTATGGAGGTATTGCTAAATTAAGTGCTATTCCAAAACTATTTGAAAAACTTATATATGACACGTTGTCACATCATGTGTCCTCTGTCATATCTCCAACGCAACATGGATTCTGCAAATCACGCTCTACAATAACAAATCTTTTGGAGCTTACAACTTTAGTAAATGATGGTTTTATTAATATGAAACAAACAGATGTTATTTATAATGATTTTAGCAAGGCATTCGATAAAGTAAATCATGATCTATTGTTGTTTAAGCTTGACCGTATGGGCTTTGGTATAATGCTAATAAAATGGATCGGATCATATTTAAAAGACAGAACACAATGTATTAAGTTTCGTAACTCGTATTCCAACAACATAAAAGTATTATCTGGTGTACCTCAAGGTAGTCACTTGGGACCTCTTTTATTTACGCTATTTATAAATGATCTTCCTTCTGTAATTAAACACTCAACTACATTAATGTATGCAGACGATGTAAAGTTAATTTTTACCCTCAACAATCTTGATCAACAATCACTTTTACAGAATGATATTGATCGTTTAACTACTTGGTGTAATATGAATCTAATGGACCTAAATGTCAAAAAATGCAAATATATGATTTTTACAAGATCAATTCCAATAAATGGTCGGTATATCATGAATAATGCTGTGCTTGATTTAGTTGATTCATTCAACGACCTTGGCGTACTTCTGGATAAAAAATTAGACTTTAGAAGTCATATTTCGCTAACAATAAATGAAGCTACTGGTGTACTTGGATTCATTAAACGGTGGGCTAAAGAGTTTTCGGATCCGTATACGACAAAACAATTGTTTACTACCTTGGTAAGACCAATACTCGAATATGGGTCTGTAGTCTGGGATCCGCAATATCATATACATTCGAATAAAATTGAATCAGTTCAAAAACAATTTTTGTTATTTTGTCTTCGTGGTTTGGGCTGGGATCCTAATATGAGGTTGCCATCTTATGAAAATCGTCTGGCTCTAATTAAGCTTCCTACATTGAAAAGTCGCAGACATATGCTAAATGTTACTTTCCTGTTAAAACTGTTAAATGGTAGTCTTAAATCTGAATTTCTTATCAACAAAATAAATATAAATATTCCTTTTCGATCATCAAGAAATTATAACTTTCTAACTATCAAATATTATTGTACAAACTATGCTAATTTTAATCCACTACGTAGAATTTGTGATGAGTTTAATATGCTGTATCAGTTTATTGATTTTAATAAAAGTTTGGATATTGTGAGAAGAGATATTATATTACACTTAAATGCATTAAATCAACTGAATTAAATAAATGTTATATATCAATTTTGTTAAATGTTTAATTATATATATAAATTATAATATAAATGTACACATACTTTAAGTAGTCTGTAAGGATGATTCCATAGACTGAATAAATAAATAAATAAATAAATAAAAAAATAAGTAACCCGATGTAGCCAGTTTTGCTACGAGGGTAGGGCCCAAGCAAATCGATATAAAGACGCTGAAACGGGCGGATTGAAATCGCTGGGTTACCCATAGGAGGCTTCATGACAAAGTTTGGTGCTTTCGTAGATTTGCAAACCTCACATTCACGACGTAGCTGCGAACATCGCGCACCATTCCGGGCCAGAAAAAGTTCCTTCTAAATAGATCTATGCAATTGGTCGTACATTTCCACCGTTATCTATTTGCACTAGAACTGCACCAATCCCATAATCACTGGCGTCACAGTGCAAGAAAAATTTCTTATCAAAATCGGGATTCGTTAAAACAGGAGCTGTTGTAAGCAGCATTTTCACATTTTCAAATGCTTTTTGTGCTTCTTCCGTCCAGATAAATTTTTTCTTTGTCGACAGCACCTCTGTAATTGGAAACACCTCGGTAGAAAAATTTTCGATGAACCTACGATACCACCCCGCAAATCCAAGAAACCCGCGAACCTGCTTCAAATTTTTTGGTACTGGCCAGTTGGAGATCTTTGTAATCTTTTCAGGATCAGTAGTGATGCCTCCATTGCCTATCACATAACCCAAATAATTCACCTGAGTCACACAAAATCTAGATCTAGAAATATTTAAATTGAGATTTGCCTTTCTAAATTGCGACGCTATGCGAACTAGTAAATCTAAGTTGGTTGAAAAATCTTCGGAGACAATAACTAGATCATCAGGATAGCCAAATGCACAGTGCCGTAGATCTGGTGGGATGATTTCATTCATTAATCTGCGCATGGTCTGAGTAGAATTACCCAGCCCGAATGGCATGACTACAAATTGGTAGAGAGGCCGACCCGGTACTGTGAATGCTGTCAGACTTTTGGACTTGTCATCGAGGGCAATTTGCCAAAAGGCATCCTTTAGATCTAGCTTAGTGATGAGGTTGGCTTTGGGAAGCCTTGCAAAAATTCCCTCTATATTTGGCAGAGGATATGCATCCTTCTTGGTTACGCAGTTTATTTTTCTTGCATCTAAGCATAAGCGAACTTTGTTTGGTTTTACAACCAAATGCATTGGTGAGCCCCAGGAGGATGTGGAAGGTTCAATCACTCCTAGCGCCAACATTCTATCGATCTCACCAAACATCAGTTTCTCCACCGCAGGACAAACCGGATAGAACCGTTGCTTTATCGGTATAGATAGAGTGCCTAATTAAGCTGGTTCTTCCTAGCCCTTCTTTTTCAAAATTTGAGAAAAGTTCAATAACAGTATTTAACTGTTGACGTTCGACTGTTGAAAATCGATTTCCAAAATTAATCTTTGAGAGATGGAAGGAATAATGAACAATCTTAGAAGCTTTGTTTGGTCTTTAAAAGAAATTTCAACATCAAGCCAGCCGACAACTGATTGGGTCTTACCATCAGCAGTTTTTACGTAAGATTTGCATTTAGTGAAATTTGGTAGTTTAGAAAAATCCACTAAAGCTAAATCAGATCCTACTACACTAACATTAGCTCCAGTATCTAACAATCCAAACTCACTATATTCTAAAAATGAAACTTTAGCGTAATAACGCATATCTTTAGAATTTGAAACTATGGTGGATACTAATAACTTACGGCATAATTTCCGCATTTTATAAAATTTTCTCAAACGAATCGTAGAAAGTTTAGGTTTGTTATTAGAAAAATTTATAGATGAAACATTGAATATCTGATCGCGATTTTGGAGATACAACTCCCAGCGTTTTTGATATGGTATCTTCGGAGAAATTATTCGTGAAAGATCCTTAGAAAAATCATTATTGAGGAAATTATTAGGTTCTGAACGTTTGAGGATAGTGATGAGCTTAACATCATTTATGAAAGTGGGAGAAGAGCTAGGTTTACTAACAATTGGTTTTTAATTTGAATGGTGTAAGTCAGGGATATTATTGTTGCCACATTTGGTTGTATAATTATTAGCAGAAACTATGTTTTGTCCTTTGTTGGAACCAAAGGTCGGAAGTTTTGTCACATTTTGTTTTCTTGCCGCAGATTTTAAACAATTGGGCTAGTACGTTTTTTTAGCACCACAACCGTAACAGAAGATGGTTCTTTCTTGCAGACAGTCTTCCCAATGGTGGCTGACTTCGTCGCAGTTCCAAAATCTTAATCTACTTTCAGAATTATTAACTGCGTCGACTAAAAATTCTTGGTTGGGATTGTCCTCTAAGTTTGGGTCAATTGTTTCGTCCATTTCTGATATATAACGACGAGGTGTTATGGGATTTGGATTGCGCGCAGCAATATTTTTATCACCCCTGTTTACATTTTCAGCTGCTGCTGCATTATCAGTATTTTCCACGGATGTTAAATTCTGACTATCCTGACAATCGATTTTAGGATAGGAGGATTGAGCATTTTCTACAGGAGGAATTTTTTGGGTATCTAAAACTTCTATTTGAGAATCATGAAATAAATTTTTGCTGCTACTTCTAGCTTGGTAATGTTTTGTCATAGCCCCTTGACCTTTACCACGATTATTATACTTAGCTATCTTTCCAGTTTTTGGGTTAATTACGAATTTGCGTAACTCACTGAGTTGACACGATCGTTTGCAAGCCGGACATTCGGAACTAGAAGACAAATAGCTTTCAATACATATTCTATGAAAGCCATGTGAAGGTTCTATTCCAATTGGAGCCATTGGCAATGGTGGGGATATATTTTTTGTTGGTGTGTGGTTATAGCTTTGAGACATATTAGCGATACTATTAAATTAAATCGCAATAAAAAATATAAATCTTTTTAAATAAATTTAATTTGGTAGCCCAATTTTTGGCGTTTAATAGGAAATATCGACGTTGGCAATATCACGATTTTTTTTTCAATTGTTAAACAATATATATATTTGTAAATGTAGGGTGTTTCCTATCAAAATGACGAGAACTATAAAGTAGGTTTTACTGTTTTAAGATAGTTTATTGGCTGATCGACTGATACAGGTTACAAAACCGGTCTATTTCAGAAAGTATAACAAAAAAAAGAATTCAATATATTAAGACAAACCAGCCTGGTTATGTCCTTGTTTTTGTTTTTTTAAAAAAATTCCTAATAGACAGAGGTCATTAAATTGCTGGAAGCAGAATTAATGAATTCCGATTTGTGAATTAAGTGCTGATAACTAGGTCCGTAATATATGAAAATTGAGAGTGTTATACAACCCCGCAATAAATAAAGATTTTCTTCACAATATTCAAAAAAATCAATGAAACGACCTACAAATTAGTAATGGTCAGCATACTCGAACTGTATTTATCAAGCTGCTGAAAGTTCCAATTAAGATTTGGCGATTATTCATTAAAAAGTTTCATACTATAAAAAAGAATTTTTGATTTATGCAATTTAGTGAACTTTACCTTTTATTAAAACAAAAAAAAAAAAACAGAGCCTAAAAGAACTACAACTTCTTTCGGCCCCACGTTGGGCGCTATTTCTTGTAATTTGCACTCTGAAAAAACAGATGAGGTGTTAGAAGGATGCCGAGCACCTTTGAGTTACGTAGGATAGGACTGCGGTAGCCTTTTCTTTTGCTAGCAAATTGCAGCCGGGTGGGGGATTCGTGTCCTTCCTAATCTAAACTAATTCTCCTTTTACAATCATATTATAGACTCACTTTTTATTTATTAAAATCTAACTTTAATGGGCCAGAATGACTAGAGAAAAAAAAGAATGCCCCGCTCTAGTCACCTTAAGGAAATACTTTAAATTCTTATATGGTATCAGTCGCTTTACCCTCTCCATTTAAATCTTTCAGATGAAATGAAAGATATCCGCTTCAATACCCTCACAAACCAAATGTTTCCGAAGCGTAAAATTTTTTTATAGGAAACCCCAAACTCTTAGTAACCTAACTATATTTCATCTCCTTGAAAGAAAAACACCTAAAAGATTTCTTTAATAATCCATTTTCAAAACTTACAAATTTATTTAGAATTCATATTTATGGTTTGCTTGAAAAATTCCTTTTATATTTATATTTATATTCATAAACTTATAATTTAAAGTTTTCGTTCGAAATACGAAACATTTTGCAATAAGAGATCAAACATTTAAAACTACGACGCTTAAAGGGTTAAATTGCAAGCAGTATGTTTTGAATTAATTTCACTTTAACAGTTTAACATTTGAATTGAGAAGTTAAAGACACAAGCAAGCAAAACCGTTATTATTTAATATTTATTTTTTTTTCTCTAAAAAAAAAATAATAGGTTTTTATTGTAAATAGAGCGGAAGCAACTCACTAACAATATGTTAAATTTTTTCTTTTTTTTTTAACTGTGAACAATATTCTTTTTGTTTAGTATAGGTTGTTTGGCAGATTATAACGCGATATTTAAGAGAAGCAAAAATTAACTTGTAATGAGCATAACATAATCCAGATCATGTTCTTATTAAATAACATAAAGAGCTTATCAAAATGGGAGCAATGTTAAGCATGTATATTAATACTGTTGTAATAGCAGTATTCATTTCTTCTTAACGTTTTTAAGGTCTTATGTTAATATACATTGTTTGTAAATTAATATGTCAGGTTAATTTTTGCTTCTTATACTGGTATACAAACATAAATATTTAAGAAATTGCAAATTACGACACATTATGACAACTTAACAACATGATACCGTAGCTGAAGAAGGCCTTCCGCAGGAACTGATGCAAGTTTGCTGAACAAAGTTGATGTTAAAAAATTGGGTTCTTGCTTTACGTTTATAATTTGCCAGATCAAGGTTTTATGAGATGTTGGAATGTTGATTTGTTAAATTAATTCACATTGTTAAATTAAATTACATGTTATGCAAAAGATTATTTTTATTTTTAACGCTATACGCTTTATCGACTCGAAAATATTGTCGGCTTCTATCTCAAATAGAATATTGACTTAATTTGATGAAGTAAATTTAATTTAATTAAGTAAATAATTTTTTTTTTTTTGTTGTTTTGAAAGGTTGATTGAAATATTTGTAATTTCTTTTATGAACATCGGTGAACAATGTATTTTTCTAGATCGATTTTTACTGATGTCATCGATTAATAAAAGAAGGAAACGTCTTATAACACTATTACATGATACGTATTTGGGTTTTGAAATTTATGGAGTGTAGAATCTTACTTATCTAGGCAATTTCCAGGCACAAGCCTTTAGATGGTTACCCTGTGGGTAGCGTGACCTAATAATGACGTCCGCCACATTTAACACTTCACCAGGAGTTCGGTCGATATTCCGGTTAAAATGATTAAATTTTCGTATAAAATTCTATTTGTGTTGCAAAAAAAAAAAATGTATTAAACAGCTTGAAAAACTATAACAACACTTCAAAGAAATTACCTTATATTGATGACTAAAAGATTGCCGGATATTATCTTATATAAAATTTTTTTGACCACGTGCCTTATCTTTAAATAATTATTTTACTTGCCCCAATTGATGTTTGCTGTGCCAAGTCTTAATACAAAAAGAAATTAAATTACTTCTATAGGGTCTACTTTAGATCTCGTACTAAAAAATTTTTTTAGGAAACCTTAGAGTATCGGAAAGAATGTAAAACAAGTTCGAAAAACCACTGGTTGCATTTATGCGTAGAACATTATACCTTCAATATATTTATGTCATACCATGAACTAGTACAGGCATCCAATGTTTAACATTGGGATACAAATCGTTGTTTGACAGAATATGAAGTTAATTAGAATGCATCATTTTTTTTGCACAATATCTTTAAATCCAAACCAAATTAAATTTCAATAGTATCCGCAAATATGGTAAAGTTAGTATACTGTTTATTCGAATGTATAATTTAGCGAAGACATGACCCGTGAATGCTACCACGTATACAACTATGTCACTATTTGTTTTAGGTCTCTTAAAGAAGGTTGTAACAGAGTAAACACAATAAAAATATAGAATTGTGAAAAAAAAACTAAACTATATTTACAACTGCGTAGTTATAATAAAAAAAACAATAAAAAGTTTTCGATAGTAAATACAATATTGGATTATTCAGCAACACTCTTAAAATTAACTATACAACTAAAGCTAAAGTATATCTTTTGTTTTATATATTCTCCATGAATGTAATTGAATTTTTTTTTGTATTTTTTTCCAGGAATTAACCCTCTGTGTGTGTTATGAAGCTAAATCTCCTTTACTATTTGACAGATGATCATCAATATTAGAATGATGAAAGTTAATTGCGACTGTAGTTACATCACTTAAAACCCTAATGAATTTAAACTCACAGACACCAATTTATTATAATATTTCAGGCATATTTTCCCGTAAAATGTTTGTCTCTTTATTCAATATTTTTTCAATTGTTTTGTCATTATTAAACAATTATATGACCTTAATATTTTATCTGATTTCCAATATTGGTTATTTTTTAAAATTTTTTAATTTTCTGAATGTTATCTTATATTTAGTTGACTTTTGTATAACTTTTGTTTCTTTTAGCATTGCACATTTTAATATACGCTTCCATGGTTTTTAACAGTGATGAACGTGGAAGAACCAAAGACTTGACAATGCATATGGTCAGAATCTTGGCTAAGCACAAAAAAGGTTTTAAAATCGTACACATAAATGCTCAAAGCTTGAACAATAAAGAAGATGAATTTAAATTAGTTTTTGTGAACTCCGACATTGATGTTATGTGTTTTTCGGAAACATGGCTAGTACCATCAACCCCTGATAGTCTTATATGTCCTTCTGGTTACAAGATTTTTAGATCTGATAGAGGAAGTCATGGTGGTGGTGTTGCAATATTTGTGAAAAATAGTATATCCTGCAAAATTTGCTGTAATTCATCAAATAGTTCAATTGGGCAAGTAGTTGAGTTTATTTTCATTGAAGTTTTATCATTTGGCAAAAAGTTAGTAGTGGGTTGCGTTTATAGGCCAAATAAGAGAATACCTTTGACCGTTTTGTATTCTACGCTTGAGAATCTCGCCTCAAAGTATGATGATATAGTCATTACTGGTGATTTTAATTCAAATATCTTAATGGAGACGACCCTCCCTGATAATATGTTATCGCTTCGTCTTTTTCCAGTAAATATGAAAAATCCAACACACCATACATCTACATCAAGCACGCTGATTGACCTTTTCTTTGTGTCTAACACCGCGAATATAATTCTGTATGATCATATATCAGATCCATGTTTTTCTAAACATGACCTGATCTTTCTAACATATAACTTTCAAGTTCAACAAGTTAATCAGTTTTTCAGTTATCGTGACTTTAAACACTTAGATTTGAATCATTTATATGAATATTCATCTCACATTGCTTGGAGTGACATCTATTTTATGTCTTCCGTTGATGAGCAATCATCATTTTTTGAGCACAATATTCAACACCTTTTTGATTTAACTGTACCACTGAAACACAAGAGAATGATACATAGACAAAAACCCTGGTTTTCAAATGCTGTTAGGAATGCTATACACTAAAGGGATTTTGCATATGCCAGGTGGAGGAGATTTAAAACATCTGAGCTTAAAATACAATATTCCATTGCCAGGAAAAATGTTAATAGACATATCAGATATGCTAAAACCGAATATTATTCCAAACGGTTTAGCGCTGCAATCAGCTCTCGACAGACTTGGAATACTATTCGCGAAATAGGAATTGGTAATGGGAACAACAACATTGCTTGCCAAGTAGATGCAAATATGCTTAACAGAACGTTTACCAACGCACCTGTAATTAAAGCAAATTCCACTTTTTACAATTTTCCCTCAGACACCTTAAATACAGATAACAGGTTAATCAGCGAACATTTTCAATTTTCTTGCGTAACTCAAAATGACGTTATTTCAATGTGCTCTTTAATAAAATCAAATGCAATGGGCAGTGATAACTTACACCCAAAATTTATAAGATTACTTCTACCCCTGATTTTGCCGTATGTTACTCATCTGTTTAATACCATTATCATGTCTTGTATGTACCCGCTACACTGGAAACATGCAAAAATTGTGCCCTTACCTAAGTCAAATGGAGAATTCAGACCTATAGCCATATTGTGTTTTCTATCGAAAGTCTTGGAAAAACTATTGTATAAACAAATGATTTCATATGTCAATACACATAATTTGCTTTGCAGTACGCAATCTGGTTTTCGTCAATGCCATAGCTGCGTTACGGCTCTTGTGGAAGTTAGTGAGAACATACGGCAAGGATTGGAAAATGGAAATATAAACTTTTTAGTGCTTCTAGACCATTCTAAGGCCTTCGATAGACCATGATATAGACCATGATATACTCCTTGGAAAACTGAAACACTTTTTTATTTGTAAACGGTATATGGTCAGATAGATTATCCCTTACTAGGGGAGTGCCTCAGGGCTCTATTTTAGGTCCAATTATATTTTCCTTGTTCGCAAATGATTTGCCAAAACAACTCTCCAATTGTAAGATACATTTATACGCAGATGACGTGCAACTCACTTTAAGTAGCCTAGTTCAGAATATTGCTTCAGGCATAACCCTTCTAAATGACGACTTAAACAGAATATACCTTTGGGCTAATGCTAACGGACTCTGTTTGAATCCACAGAAATCTAAATGCATTGTTATACGAAAAAAAAGTTTAAATCCCACCATTTCTGAAGACATTGCTTTAAATGGCCAGAAAATTGAAATTGTTAATACGGCGAAAAATCTAGGGCTAACTTTCAATAGCAATTTGACATGGCCTGATCATATAAATTCACTGGTTGGTCAAACTTATGCAAAACTACGAGCTGTCTGGTCCACACAGTATTTCACCCCTTTAAGAATAAGGGCCTTACTTGCCAAGACGTATCTGATTCCTTCCCTGTTGTATGGGTGTGAGCTATTTGGAAGCTGTGATGCAGTTAGTAATAGGAAACTAAATGTCTTGTTTAATAATGTTATAAGATATGTGTATGGATTGAGAAGATTTGATCATGTTTCCTCTGTTTCCAGTAATCTTTACGGGGTCTCTCTTGATAATCTGTTGAAAATTCGCACTCTTACATTTTTGCATAAAATAATAAACAGACAAACACCCAAATATATATTTGACGAAATCCGTTTTTTCCAATCGCCAAGAAACCGAAATATTGTAATTCCAAGGCATCAATGCCTACTATCTGAATGGCAGTTTTATGCACAAGCCGCTCGTCTTTGGAACAATCTTCCACTAAGTCAACAACAAAACAGCAATGCTAAAAGTTTCAAAACTTTTTTATTTGACTTTTTTAAGAAAATTTACTAAGGAGAGGTAATTTTTTAAGAAAATTTACTAAGCAAAACGTAAATTTTCAGAAGTTTTGAGAAAATTTACTAACGAAAGGTAAGTTTTTAAGAAAATTTACTAAGGAAAGGTAAATTTTTAAGAAAATTTACTAAGGAAAGGTATATTTATAAGAAAATTTAATAAGCAAAAGGTAAGTTTTCAGAATTTTTGGAAAATCTACTAAGTAAAGGTAAATTTTTAAGAAAATTTACTAAGGACAGGTAAATTTTTAAGAAAATTTACTAAGCAAAAGGTAAATTTTCAGAATTTTTGGGAAAATTTACTAAGGAAAGTTAAATTTTATAGAAAATTTATTAAGGAAATGTAAATTTTTAAGAAAATCTACTAAGCAAAAGGTAAATTTTCAGAAGCTTTGAGAAAATTTATTAAGCAAAAGTAAATTGTTAAGATAATTTACTAAGGAAAGGTAAATGTTTTAAAAAAATTTACTAAGGATAGGTAAATTTTTAAAAAAATTTACTAAGGAAAAGATAAATTTTCAGAATTGTTGAGAAAATTTACTAAGGAAAGGTAAATTTTTGAGAAAATTTACTAAGCAAAAGTAAATTTTTAAGAAAATTTATTATGATATGTAAATTTTTTAAAAAATTTACAAAGCAAAAGGTAAATTTTTAGAATATTTGAGAAAATTTACTAACGAAAGGTAGGTTTTTAAGATAATTTACTAAGGAAAGGTAAATTTTTAAGAAAATTTACTATGGAAAGGAAAATTTTTAAGAAAATTTACTAAGCAAAAGGTATATTTTCAGAATTTTTGAGAAACTTTACTAAGAAAAGGTAAATTTTTAAGAAAATTTAATAAGGAAAGGTTAATTTTTTAAGAAATTTAGTAAGGAAAGGTAAATTTTTAAGAAAATTTACTAAGGAAAGGTAAATTTTTAAGAAAATTTAGTAAGCAAAGGCAATTTTTCAGAATTTTTGAGAAAATTTACTAAGGAAAGGTAAATTTTTAAGAAAATTTACTAAGCTTAAAATAAATTTTAAGAATTTTTGACATAATTTAATAAGGAAAGGTAAATTTTTAAGAAAATTTACTAAGCAAAATGTAAATTTTTAAGAAAATTTACTAAGGAAAAGTAAATTTTTAAGAAAATTTACTAAGCAAAAGGTAAATTTTCAGAATTTTTGAGAAAATTTACTAAGAAAAGGTAAATTTTTAACAAAATTTACTAAGGAAAGTACATTTTTAAGAAAATTTGCTAAGGAGAGGTAAATTTTTAAGAAAATTTACTAAGCAAAAAGTAAATTTTCTGAATTTTTGAGAAAATTTACTAAGGAAAGGTAAATTTTTAAGAAAATTTACTAAGGAAAGGTAAATTTTTAAGAAGATTTACTAAGGAAAAGTAAATTTTTAAGAAAATTTACTAAGCAAAAGGTAAATTTTCAGAATTTTTGAGAAAATTTACTAAGGAAAGGTAAATTTTTAAGAAAATTTACTAAGCAAAAGGTAAATTTTCAGAATTTTTGTGAAAATTTACTAAGAACGGTAAATTTTTAAGAAAATTTACTAAGGAAAGGTAAATTTTTAAGCAAAAGGTAAATTTTCAGAATTTTTGAGAAAACTTACTAAGGAAAGGTGAGTTTTTAAGAAAATTTACTAAGGAAAGGTAATTTTTAAAAAAAATTACTAAGGAAAGATAAATTTTTAAGAAAATTTACTATGGAAAGGTAAATTTTTAAGAAAATTTACTACGGAAAGGTAAATTTTTAAGAAAATTTACTAAGCAAAAGGTAAATTTTCAGAATTCTGAGAAAATTTACTAAGGAAAGGTAAATTTTTAAGAAAATTTACTAAGGAATGGTAAATTTTTAAGAAAATTTAATAAGCAAAAGGTAAATTTTCAGAATTTTTGAGAAAATTTACTAAGGAATGGAAAATTTTTAAGAAAATTTCCTAAGGAAAGGTAAATTTTTAGGAAATTTACGAAGCAAAAGGTAAATTTTCGGAATTTTTGAGAAAATCTACTAAGGAAAGGTAAATTTTTAAGAAAACTTACTAAGGACAGGTAAATTTTTAGGAATTTTACTAAGCAAAAGGTAAATTTTCAGAATTTTTGAGAAAATCTACTAGGGAAAGGTAAATTGTTAAGAAAATTTACTAAGGACAGGTAAATTTTTAAGAAAATTTACTATGGAAAGGTAATTTTTTAAGAAAATTTGCTATGGAAAGGTACATTTTTAAGAAAATTTAATAAGCAAAAAGTAAAATTTCAGAATTTTTGAGAAAATTTACTAAGGAAAGGTAAATTTTTAAGAAAATTTAGTAAGCAATAGGTAAATTTTCAGAATTTTTGACAAAATTTTCTATGGAAAGGTAAATTTTTAAAAACATTTACTAAGCAAATGGTAAATTTTCAGAATTCTTGAGAAAATTTACTAAGAAAAGGTAAATTTTTAAGAAAATTTACTAAGGAAAGGTAAATTTTTAAAAAAAATTTCTAAGGAAACGAAAATGTTTAAGAAAACTTAATAAGGGAAGGCAAATTTTTAAGAAAATTTACTTAGGAAAAGTAAATTTATAAGAAAATTTGCTAAGGAAAGCTAAATTTTTAAGAAAATTTACTAAGTAAAAGGTAAATTTTCAGAATTTTTGAGAAAATTTGCTAAGGAAAGGTAAATTTTTAAGAAAATTTACTAAGGAAAGGTAAATTTTTAAGAAAATTTGCTAATCAAGAGGTAAATTTTCAGAATTTTTTAGAAAATTTACTAAGGAAAGGTAAATTTTTAAGTAGATTTACTAAGGAAATGTAAATTTTTAAGAAATTTTACTAAGCCAAAGGTAAATTTTCAGAATTTGCGAGAAAATTTACTCAGGAAAGGTAAGTTTTTAAGAAAATTTACTAAGGAAAGTTAAATTTTTAAGAAAATTTACTATGGAAAGGTAAATTTTTAAGAAAATTTACTAAGCAAAAAGTAAAATTTCAGAATATTTGAGAAAATTTACTAAGGAAAGGTAAATTTTTAAGAAAATTTACTAAGGGAAGGTAAATTTATAAGAAAATTTACTAAGTATAGGTAAATTTTTAAGAAAATTTACTAGGTTAGGTTAGGTTAGGTTGAAAAAGAGGAGCCATGTATACACGTAGTTCATATCCATTTTACCCGGATATACATCTAAGCCCGAAAGTCGGCTTGTTGTGCGCTCTACATCCTCGTGCTCAGCCGGTAATCTACTCCTTATTTAACTTAGGAATTCGGTCTCGACAGTAAATCTCCTGAGAGTTTTCCAGCGTGTCCTCCTAAGAGCCGCTAGGCCTGGTATGATGTCGTTGGATAAATGTCTGACCCTTGTGTCCGCAAATGCAGAAGAGTAACAAAGGTAGTGTTTTAGGGTCTCGTCATCCTCTCCACAAGCTCTGCATGTGGCCGATTCTGCCCGTCCTATACGGTATAGATGAGCCTTCAGTTCAGAGTGTCCAGTGAGGATGCCAATAATGCTACTCAGTTCCCTTCTATTTATACTTATACTAAGGATTACCTTAGCCTTCGAAGTGTTTGGAGAGCCCCATAGAATCTTCGTAGACTTACTCCTCCCATATTGAAGTATGTGAACTGGGTGCCCACCGGGTTTTCCAAATTGACTCCCTCCAGGAAAGAACCCTTCCTGGCCAGTCCGTCTTCAATCTCGTTTCCCATTATACCACTGTGTCCTTGAATCCAAAAGATTTCAAGTCTACCTCTTGTAGTGAAGTTTGCAATTTACTCCTTATATCTGAGGACAGTCCTTGATCTAGTTTTATCCGAGGATATCGCCCTGATAGCTGCTAGACCGTCCGAAAATATTTTGACGTCTCCGGGGCTTGGGTTTGCCAGTGCGTCAATAGATCTTATGCATTCCGTTATCGCGACTACTTCGGCCTGAACGACAGAGTTGTGGTCCGGAAAGCGTAGGTATATGCCATTGGAACAGTCTTCATTAGAAACCTATGCCAGTCCAACCATGCAGACTAGATCCGTCTGTGTAGTAGTGTGACCCTGGAAGGTTTTGCAGAATATTTCCGTCCAACCAGCTTTCCCTGGGTGTGTTTGTCGACACTTCCGCGATTTTATTACAGCTGAAATGCACTGTGTTGAGTTCCGATATCTGGTCCAATATGGTTTGGTGTCTGGGCATATGGTCGTTGATGTATTCCCCTGTTACCCTAAGTCGTAACATTATTATTATTATTATTATTAGAAATAAATCCATCCCTGCATAGGTCCGCATATGCTAGATATTACTCATCCTTGGTACGAACCACGGGATAAGCTCTGTTGCGGCATAAGCTGTATGAACTATGGTTTTGGAATAATTTATTATTATTAGTAGTATTTAAATACTTTTAAATGACATTTCATATTAATTAACAAATATTATCATATATTCTGATTAAAAGTTAACATTTTTAATAAAATTTACAGTTTTCTTTCTAAAAAGATTTATATTAATTTCGGTCTTGACATCATTCGGCATCATGTTGTAAAGATTTAATCCTTTGTAAAATAAAGATTTTTGTATTGCTGTTGTATCTGCTCTCTGTGGTCTAAAGTCTAAGGCATTCCTAAGGTTAGAGGGTTGAACATCTCCAAGATATCTAATTTGTTCGATCAAGTAATCTGGTGCTCTTCCCATCTTCATTTTTTGGATAAAGAATATTGTATTAAGTTGCAGCCTTTATTGGATATTTAGCCATTTCAGTGCGTCTAACATATATCTTATTGAAGTAAACCGATTGTATTTTAAAATTGAGCGCATAGCCTTATTTTGTAGTTTTTGCAGCCTCGTTATTTGTTGGTCTGAACAGCATATAAATAATATGGTTGACCCATAGTCAAAATGAGGCTTTATGGTAGTGTTATAGATATTAATTGCGGTTAATATTGTCACCCTGTTTCTTAAACGTTTAAAAAACCCGATTTTCTTGCCAATTTTCTTACATATGTATTCGACATGATCTTTAAAGTTTAAATCTTTGTCAATCAAGAAACCCAAATATTTTATATTATTCACTTTTTCTGTTATTACATTATTTATTTTGAATGATATGTTTGTGTTCATATTGATTTCCATTAATTTAGTTTTGTTTTCGTTAAGTCTTAATTTATTAATTTTTAGCCATTTATTAATATTATCTACATCATTCTTTAAATTTTCATGACATATTTCCTCCGTTGCTGCTTCTGTGAAAATCAAAGTATCGTCCGCATATAGTACAGCTTCACATTTCTCTAATGTATTTTCAATATCGTTTATATATAAAACAAATAGTAGAGCTCCTAAAATTGAGCCTTGTGGTACTCCAAAATCATTTTCTATTGCATTGGATATTTCAATATCTATTAACATTTGTTAATTGTCTATGATTTGTTAAATATGACTGAAACCATTTTAGTTCTGTATCTTCAATACCGTATTTAGCTAATTTCTTCAAGAGGATGTCCCTATCTATCGTTTCAAAAGCTCTTTTAAAATCAAGGAAAATCGCTAATATTTTATTTATTTTCTTTTTACATTTCCATCTGTTTATGACATAATTTACTGCAGTTTCACATGAATAATTTCTTCTAAAGCCTGATTGATATATTGATAATAAACTGTGTTGTTCCATGTATTCTTCCAATTGATTTTTTACTATTTTTTCAATGACTTTTTCACATGTTTTTAGGGTGTTAATTGGTCGATATTCTTCACATTTTAATGTATTTTCTACTTTTTCAATAGGAAAAATCATCGATTCTTTCCAATTATTTGGGAATACGCCAGTCTCTAGTGATTTATTTATAATATTTAATATAATATTGCCTGTTCTGTCCCAATTAGCTAGGATTATGTCACTTGATAGTTTGTTATAATCAGGTTTTTTTTTAATGCTTTTAAAAATAATCTTTAGTTCTTGTAAATGTATTGCACGGAATTTAAATTTAAAGTTTTTCCCAGGTATTTGATTTTCATACTGCACATTTTCAATGGAATATCTGATTTCTTTAATACTATTTACAAAATAATCATTAAAATTTTTGGCATTTGAAAATTGTCTTTATATTCTATTTGTTTATAAATATATCACAGTTTTTATCACAGATTTGGGGTTTTTTAGGACTAGTTCTTTATTTTACTCCACATTTCTTTTTGGCTATTTGCACTATTTATTTTATTATTAATATATTTATTTTTTTCGTGTTCAGTTTTTGCTTTATAGATATTTCAAATTATTTTATAACTATTTCAAGCGTCAATTGTATTTACTGTAATTGCATTTTGATACTTAAATGCCGGTTTTCTCAATGTATCGTCAAACTGCCTGTTACTTAACCAGGACATAAATTTATTGGACCAATAAACTGTCGGTTAACAATTTTGGTTTTCTCAATGTACCGACAAAAACATTATTTTCAGTTGGCAATTCCTCTCAAAATACGTATGAAAGTTGGGAGAACTATTTTCAGTTGGCAATGCCTCTCAAAATTGATATGAAAGTTGGGAGAATAATTTATCTGTACGATAAATAAATAACTGGCACATGAGTGCCGGTTAGCTTTGCGACAAAATAAAAGCAAACCAGACATTGAGAAAACCAAATTTCTTTAATCGGCAGTTTCTCGTTGGGATAAAAGATAATCGCCTATTGAGAAAACGGGCAAAAGACTTTTTCTCTTTTTAATGATTTGAGTTCGTTGTTAAACCACTTGTTTTTACTTTTTTCAGTTATTTTTTTTTCTTAATAGTAAATTTTTTTATTGTGTTTTCAAGGCAGTTATCAAAATGGTGTACACATTCGTTTAAATCATTTATTTCATCATAATTTAATATTGCACTTATTTCATTTTTGAAGCTGTTTTTATTGTATTTGAAAATATTTATTTCTTTATTATTATTTTGCTTCATATATTCACACTCGATAAAGATGTCAATAGATTCATGATCACATATTTTATTATTTATATTATTTTTTGCCGTAATAGTTTCATTATTTGTTATTATATAGTCAATTAATGTTTTCGAGTTTTTTGTTATTCTAGTATTTTCTTTCATTACATGTTTTAGTCCATTATCATTAAGAATGCTTTCCAATCTGCTTGTATAAAAATAATTTTTCCAGTCAATGTTAAAATCTCCAGCTATTAAGATATCACAGTTTGTTTCGCATATTTCTTCTAAAAAATCTTGAAAAGTATCGCAGAATTCTGATTTTGAACAACATGGTGACCTATATATTATTATTATTATTGATGTTTTTTTCATATTTCGCCATATACGCACTAATCCAGTGTTTTGTGTCTTTAATGTTATTTTTGATATTTTTTATATGCCAATGTTTTTTGAAATAAACTATTACTCCCCCAGTTCTAGATGAATTCCATAAGGTGCTATAATGCTCGTATTGGTCTATTTCAATTTCTCTTTCATCTATTTCATCAGTTTGATGCGTTTCTGTGAAAATTATGAACAAAGGTTTATTAATTGCTGCTATTATTTCTAATTTGTTGAAGTTATTAATCAAGCCTTGAATGTTTGTGTATATACCATGGATCTGATTTGGTTGCTAGATTGATAAACCCATCCTTCTCTTTCGAAGATTCAATTTATTTTGATACACCGGACACTCCCGATTGTTGGTGACATGATTCTCATCAAGTCCTAAATTTAGTCTTTTATTCTCTTTCATGCAATTAATACATTTCATGATTACTTCAGAATTACAATCTTTGCCTCTGTGGTTTCCATGGCATTTGTAGCATACAATTTCATTCTTACAGTCCGACGCTTTGTGGTTATATCCTTGGCATTTGAAGCATTGCATAATGTCCGTACCATCAAAAACCCTACATCTGTCCCATCCTAAATTAAGCTTTTGACCTGTTATTATTTTCGGATACTATTCATTGTCTATTTTCAATTTTGCATTAAATATTGTTCTATTATATCTTTTTGTTTCATATATTTTAATAACGTCCATCTTGCTATTTTTTAGTATTTCGTTCTGTTTTTTTAATTTTCCTATTAATTCTTTATCAGACATTTTAAAGTTTAAGTCAGTGATTACAATTAGCATATCAACATCTTTTGGGATTTTTATTTAATAATCTTCACTAATTTCGCCTTGTATCGCCTTTTTAATTTTTTCCCGTTCTTCTATATTTTCACTCTGGATCAACCGTCAACGAATTAAGTTGTGAATTATTTTGCTCCGTACATTTTTGTTAAAATCTTTTGTCATAAAGTAAATTGTTATCTGTGATTTATATTAAAATAAAACTAAAGTATATTATTCCTACTTCAAAAAGTTACATTATTAAAATTAAAACTAGAGTTAAAACTAGAAACATATTAGTCAAAGTTCAATAGAATAAAGCATAAAAAGACCTATACAAAATTTTAGTTAAACAATAACAACACCACATATTTAAATAGAAAACAAAAAAGTAAAAACGAACAACTAATACTCATACTCTCTAATGTTTAACAACAATACACATAACAGCCTTATTTCAATATATTAAAGCAGTGACACAACTCAGTTAAACAACAATAAAAACACTACATATTTTAAATAAGAAAACAAGAATTAAAAACGAACACATTCTCTACTCATTCTACAACAACACCCATATAACAATAACAACACATAGCAGCCTATTTGCAAAATTAATAACAAACAGACAAAATAACTCATGTATCCCAACAAACAAATTCGTACTAGTAATAAATTAATAATCTAATCTTCACCTTAATTATTATGGATTCCTTAAATACTAATTGCAATATTACCGGAAATGATCGTATGGTATCCTGCTGGCTATGTTTATGAACCTACCATCTGAAATGTAGTGGCCTTAAGTCACGCGATGTTGATGCTCTGGCTGATCCTGCAAAATTCCTGCAATGGACCTGCCCTCGCTGTAGAAAATTTAATGTGGAGTTTTATAAATTTTTCAAAAGTTCCAAAACTGAATTTGAACAACTTAATAATGACTTCATATCACTACAAGGTAAACTTGCTAAGTTTGGTGAATTATTCACATATTATCCTAATTTAGATAAATTTGCCAATTCGCAACATATTTCTTCTCCAAAACGCAAAAAGACAGTAGTTAACCCTCCGATTATACCTATTTTAACTCTTTCATCGGGAACTGCATCTCAAATTCCAATAGAAAGTGGTGATGTCTCTCCTTTGCCGTCTACGTCTGTGAATTCTCCAATACCTCCAATAGAAGTTTTTGCCCCCTCTCTGGAAACTGATGTTGGATCTCCTAATCCATCTTTGCCCTCGATAACGTCTGCAAATGTTAACACTTTAGTACCAAAACGTGCGGAAATTTTTAGAGAACTACGTACTATTCCACCCAGAAGAACCATTTTTACTACACGTTTCCATTACGATACGACTGCCGAAGAAATTAAAAACTTTATAAAGTCTAAGTTCAATAATACACTACCTGATGACCTCTCGTTTATAAAATGAATTCAAGGAATAGGGCCTCTTTCAAAATAATTGTTCCAGTAGACCCATTTGATCAAATTGTAAATACTAACTTTTGGCCGAAAAATACACTGGTACGTGAATTTATTTATCGTGACGAAAACTTTGCACGTCTTCCAACTTCTGCCAACCTGAACCCAAAAAACTAGTAACAACCTCAACTCTTAACATTGTTTACCAGAATGTCAATGGGATAAATTCTAAGCTCTCTAATATATTCCTGAACAGTTTCGATTTTGAATTTCATATTGTTGCTTTAACGGAAACCTGGCTAAAAAGAAATATTAATAACTCCGAAATAATGTGTGATAAATATAAAATCTTTAGGCGAGATAGAAATGGAAAGCTTGGTGGCGGTGTTTTAATTGCTGTGTCGAGTATGTATCCTGCTGAAGAAATCATCGTAGAAAACTCTTCAAATTTGGAGCTAGTGGTTGTGGCCATAAAATTTGGAAAGAATTTACTATTTATTACTTGCTCTTATATACCTCCCAACTCCGATTTCCAACTTTATGAAAACCACGCTTTAGCTATTAGATCTGTTGCAAATAAAATAAGACCAACTGACTACCTGATCCTACTTGGCAACTTTAATATACCGACAGCATCTTGGATAAACTTAGATGATACTGATTTCTTAGTTCCAATTACCCAAACTGATTGGAGTCATGATTTCCTTAAATCTCTTGCTGATATGTGCGTTTTCCAAATAAATGACGTTCCTAACTGCAATGATAGAATGCTGGATCTCGTGTTCGTAAATAATCCTACACTATTCAGTGTAATTAGAACAAGTCCGTTAAGTTTTCCTGAGGATTGTCATCATCCAACACTTTTAATATCCACACCACTTCCACAAAGACCTAATATTTCTGGTTTTTCTGAATCATTGTGCTTTAAACGAACTAACTACCAAATGCGAAATCAATTACTATCTGACTATATCTGGCTTGAAATCATTTCATTTTCAAACGATGGAAGTAATTTTGATCAGGTAATCGAAACTTTTTATAAGATAATTTCAACAAATATAACGAAAACTGTTCTTTTAATAAAAATAGCTAATGTAAATGCTCCTCCATGGAATACAATCACTTTAGCATGGTTGAAAAATCGGAAAAACAGGCTCTATAGGAAATTTAAGAAAAGTAATAACCAAATTGATCAAAGTCTATATATTATAGCTAGAAGTCATTATAACCTAGAAAATAAAAAATGTTACGATAGTTATCTTAGTAAAATGAATTCAAATTTAAAAAAAAAAATCCAAAAATGTTTTACAACTTTGTAAATTCTAAACGCAAAATTTCGTCATACGCAACCACTATGAAAATGAATGGTACTGTCCTTTCAAACGATGTTGATATTGCAAATGTTTTTGCTGAATTCTTTGCGTCCACATTTTCCACAATGACGTTAAACAACACACGATATCACTATGATATTCCAAGGCTGACATCAATTAATATTTCATCCTTAGACGTGTTGACTGTTCTTAAGAATCTAAGAAGTATAAAAAGTTCACTTAATCCAGGTCCAGATGGTATTCCCAGCTGTATCTTAAGAAATTGTGCTGAAATATTGGCTACCCCGTTAACTCTTATATATAATAACTCTCTTAAATTCGGCTTCTTTCCAAAGTGTTGGAAAAATTCATTTATTATTCCGCACTACAAATCTGGTAGCCGCAGTGATGCTACTAATTATAGAGCAATTGCAAAGCTTAATGCTATACCTAAACTTTTTGAGAAAATTATAACTGATATATTATCACACGAAATATCATCAATTCTATCACCAGCTCAACATGGCTTTTGCAAATGACGGTCTACGACTACTAATATAATGGAATTTACTTCCTATATAAACTCTGGATTCTGCAAAAATAAACAAACTGATGTTTTATACACGGACTTTAGCAAAGCTTTTGATAAGGTTAGCCATGATCTACTGCTAGCGAAACTTGATGCTATTGGATTCTCCGGGAACTTCTTAAAATGGATTCGGTCGTACTTAAAACATCGTAAGCAATGTGTAATTTTCAATAACTCTAAATCGAAATATATAGATGTTACTTCCGGTGTCCCTCAAGGGAGTCACCTTGGACCTCTCCTATTTTTGCTGTTTATTAATGATCTACCAAAGTCTATTCAATATAGCAATATTCTTATGTATGCCGACGATGTAAAAATCTACTCCACCATCATAAACAATGAAGACAGTATACGTCTCCAGTCTGACTTAAATAGCTTCTACAAATGGTGCAATGTCAACTTAATGGAATTAAATCTAATAAAATGTCAGTCTATGACGTTCTCTAGATATTCGCCATCTTCGAACTACTATGTCATCCATGACACAAAACTAAACTCAGTTGAATCGTTCATAGATTTGGGAGTTCATTTTGATAAAAGACTAAGTTTTAATTCTCACGTAACAATGACTGTTAATAAGGCAAATGGTGTTTTATCTTTTATAAAGCATTGGGCAAAGGAATTTAATGATCCTTATATAACAAAAAATGTATTCATGTCTTTGGTCAGGCCGATACTTGAATACGCATCAGTAATCTGGGATTGATTCTGAATGCCTTCTCGGAAAAATTTGTATAAATGTGCCTAACAGACAACTTCGATCGTATGAGCCGGTTTACCTGAATTTCCACAGATCAAATTTCATTAATTTCGATCCATTCCGAAGAATTTGCACCGAAGTGAACATACACTATGCTTTAATTGATTTATCCGATGATGTTGATGTTATTAAAAGAAGATTAACGACATATTTGAACTCTAATGATTATGTTTATAACTGTATTTAAAGTCGGTATTATTTTTATAAAATATTTTTGTAAATATTGCTCAGCTGTTGCTTTATTGTAGCTTATGATGGTCTTTTATAAGGATATCGCTTTTTACTATAGCGAATGTATTTATGAGGCCGCTCTATAAATTAAAAAGCGAGTTACTCCTTTAAGTTCTGATTTTGAATTAAACTTTATTTTTCAAATTTCCTTACTATTTATACAACTTATGAGATTCATACTTATAATCTAGTAACTTAATTAACCATAACTTAATTATTCTTAACTTAATAATTACCAAATCCATAGTGTCTCACTTTCTACGCCATACAAGTCATTCACTTGTATAATGCATTTTGGTTGCATTGACGGTATAGTGTTTTCATAAGATCTCAAATAACCTTTTCAATTCAACTGGGTGGCAACTGCTGTCTTTGATACGCAATACAAAGCAAAATTCATAAATGGGTCAGCTGGTGATCATTATTGCTGACTACCCAATATTGACAAATTATTTGTATTCAATTGTTCTTATTAACAGTGAAATCCCGTATAGTGTGACAACATGGATTTGTATTCTTATACAGTAAGATCCCGTATAGTGGGACAAAATTGGATTAGTATTCTTATGGTGCTACACATATGTGTGCACATACTACACCCTGCACCTAAAAAAAATTTTCTTTGAAAATTTTGATTTACTTTTTTTTTTTTTTTTTTTTTTTTTTTGTTTAGTAAGTATAAAATATATTCATATGATTTCTACAAGTATTATTTATTTTTGTTTATTTTATTGTTATTCAACTTGGTTGTAATTAACTTTATTAAATAATATAATTTTTTATGTAATTTAATATTCTTGTATACAAATTAGTTATTAATAAGAATTTTTGTATGTACAATTTCTTTTCTTTTTCTTTTGTTTTCGATAATTATTTATAATATTTCTTAAGTAAATTCTTATGTACAACTCTATCACTATCCTTGATTTTTATAGTTACATTTACGTTGTCTATGTTTACTACTTCGTACGGACCCTTATAAGGTGGTTCGTTTTTCTTTCTATTTTCTATTTTCAATAAAACTAAATCTCCTATTCTAAGATCTATACTATTCTTATTTCGATTCGAATCTAAACTTCTTCTCAATTTTATGTTCTCTATCATTTTTCTAGCGCTCTCCAAAGAGTATTTCAATCTAACTTTCAATTCCCTAGCGTAATTATTCAAATCATAAATTGGTTCATTATTACCGATCATATCATCCCCTGGTAGTCTAGTTAATCTACCGTAAATCAATTCGAATGGTGAATAATCAGTGTCGACATGAGGTGTTACGTTATAGGCAAATGCGTAGTATGGTATCCATTGATGCCAATTATTGTCATCCACGAAAGAAAGAAAATATTCATTTAGTACCCTGTGATTTCTTTCCACAGTTCCTAATGTTTCGTGATGATAAGGTGTCGAGAATCGTTGTTCTATTCTCAACATTTCGCAAATTTCCTTCATAAGTTGATTTGTAAATTCTGTTCCTCGGTCGGACTTGAGTTTTTTGAATAATCCGTATTTAAGAATGACATTCTCTACTAGTGCTTTTGCTATAGATTTAGCCTCTTTAGTTTCCATTGGGCACGCTATTACGTATTTAGTTAATTCACACTGCATTGTGAGTATGTATCTATTGCACTCTGATGGTCTCAAAGGACCTACTGTGTCAATAGTTATAATTTCGAAACTTTCACATGGTGTGTCTGTGATTGTCAATTGTTCTCTGGTGTGTTTTATGCGTTTGTTTCTTTGGCAAAGGTCACATGTTCTTATGTAGTTTTTTACCATTTTATTCATATTCTTCCATATGTACTTTTGTCTTAGCTTTAAGAGAGTTTTTCTAACTCCGAAATGTCCTCCGCATGGTGTGCTGTGATATAATTTCATGAGTTCATCTTTTCGTTTATTGTCTGTTATTTGTTGAGGGTTTTCGTATAGAAGAATTTTCACATTTTCGTTTGTTATACCATTCAGTCTTTTCATGAATGTTTCCTTTGATACTAAGTTGAATATATTATCACTCCTTTTCAGTGCATAATGTCTGTGGTTCAACTTCTCTAATTCAGATAGTAGTTTCTCCAAGGTATTATCTAGATAATATGGATTTTCGCTACATATCACACGTGTTTCGTGTAGACTTTTATCGTCTTCTATAAGTATTCTGTTGGTCGACCTTTTTCTCAATATGAATTTTAATTCTCTTGCGCGTTTTATATCGTTCTTAGATGTACATTCCCAGATGTTGAGTTGATCAGACTCATTGGGACATGCCATATCATTATTCTCGATTTCTTTATTCTTCTGTGACATCTTTTTCTTCATTCCTCTCGTTACCACCAGTGTTTTCTTTACTGTCTCATCAGTATTTTGAGGTATCATTTCTTTTAGTATTTCCGAATCTATATTTATTCTCGAAAGTGCGTCGGCATTTGTGTTGTTCTTTCCTTTTTTATATATAATTTTAAAATCGTAATCCGAAAGTTCTAAACGGATTCTCGTTAATTTTGAACTAGGATTTTTGTGTGAAAATAATGCAATTAGTGGTCGGTGGTCTGTTATTACGGTGAATTTCCTTCCGTATAAATATGGTCAGAAAAATTGTATTCCCCAGTGTATGGCTAATAGCTCCTTTTCTATAACAGATTTGTTTTTCTCGTGCTTATTTAGTGCTTTGCTCGCAAAAGATATTGGTCTTTCATTGCCACTTTCCTCTTGCGATAATATAGCTCCTAACGCAACATCTGATGCATCTGTAGTCAAAATGAATGGTTTTTCCAAGTCTGGATATTGCAAGACAGGTGGATTCATTAATGCTTGTTTGAGTTTCTCAAAAGCAGTTTGATGTTCGTCTGTCCATTCAAATTTTGTGTTTTTCTTTAATAATGCATTCAAACAACTTGCAGTGACTGCAAAATTTTCTATAAAGCGTCTATAGTAATTACAGAATGCTACAAATCTTCGCACATCATCGGTGTTTTTAGGCACTGGATATTTTTGTATTGCTTCATACTTTGATGGATCTGGTTTAATGCCATTTGGTGTTATCAAATGACCTAGATATACTACTTCAGGTTTCAGAAAACAACATTTGTTAGCATTAAGTTTTAGGTTGTACTTCATTAATCTGTCGAGAACCATATTCAAATTGGCATTGTGATGTTTCAGACTGCATCCGAATACTATTATGTCATCAACGTATAGAAAAGCTTCAGTTGACAAACCTGACAAAGCTATTGTCAACATGCGTTGAAAACTGTTAGATGATATTTTTAATCCAAAAGGCAATCTTGTATATTGGTAGTGACCATCCGAAGTTGAAAATGCGGTATAAGGACGTGATTGTTCGTCTAGTTCAATTTGATGGAATGAACTGGTCATATCCAATGTTGAAAAATATTTTGCTCTACCTAATTTATCCAAAACGTCTTCCAATCTTGTTAATGGAAATTTATCATTAATGACCTTGTCGTTTAATTTTCTAAAATCAACCACCAATCTCCATTTTTTTAGATCAGTTTGTCCCTTTTTCGGTACCAATAATAAGGGAGCATTATATGGGCTTATAGAGGGTTCTATTATATTTTTCCTCAACAAATCTTGCACCTGTGCATTTATTTCATCAGTTTGTGCATGCGGTAAGCGATAGTTTTTTATATAAACTGGTTTTTGGTCGTTTAATTCAATTGACTGTTTATAGAAATTATTTGTGGTTATATCTTCGCCCTCCATATGGAATATATTCTGGTATTTCCGCAATATTTTTATAAGTTCGTTACCTTCTTTTCCACTTATTTCATCCAACTTCAAATTCTTCAATAATTTACTAAATCTATTCTCAGAAAACTTATTCTTATCTTGGTCTATTGAACATACTGTATAATTTTTTAATGGAGCTGTTTCTATCTTGATATTCTTCACTATTGTAGTTTTCCCAGTTACATTTAGAAGTTTTATGTGTTGAATGCCTTCTTTTGGTATTATAACGTTTGCCAAATATACGCCTTCTAGTATTTCCCTATTCAAAATCACGCTATCTTCTTCCAGATTTATTTTAAAAGGCATCACCATTTCACTTCTAGGTGGTATGGTTATATAGTTCGTGATGAATGCGTCATCGTATATTGGAATTACTATATTTTGTTCATCTAGTTTGAAGGTCAACACATATTTATCATAATCGATTTTACATTTGAATTTCGATAGAAAATCCCTACCTAGAATGCCATCTGTACCTATAGGAAAATCATTTTCCACCACTTGTACTTTCTGTTCTATAATATCATTTTCAAAGTTCATTTTCGCAATAGTTGAACCGAGTGATTTTACTTGTCCATCCGATATACCACTTAAACTGCATATATCGTTTGAATCCATATCATGAAAAAATACACAGCCCTCCTTGCACAAAGATATATCCGCCCCTGTGTCTATCAGAAATGTGACCATATAGTCTACATTTATAATTTTAATTTTAATGTAATTTCGTAGATTGGAGGATATACTATATATTTTCATATTTTTTATTGGACGTTCTCCGGAGATTCCTGTTGAGCGATCTCCGGTTCCTGGGAGTTTCCCTGGTACTGTACTTGGTTTACATTATGTCTTCTGTTGTTTCCATTATAGTTATTATTATTTCTACCACGGCTATTATTGTTATTTCGGTTGTTATTATTGCCATTATATCTTCTGTTGTTGTTATTTCTGTTGTTGTTGTTACGTCCGTTAATATTGCTGTTCGTATTTCTGTTATTTGCATTGTTGTTGTTGTTCCTTGAACGACACACTTGTGCAAAATGACCAATCTTGTCACATTTTCTACAGTTTAAACCGTAAGCTGGACATTTGTTCTTCATGTGGCTTCTGCCACAGTTATAGCAATTATTCTGTTTTTGTTGCCCATTCGTCATATATAATATTTGCTTTTGTTTAAGGCCATTCTCGGATTCCTCGGCGATTGCAAGTGCTTCGGTAAGAGTTGAAACTCTACTAGCACCTACAGTTGACACTATTTGCTGATCCCTTATGCCATTTTTGAAAGTGTTAAAAGCCAAAATATTATTTGTTCTAACTATTGAGTTCCTATCATTTTCTCCAACTTCAAGAATTTGAACGTCGTTCAGTTCCGCGATCAATTCCTGAATTTTTTCAGCAAAATTACGTACTGAGTCGCCCTTTTGGGTTAATGTTGTTATTCTACCCAATAGGTTATTTGAAGTTGCTGTTGGTTTGTAGGACTTCCTTAATGCTTGTACAAGTTGTGTAACAGTGGTGGGGACAGTTTCCTGTTTCACCATGTTCTGTACCTTTGTGTCCAAACGTGTCTTAAGCACGAAATTGAACAAAGCATTTTGTTTAGCCGCCGGTATTGTTTCACTTACGAGCTCAAGAATCGTAATGAAATTGTTCAGTTCACCCTTTTTTCCAGTAAAAACAGGAATTAGTTTTCCAACTACTGACAATTCCGAAATGTCTAAAGACTCCATTCTGATCGCTTGTTTTTTCGCTGAATCTGCCCGTTTCTTAAAGTGTTGCCCTAAAGTATTTATTGTTTCCGATTTTAATTTTTTAAACTGTTCCAATATTTCCGTCTGCTCTCCTTCTTTTAATATGGAGTTCGATAAGCAGATCCCCAATTTTTTTTTTCCAAATTTTGGATTTCCTCTTTCTTCTCCCTTACCGTGTCTAATGTGTACGGTTTGTTTAATGACTTTTTCGCATTTATATTTATTTGCTCGAGCTGTTTTATATGTTCCATTTGGGATATGGACACTATATTCTTACACTTTCAAGTAGGTTTCCGACAGCTGTTAATCTTTTGCAAACTTTCTAATCATTAGAATAGTTTCAATTTCCACGTCGTTAATTGTACCTTCACGTTCAACAAAACCTATATCCTTTCTTAGCTTTATTAACCATTCGGGTCTTTCCTCAGGATTGTAAGGCTTTTCAATTTCCAAAATTTCCGCAGGATCCCAAACAATTTTATTTTTTGATCTATCTCTTCTCAACTTTCTAGGCATTACGAAAAATTACTTTCCCTTCTTTTCAAAAACAATATTCACCAGTTACTGTTCTACAACAGACTTTTCCCTAAATTCTACTTCCAAAATCTTCACTATACCTTCAAAAATTTTGTAAAAAACAAATACAAGGTTTGGCAGAAATACCATTGCCAGAACAAACCAGCCGATATATTCATCAAAATATCGCTGTCTGCGTTCACGTATGGTCATTACAGAAATGCTAATCTGTTCCTGAAACCTACCACAGAAGGAATGAAAAAATATCCTTCATTGAAATTAAACCACCAATGTCCGCCGAATTTCGCAATTCAGTTAATTTCCTTATTATCGTATTGGTAATGTATACCTCAATACATTTGACAAAAACCCATGTAACGATAGTAATCAATAACAGTATCGCTAGAGTTATAATTAAATTTTTTCTTACATTCATGTTAGTTTTTATTTATTTTTCTTTTTTATTTATTTCTTTCTTTTTAAACATTAAATCCTCTTAGGATTATTCTTAAATATGCCGTTAGCATATATATCATCATAATTATAAAAATTACTAATTTCATTCTACTTTTTTTTTTTTTTTTTTTCTTTTACAATTTTCTATTTATATCTCTATGAGCTTTTATCACTTGCTCTATTTCATCTATTCTTCGCCAGTAGTTGCTGGCTGCTTCCCAGGTGGGAGGTGGTGAAGCGTTGACAATCTTCTTCCGGTTTGACAATTCCCTCCTTTTCTTGACCAAAAAGCCTCCTCTTCTTTTTGGTGGCCTAACCTTGGGTACCACTACGTGTGCTTCCTGCTTTGCAGGTTTTACCCTTTTTAAATACTACTCAACTGTGAGACGTTGTGGGCCCTTAATAACCTCAGGTTTTCCCATGAAAATTTCAGAGAATCAAATTTTTATTTATTTATATTTGAACATGGGCGAACAACCGCCTCTGTTCTGTCAGTTGCTCACCTAGGAGCACACTGTTCTTTGGTTTACTTTTCCTCTTCTTGTTGGTGTTTTGCTGGTGTTTGCTGGTGTTTCATCTGTTGCTTGGTGTTTGATGCCTCATCTGGTGTATGTTTCCGGCTAAGTCTTTTGGCCAGACTGCCCTTCTAACCCCTGGCGTGGGTTAGGTGCCAATACAAAGATCAGACCAAGGATCTCTTCTGGTGCAATATTATTTTTTTTGCACTACAGGAACTGGGCAGGATCGCCATATGATGGTCTTTTATAAGGATATCGCTTTTTACTATAGCGAATGTATTTATGAGGCCGCTCTATAAATTAAAAAGCGAGTTACTCCTTTAAGTTCTGATTTTGAATTAAACTTTATTTTTCAAATTTCCTTACTATTTATACAACTTATGAGATTCATACTTATAATCTAGTAACTTAATTAACCATAACTTAATTATTCATAACTTAATAATTACCAAATCCATAGTGTCTCACTTTCTACGCCATACAAGTCATTCACTTGTATAATGCATTTTGGTTGCATTGACGGTATAGTGTTTTCATAAGATCTCAAATAACCTTTTCAATTCAACTGGGTGGCTACTGCTGTCTTTGATACGCAATACAAAGCAAAATTCATAAATGCTGGTGATCATTATTGCTGACTACCCAATATTGACAAATTATTTGTATTCAATTGTTCTTATTAACAGTGAAATCCCGTATAGTGTGACAACATGGATTTGTATTCTTATACAGTAAGATCCCTTATAGTGGGACAACATGGATTAGTATTCTTATGGTGCTTCCCATATGTGTGCACATACTACAAGCTGAATTAAATAAAATAAATAAATAAAAAAAATAAATAAAAAATATTTGTAATCTTTAAATTGATTGGATCTTTGTTTCTCTTTTGGTTTAACAATTAAGGGGACATTTTTCGATAAATCTGGCATCGTTTTCATGACATTTTTGTTGTTTTTACGTTTGTGTCTTTTAAACATTCTTTATTTCGTTGCACATTTAGTTACTATTTTTTTTCGATGGTATCGCGTATATCTTTGTTATTATTTTCAAATTTGTTTATGTTTCCATATAGGATTTTCACTTCTTGTTCATTTTTTTCACATAATTTCTGTACATTATCCATCTTTTTGAATCTCGCGTCATAGCGACTTTCTATTGCTTCCAATAGAAAGTGAACTTTCAAATTCATGTTTATATTCTAACAAAGATTGTTTATTTTTATCAACACTATTTTGAATTTCTCTTACAACAAGATCTACATTTTGAATATATAGCATACAATCTTTGCAGATATATCGTACAAAATTGTCTTCATCAATAATATTTGCCGAATGTTGGTCTATGCCAGCACATTTTTTTGTAAAGTGATACACTTTACCACATACTTCATTGCATCGTATGCCACTTTCACTTCTTATTGCTAACTTGCATTTACTGCATTCAGCCATAGCATAAGTGATATTAACAAATTTGTTGCTTCCGAAAAGAAAATTCAACTTTTTGTTAATATTTTATTTTCCGCTTTATGAATATATAATGTTTATGTTTTTTAAGTAGTCGCTATCTATTTTTTGAGCATTTTATTATTATTATTTTATTTATTTAATCAGAGCTTTGATATTTTGCTTGTTATTAATTACCAGGTTTGCCAAAGCTGCCTCATATTTAATTCTAATCTCGATCGGGTATATAGGTAGAATCGTCTCTAAAGCCCTCGTAGATGTAGTCCGTATTGCACCGCTGATCCCTATGCAGCAGAGGCGTTGTATCTTTTGGAATGGTTTACTATAACATTTCCTGTTCATTGATGTCCATACGACTTCAGATGCGTAAGTTAGAATTGGTCTAACGACGCTTGTGTATAGCCAATGGGTCATCCTCGGTTTAAACCCCATTTTAAACTTATAGCTCTTCTGCAAATGGCCCACATCCGGTGAGATTTCGCGGCTCTACTCTCAATATGGTCTTTCCAAGTGAGCTTCTTGTCGAGAATCACCCCAAGGTATTTTACCGTTTGTGTGATCCTAATCGTTTTGCCCTGGAAGCGGGGTTCATCGAATTCGACTATTCTCGTCTTCCTAGTAAAGAGGCATATTTCAGTCTTTTCAGGGTTCACATTCAATCCCCTCGGTTGTGCCCAGTCGTACGCTATTTCGAGTGCATCCGATGCCATACTACATAAATTTCTAGGATCTCTCCCCCTTAACAGTATCGCTACATCGTTTGCGTAGCAGACATGTTGGAAACCCTTATTGGCTAGAATCCTTAGAAGACTGTTTATAGTGGTCATCCAGAGAAGAGGGGATAAAATTCCCCCTTGAGGTGTCCCACAGAAAACCTTGTCTCTTATTTTAATGCCACCAACCTCGCAACTTATCCATTTATTCCCTAGCATGTGACTGATCCAGGCTTTGATATCCCGGTCGATTTCGAATCGTTCTAGGGATTGGAGTAGCGTATTGGTTGATACATTGTTAAAAGTTCCTTCTATATCAATGAATATAGTTAGAGTGAAGATTTTTATATCAAAAGATGTGGTGAACTACTTCATGAATTGCAATTTCCACTGAGCGTCCCTTTAAATAAGCGTGTTGTTTGAACTTCAACAGCTCATTTGGGATTTGAGATTTAACCATATTATCGACTACTCGCTCCATGGTTTTCAGTAGGAAGGATGTAAGACTGGGGGTGTACGCAAGTTCTAGGCAAGCAGAGAATATGCCAGTCAGAATACTGCCAATCAAGTCCCCGCTCTTTTGTAATAGAGCAGGAAAGATTTCAGCTGGGCCTGCTGCCTTTAAGGGGGGCAAAGCTTTGCATTGCATTAGTTACCATTTTTTCGGTTATTCTTTCCTCTCGATATTGCTTCCCATTAGGCCCTTCATATTGTTCCCCTTCGGGTCCCGTCTGCTGTTCCACGTTGGTTCCAGTTTGTCAGGACACATTGGCACCAGTTTCTGGGTTCCTATTCGGCCCATGTCCTTCGGTAAGAAAATGTGTTTCCGTCAATATTCTTAAGGACTGTTCCATCGATTCCGCCCGAATCCCGTCCCTATCGACTTGAGTTTCAGGCTGCGAATGGGTTTTCGATAAGAATTTTTGATTTTTGAGACGTCATTAACGCTATCAACCTGTTCACAGAAGTGTCACCAGGAGTTGCGTTTGGCTATTCGAATCTTTTTGTTGTAATCCTTGGGTTTGACATGGTAGTCGTCCCAGTATATTGCGTGCTTTTTACCTCGAAACACATTGAAAAGTCTTCGGACGTTCTTCCCAAGATTTATCAGTTCCCCTGTTAGCCAGGGTTTATTTTGGGGAGATCTCCTTTCCCGGAGCGGTATGGTGATGTTACATAAACATATTCATTTATTCACTTTATTTGTGGTTATGTAACACATATTCATTTGTTTATTTTATTTGTAATAATGTTACACACATATTTTTATTTGTATATTTTATTTTGTATATTTTGTTTACATTATGCATTTCTTTTCTTGCATTCCAAAGAGTACACGAACCTTTAGTAAAGAGTCATATTTCTAAATAATAAATTATTGTGCTGTAATTGTAGAGTAATTGAATTCCACTTGAAACCAAAGTGACAAATATGTAAGAATTCAAACTATGCCAATGACACATGACTCATACTCAAATAAGAATGTCACTCAATTTCACTTAATGAGGGGAAAATTTGAAATTGATTTTTGAATGCATGCTGATTTAGCCAATCAGCTATTCAAAATCAATATGAAAGAAAAACAAATTGTAATATGCATATTAGGAATGTCATAAATAGAAAAGAGATGACTAATTTAAAAATTTATTTTAGTAAGAATTGTTTCTAGCATATACAAGACCGAAATCTATTGAATAAAAAATCAATCAATTCACAACCTTCTAAGTGTATGGTTTTACTGGCAAACTCTGCCAAAGTGCAATCTACTGGCAGTAATCTGCCAAAGTGCAACTCTATCCCTTTTTCCAAAAAGTGCATCTTGTGTGGACACGAGCACTGCTTTGAGGAAAGCACTTGAGAAAATTTCACATAAGACTGGCTCGGTCCTTACCAGTCTTATCTATCTGCACTTTAAATATTCAGCCACCACACATATCGACCAACACCATAAGGCGATCTTGGCAAATTAGATCCTGGTAAAAACTTCTGTTACCCGATCCTAGCAAAATAGAACCTAGTAAAATAGATCCTAGTAAAACAGTTCCTGTAAAATAGATCCTGGAACTAGTAAACCATCAATTACTTAATAAAGTCCTCAAACACATAAATGTAAGTCATCAGCATAGAAACCTTGCCACCGCTAGAAGACGTCCCGTCAAAGGAGGAAATTGACCAAATAATAAAGAAATTTAAAATACTGATTAATAACAAACCATCCATGAACGAGAAAACATCCCAGAAGGCATTCCAGAGAATATACCAATATATAAAGCGACACCCAAACGTTATGGTCCAAGAGCGTTGACCATAGAAGAATAAAGGAATCGAACCTCAAAACACTACATTCACCACCCAAACTAACTAAAACAAAGAAGATATCAAGAGGCGGTAAGAAAACTAGAGCGGATAAACAGCGAAAAGAACTGAGAAGATTGATCGCAATCAGTAAAGGAGAACTAAAGCGTCACTTCTATCAACAACTAAGACAACTGGACTAAAATGAATTTCTTGAAGAAGCTCGGAACATCGATAATGCTTATGCTGACAGGGTATGAAGCCAACAATGTAATAGACAACAAGAAAATAACACAGATAATAGAAAAATACGTAACTGTACGTATACCGACTCCAGCAGCTAATTATATAAAAAAATTTTTTTTGTACTTTGAATAACAAAAAATCATGTGAGTCCGATCACAAGGAAGATGTGTAAACATTTAAAAATTAGAGCATTTTTTATTAACGTTGTGCTGAACGCTATTGAAATTGGTGAGAATCGGTCCATGTTCAGACCTAGTCCCCATACAAATGACCGGCATGTTTCCCTTAATGATCCATCGTGTGTAGTAATGTTTCATGTCCAAATTTATGTTTCAATTTTGGTTCGTCAAAAATCAAATTATTTTGATATTTTATGTTTCCAACCTGAATGTTCCACAGCTGTATCAATGTTTACTGTTTTTGCTCTATTTTTTAATTGAGAGCAGTGCTGTAATGTTGTTTTGTATATCGGACTAAAGAAAATAAAAGACAAAAATGGAGAACATTAAAGATAATGAAAATTTTAAGAATTTTATTAATAATAATGAATACTGATAATTGAAATTTTAAGAATTTTATAAACTAATATAAAAATGTATAAATTTTTATAAATTTTTGAAAATTTTATAGCTGAATATAAAATTTATTTTCTTCCGCATATATTTGTTTAATATGTACTAATATATTCAATTTTAAAAATTTTATAAATAATAATGATAATGAAAATTTTAAGTATTTTATAAACTAATATAAAAATATAGAAATTTTTATAAATTTTTGCAAATTTTATAGCTGAATATAAAATTTATTTTCTTCCACATATAGTTATTTAGTATGTACTAATATATTTAATAAACAAACAGAATTGATGTTTCCATCGTCTGTATTAAAAATTAATTATAAATTTTTATAAAAATAAATGTTTAATAATATAGCAACATTCTATATGGAATACCGAAATTAGGCCCGTTTTAGAAAAAAACGTTTTTATAACGCTATTCGCTCCCTTATTTAATCTCCTTACACTTCATTTTGTCTCCAAACACTTCCAATAAAGTGTGCCTTCATTTTATCTCCAAACACTTACTTTTGCCTAGGCTATTAATATTATAGATTTATTGTATTATTGTATTATTTAAAAAAATTTTGTTTTATTATGAAAAATAGTAATAACTACTAAAAATGTTTATTAATGAAAGTTGTCAACATATAATTGTGTCAATATTACTATATTGAAAAAAGAAAAAAACAGAAAAAACATTTCCAAATAGAGTAAAGACGCGGTTTTCTTTTGAACTCAAATAAAACTAAACAAAATACCGAAATATTTTGGTGCAATTCTGGATATCATTGTGGTTTGTGAATAAAAACATCTATTCAAGCAGTAAGCGCTATCTACATGTGTATAGCAAGCAACTGCTATGTTTGTCATACTTGATGGTTGCAGTTGTACGCTATACATTCATGGCGCTTTCTGTTGGTTGATGAATCAGCTAAATAATTGTAGCTTCCATTTCCGTAAATAGTTCCGCTTCCGTAAGGGAAGTTTGTGATTTTTACCCCCCTGATCGCATAGATGTTTACACATCAAAAACCCTTTATACATTAAATGGACAAATTTAATATTTTACAAGAACTATTAAGAAATCTAAAAAAACAGCCAAATGGAAAATACACTCAGAGAACAATTAAGGCGAAATTACAAATAGTTAAGGAAATTTGTCAAGAAATAATAAATGAAACTAAATTAGAAAACAGGGAAAGAATTCTAAATACACTGATAGAACTAGAAAGAGAAATAACAAAATTTTTAAAGCCAATAGAGAAAGAAGAACCTCAAACAGAAGGTGAAGAAGAAATAGAATCACAAGAAGAAGGAAACCTACAAAGATTAGAATTAGAATCAGAAATAGAAAACAACACGAACATGGCATCCTTCAATTTAGAGACAGTATTCAAGATAATTCCTGAATTTAATGGAAATTTTCAAGAACTTAAACCATTTTTAACAAAAACAAATTAATACACGACATCTTGAATGACACTTCTAAAGCAATCTTGATAAATTTCGTAATAAACGTAAAATGTAGTTTAACGGTTAGAACAGGAATTGGTTCCACCCCATTAACAGATTTCAATTCTTTAAAAACTTTACTCACAAATAGATATAAAAGTAATCGAACAGTGAGTAAAATACAAAATTTACTTTCTAGATTTCAACAACGAAATGATTCGATATGCACCTATAGTGATAAAATTTTAAAAGTAATTGACGAACTAAACGAAGTTCAAGTACAAGAGTTGAAATTAGAAAATGAAACGGAAATATCCAATGTGAAAAAAATAAATGAACTATATTCACTTAATATATTCAAAGAAGGTTTGAATGAAAAGTATATAAGTACCATTTTTGCTGCACAACCAATAACGCTAAATGAAGCAATAACCCTAGCCTTAAATGTAGAAAGTCAGGTAGAAAACCAAGTTATGTTCTTTAATAGAAATAGAAACGTCCCAATAGAAGATATGTTTTTTAAGTAGTCGCTATCTATTTTTTGAGCATTTTATTATTATTATTTTATTTATTTAATCAGAGCTTTGATATTTTGCTTGTTATTAATTACCAGGTTTGCCAAAGCTGCCTCATATTTAATTCTAATCTCGATCGGGTATATAGGTAGAATCGTCTCTAAAGCCCTCGTAGATGTAGTCCGTATTGCACCGCTGATCCCTATGCAGCAGAGGCGTTGTATCTTTTGGAATGGTTTAGTATAGCATTTCCTGTTCATTGATGTCCATACGACTTCAGATGCGTAAGTTAGAATTGGTCTAACGACGCTTGTGTATAGCCAATGGGTCATCCTCGGTTTAAACCCCATTTTAAACTTATAGCTCTTCTGCAAATGGCCCACATCCGGTGAGATTTCGCGGCTCTACTCTCAATATGGTCTTTCCAAGTGAGCTTCTTGTCGAGAATCACCCCAAGGTATTTTACCGTTTGTGTGATCCTAATCGTTTTGCCCTGGAAGCGGGGTTCATCGAATTCGACTATTCTCGTCTTCCTAGTAAAGAGGCATATTTCAGTCTTTTCAGGGTTCACATTCAATCCCCTCGGTTGTGCCCAGTCGTACGCTATTTCGAGTGCATCCGATGCCATACTACATAAATTTCTAGGATCTCTCCCCCTTAACAGTATCGCTACATCGTTTGCGTAGCAGACATGTTGGAAACCCTTATTGGCTAGAATCCTTAGAAGACTGTTTATAGTGGTCATCCAGAGAAGAGGGGATAAAATTCCCCCTTGAGGTGTCTCACAGAAAACCTTGTCTCTTATTTTAATGCCACCAACCTCGCAACTTATCCATTTATTCCCTAGCATGTGACTGATCCAGGCTTTGATATCCCGGTCGATTTCGAATCGTTCTAGGGATTGGAGTAGCGTATTGGTTGATACATTGTTAAAAGTTCCTTCTATATCAATGAATATAGTTAGAGTGAAGATTTTTATATCAAAAGATGTGGTGAACTACTTCATGAATTGCAATTTCCACTGAGCGTCCCTTTAAATAAGCGTGTTGTTTGAACTTCAACAGCTCATTTGGGATTTGAGATTTAACCATATTATCGACTACTCGCTCCATGGTTTTCAGTAGGAAGGATGTAAGACTGGGGGTGTACGCAAGTTGTAGGCAAGCAGAGAATATGCCAGTCAGAATACTGCCAATCAAGTCCCCGCTCTTTTGTAATAGAGCAGGAAAGATTTCAGCTGGGCCTGCTGCCTTTAAGGGGGGCAAAGCTTTGCATTGCATTAGTTACCATTTTTTCGGTTATTCTTTCCTCTCGATATTGCTTCCCATTAGGCCCTTCATATTGTTCCCCTTCGGGTCCCGTCTGCTGTTCCACGTTGGTTCCAGTTTGTCAGGACACATTGGCACCAGTTTCTGGGTTCCTATTCGGCCCATGTCCTTCGGTAAGAAAATGTGTTTCCGTCAATATTCTTAAGGACTGTTCCATCGATTCCGCCCGAATCCCGTCCCTATCGACTTGAGTTTCAGGCTGCGAATGGGTTTTCGATAAGAATTTTTGATTTTTGAGACGTCATTAACGCTATCAACCTGTTCACAGAAGTGTCTCCAGGAGTTGCGTTTGGCTATTCGAATCTTTTTGTTGTAATCCCTGGGTTTGACATGGTAGTCGTCCCAGTATATTGCGTGCTTTTTACGACGAAACACATTGAAAAGTCTTCGGACGTTCTTCCCAAGATTTATCAGTTCCCCTGTTAGCCAGGGTTTTATTTTGGGGAGATCTCCTTTCCCGGAGCGGTATGGTGATGTTACATAAACATATTCATTTATTCACTTTATTTGTGGTTATGTAACACATATTCATTTGTTTATTTTATTTGTAATAATGTTACACACATATTTTTATTTGTATATTTTATTTTGTATATTTTGTTTACATTATGCATTTCTTTTCTTGCATTCCAAAGAGTACACGAACCTTTAGTAAAGAGTCATATTTCTAAATAATAAATTATTGTGCTGTAATTGTAGAGTAATTGAATTCCACTTGAAACCAAAGTGACAAATATGTAAGAATTCAAACTATGCCAATGACACATGACTCATACTCAAATAAGAATGTCACTCAATTTCACTTAATGAGGGGAAAATTTGAAATTGATTTTTGAATGCATGCTGATTTAGCCAATCAGCTATTCAAAATCAATATGAAAGAAAAACAAATTGTAATATGCATATTAGGAATGTCATAAATAGAAAAGAGATGACTAATTTAAAAATTTATTTTAGTAAGAATTGTTTCTAGCATATACAAGACCGAAATCTATTGAATAAAAAATCAATCAATTCACAACCTTCTAAGTGTATGGTTTTACTGGCAAACTCTGCCAAAGTGCAATCTACTGGCAGTAATCTGCCAAAGTGCAACTCTATCCCTTTTTCCAAAAAGTGCATCTTGTGTGGACACGAGCACTGCTTTGAGGAAAGCACTTGAGAAAATTTCACATAAGACTGGCTCGGTCCTTACCAGTCTTATCTATCTGCACTTTAAATATTCAGCCTCCACACATATCGACCAACACCATAAGGCGATCCTGGCAAATTAGATCCTGGTAAAAACTTCTGTTACTCGATCCTAGCAAAATAGAACCTAGTAAAATAGATCCTAGTAAAACAGTTCCTGTAAAATAGATCCTGGAACTAGTAAACCATCAATTACTTAATAAAGTCCTCAAACACATAAATGTAAGTCATCAGCATAGAAACCTTGCCACCGCTAGAAGACGTCCCGTCAAAGGAGGAAATTGACCAAATAATAAAGAAATTTAAAATACTGATTAATAACAAACCATCCATGAACGAGAAAACATCCCAGAAGGCATTCCAGAGAATATACCAATATATAAAGCGACACCCAAACGTTATGGTCCAAGAGCGTTGACCATAGAAGAATAAAGGAATCGAACCTCAAAACACTACATTCACCACCCAAACTAACTAAAACAAAGAAGATATCAAGAGGCGGTAAGAAAACTAGAGCGGATAAACAGCGAAAAGAACTGAGAAGATTGATCGCAATCAGTAAAGGAGAACTAAAGCGTCACTTCTATCAACAACTAAGACAACTGGACTAAAATGAATTTCTTGAAGAAGCTCGGAACATCGATAATGCTTATGCTGACAGGGTATGAAGCCAACAATGTAATAGACAACAAGAAAATAACACAGATAATAGAAAAATACGTAACTGTACGTATACCGACTCCAGCAGCTAATTATAGTCTCAATTTTTATTACGATCATTATACCCTCCACTCCAGTGTGCAGAGGGTATATATAAGTTTGTCATTCCGTTTGTAATAATTAGAAAAAAAAAATTGGACCCCATAAAATATATATATTTGTGATCCTTATAACAACCGGAGTTGATATAGCGATGTCCGTCTGTCCGTCTGTCCGTCTGTGGAAATCACGATGACGGCATCAATCGGGCAGCTAGGGTGCTCGTTGGCATAAAAAATGATTCATTAACATCCTGAAAAGTTTGCTATTTAAAATCGTCCAAATCGGTCGATTAGGGCCCGAGATTTGAATGAAGAACTAAAAAAAGTCTTGAAAAAATATAATTTTCTATGTTGTTCTTGTCACGATCACGCCCTCAATAGGATAGCTAGGGTGATAATTTTTAGTGAGAATGATTCACCAAATTCATGGGAAGGTTTCTACTTCAAAAATCATTAAAATCGGTGGAACAGGTCCAGGTAAATCTATGAAAAATTAAAAAAAAAATGAAAAACATGATGTTTCCATATTGTTCCTGTTGTTATTCTAAATGTTGCATTGTTGTCATAGCTGGACTTGTTGTTTTTGTGGTCGTTGTGGTAATAATATAATAAAAACAAACCCTTTGTACATTTTTTTGTGAATTCTGGTAGAAAATTTTAAAAGTTTCCATTGTTTTGGCATCACTAAAGAAATTTGTTAGATCATTGCTGTCATTGCCACGAGCCTGCATGCAAAATTTCAGATCGATTGGCTCACGGGAAAGGGGCTAAAAATCGATCCAAAATTTTGTCGACAAGCAGACACTACCAGTTAATATAAAGGCAGTAAATAAAGGGAGTAAAAGTTCACCAATAATTTAAAAAACAAATTTTTATGTGTTAATTTATTTAAAGAAAAAAATAATTAAATGAAATAGTAATAATAAAAAAAAAATAATATACAATACAAAAAAAAAGAATATATAAATAAAATAAAATAAAGATAAATGCATTCATAGCATTATAATACATATAAAAGGTCAATGTTTTCTAACCGTAACCGTAACGAGTCAGTTGTTTTTTTTTACATGAAAATCATTTAAAACAGTTACCGAACGTAACCGGAACGTCCCAATACTTTTCATGTGAAAAAAAGGCTGACACGTTACGTAACAGTTACATGTCGCTAACTTGTTCTTTACACAGGCTACTGCTTTTGCAGCCAACTTCAAGTCTATTTATATAGTTTCGTAAGCATAACTGATAAAATTGTTTCTATTATTTTTTGCTGTAAGTAATAAATTATAAATATACTGAATTTGCAAACTAAAATGGATACATATATTGGAGGTGCTTTAATACAAAAGAGTTAACGAAACAAAATCAAAAAAAAAACAACTCTACAACATCAACAATGGCAGTCATATGTTCTTCAAATAGAAAAAAAAACTGCAAGTGTGTTTTGTTGGCTACAAAACAAAAATAGTGTTGACAATATAACAAAATATGTAAAAGAAGTTAGTGCTATGAAATATTTTATTTTGTTTAAAAAAAAATCGCAAAATGAAAGGCTATAATTCCATTAATAATCAAAAGGCGTTAAACTAATTTATTTATTTTTACGTTGTACTAATGCATTTTAAATAAGTAAAAGTAATTGTATATTTAAATAAAAATGCATTTGTATTATATGTTGCTGTCGTATTCAGAAAAATCAAGTAGCTGACTATACGACTACAAATGCTGCTGCCAGCAGTCGTCTATGTGTTTGATTCATGATGTTGCATTTTTTTGCGAGCAATACTTACATATATTCTAAATAAAGAAATAATAGTTCTTTTCATACTGCGAAATCTATACAAATATATGTACAAATACTATATGTCAAATTTCAAATTTGCAATAATTGATACATTTTTGAAAGAAAATTGTATAATATGAAATGTCTTTAATTTATTTCATAGAAAACAATTTTTTGAGGTGCGTGGATTTTCTATATTTACTGTTTTACTATTTTCGTAATGAGGTTAAATGAGTTAAAAAGAATTTAAAATATTTGAAAATATTAGGTGAGGATCCTCAAGATGTAATATACGATCGGTCTAAAACTTTTCACTTAGAGCCACAGTTAAATTCGAAACAACAAAAACCCATATATTTTGTGCATAAAGTTTAACATTAAATGTGCTTTTCTAAAATGTCTATATATTTTTTCTCAATCATTTCTGACCATCTTCAATGTAAATTTACCAAAGTTTTTTTTATTGCAATATGTATATAAAACTTAAAAATTTAATATTTTTTATTGTGTATTAACTTATTATTCTGCGATTTTCATTACATCACAAAATGTTACAAATTGGCACTACTGTTTCAAAAACAGAAAACTTCTAAATCAGTTGAAAACAGTTGATCTGTAAAACTGTGTGTGAAATTGTGTCAAATAAAATTACAAATATTAATAAATATAGTAATACATATATATACATTTTATTAATTTTGTTAAGAATTAGCACAAAATTTATTTTCCATTTTGCATTTCATTTATAAAGAATTCTGCCATATTTTGTTAAAGGGAAAATCCATTTTTGTTATATTAAAAAAAAACAGACTTGCATTTAATTTTTCCGTGACTGCCTCAATAATTGCGTAGATGCCACCACAATATTTTTTCTAATTAAAACAGTTGATCTGTAAAGCTGTGTGTGAAATTGTGTCAAATAAAATTACAAATATTAATAAATATAATAATACATATATATATTTTATTAATTTTGTTAAGAATTGGCACAAAATTGATTTTCCATTTTGCATTTCATTTATAAAGAATTCTGCCATATTTTGTTAAAGGGAAAATCCATTTTTGTTATATTAAAAAAAACAGACTTGCATTTAATTTTTCCGTGACTGCCTCAATAATTGCGTAGATGCCACCGCAATATTTTTTCTAATTAAATATTAACCAATATCTAACTAGAATTATGATTTATTCTGACTGAAAAGTTCCAATTAAAAGTTATTCATCCCAATTATGAATATTCTCAAGGAATTTCTTTCTCACGGAAAATACATTTCTCGAGAAAAAAATTCCTCCAATTATAAATTCCGCGTGAACAAAAAATGATTAACTGGCATCATCGAATTTCGAAGCCACTTGCTTTGCTTATTGACAATTTATTTTCTATTTTTTGTGTGTGTGCAAACGAGCCTACAATAAATGTCCCAATAAACATTTTTGTTAGCTATCAACTTGAGGTGCATTTGAGATCAAATACATATCTCAAATCTCCAACGTTAATTCTCAAATGCCCTCAATAGTTCGAATATAGTCTTCTCAACTTAAAAGGCACATTTTTTATATGGCGTTTTTCATAGTTATCAAATTGAGAAATTTGTGATTCTCAACTTGATAGCAAAGAAATATTTCCAATCGGTATCAAATGGAAGGTACGGAATTGCCATATTAAAAAATATTATACTAATTTTAGAAATGAAAACAATGTACTTTTTTTAATGTTTTAATTTAATTTCATTATATATTTAACATTACTATGTACATATTTAACATTAAATGTACATATTATGTACATTTTTTAAAATTTATAATTAAAAATAAATGAATTAATTAGTTGTACATTTTCTGAAAAATTCGACAAAAAGCAGAAATAATTAAAAATATATCAATGATTTATTTGTACTTTTTTGGCATTTTTTAATTTAATTTATTATTTATGACATATTTAAATAATATCTCAGACTTAACACAAATCGTATTCAAGTTGAAAAAATGTTTGGTCTCAAGTGGAGAAAAGTGTTGGATATCCAATTGAGAGTAAAAATGTTTCTCAAAGATTGGAAAAAATGTTAAGTCTCAACTTGATGTCAAGTTGAAAGCAAACAAGGAGAAAAATTGTTCAACCCAAGTTGAGAATTACATTTGACATCAATTTAAGAACTTAACTTTTCTCCAACATTGGAGAAATAATATTTCAATGCATACTGGGGAATGACCGAAACTAACACATAAACAGTTTTTTCCTATTTGAAAAACATATGACTGTCATTGTTGCTGTTGTAGAGTTGTTATACCCTCCACTCCAGTGTGCAGAGGGTATATATAAGTTTGTCATTCCGTTTGTAATAATTAGAAAAAAAATTTTGGACCCCATAAAATTTATATATTTGTGATCCTTATAACAACCGGAGTTGATATAGCGATGTCCGTCTGTCCGTCTGTGGAAATCACGATGACGGCATCAATCCGGCAGCTAGGGTACTCGTTGACATAAAAATGATTCACTAACATCCTGAGAAGTTTGCTATTTAAAATCGTCCAAATCGGTCGATTAGGGCCCGAGATTTGAATGAAGAACTAAAAAAGTCTTGAAAAGAAAATAATTTTCTATGTTGTTCTTGTCACGATCACGCCCTCAATAGTGCAGCTACAGTGATCATTTTTAGCGAAAATGATTCACCAAATTCATGGAAAGATTTCTACTTCAAAAATCATTAAAATCGGTGGAACAGGTCCAGGGAAATCTCTGAAAAAGTAAAAAAAAAAAAATGAAAAACATGATATTTCTATATTGTTCTTGTTGTTATTCTAAATGTTGCATTGTTTTCATAGCTGGACTTGTTGTTTTTGTGGTCGTTATGGTAATAATATAACAAAAACAAACCCTTTGTACATTTTTTTATCAACTCTGGTAGAAAAATTTAAAAGTTTCCATTGTTTTGGCATCACTAAAAAAATATGTTAGATCATTTCTGTCATTGCCACAAGCCTGCCTGCAAAATTTCAGATCGATTGGGTCACGGGAAAGTGGTTAAAATCGATCCAAAATTTTTTCGACAAGCAGACACTACGAGTTAATATAAAGGGAGTAAAAATTCACCAACATCTAAAGCAAATAATGCTAAAATACCTAGTTGTTAATAAAAAAAACAATTGGGCAATTCACAATGGGTAATGTATCGTTGTATCTCTTGTATCGTGTATCACTTTACAATAGTGTAAAATTGTTGTTGGTAATTTTCACTGAAAAATCTGATACACGATCCAACTTCATTTGCTATGTTTAGTAAATGTTGTATATTGTATCATAACATATCAGTTCCAAGTGAATGCCAGTTTTTATGAAAAAGAAAAAACAAATACATAGAATATTATCAGCATAAATAATTATAAAATAAAATATGGCAAATAATGCAAATAACGCAAATACATCGATAAGTTTATTTATATAAAAATTAATGTTTATATTTTTAGTATGTATTTTCTCTTTCAGTACCAACCAAAACATTTAACATTTTTTTTTTTTTTTTTCATTATAAATTAAAATGCAAGAGGTACGTAACTAAAACTCCAGGGTATATCTCACGACCAAAAAGCAAACACTGACAAGTGTTTTCTCTTATACAAAATAGCAGAAGCGACGAAGCGATCTTTCCTCGTTGGATCGAAAATTACTAAAGAAAGCGTTTTACAATATGAAAATACAACTGAGTGTTCACAACAAATTATTGTATTGTGTATTTCAATACAACATACAATATACACCTGTTGTGAATTGCCCAAATGTAAATTTAGCAAAAAAATTTATGTATTAATTTATTTAAAGAGAAAAACACAAAAATAACGTTTGATGTTGTATTTTTTGTGTGTAATATTTAAATATACATACATACACATATTAAATAATACAAATAATGTACATATATTATATATATGTATGTATGTATATTCATAGTAACTGCATGTTAGAAATAAATCGGTTATTTTATTTACATAAAATTCTGCAGTATTTTGTTGTGGGGAAAATACATTTCTTTTGTATAACAGAGTGTCACTTCATTTTGCTCAGCGTGACTATGCCACAGTAGATGCCGCCATAATTTTTGTTTGTTCTAATTAGCTTTGCAATAGTTATTTCTATTTTAACATGAATGTTAATATTTTCAACTAGATATCATACAGAACAATGGTAAGAGTATACACGGGTTGGTCTTTTATTTCATACGTTTTTTCATTATTCTTTTACAAATATGAACATAAGTTTGGCATATTACCCACCAATCTCACATCACACTGCAAGTTCGAAAAACTCAATACACTCACATTTTTTTTACTAATACACACACATTTTCCGCAGTGGTCACACTAATGGCACCAAATTTTTCGTGCGAATAGTGGCAGACACTAACGATGATTAATGTTACCCTGTTATAAATTTAATGCAAATTTACTGGATTCTGTAAAATTGTTATTAAAGTTTTAACTTGTTAAATCTATTATAATGATTTATTTTTTGAAATGCGCATACAAAAACGCAAGTTTGTTAATTATAGAGCATAAATATTATTAACTATTATTAAAATAATACTAATAATAATAAATGTAAACATTTTCCCTCAAACATGTGCCTGTATAATAAACTTGGTAACTCTACTTAAAATAAAATAAGAGAGAGAAGTATACAAATTTTTTCAAGTTTACGCTTCGACAACATTTTAAAAATGAGATTGCAGTCAGATGTTTGAGCATAAAATTTAATGGCGATGGATTCGACTAATTCGAACAATTTTTCGTTGATAATACGTACACAACGATTTTACAATTTCAGTGTGATGTGAGATTGGGGGGTTAAATTTTTGTTGTCTTTACAAAATAGAGTTACCGAGTTCGTCAATGAGTTTTTTGCTTACAAAACAGTTCTACATAGTTATATAGAATTATTATTCTGCTTTACCTATAAAATATCTGATTGCGATTACATCTAATTTTTAAAAATTGTTTATAATTAATAAAGCATTATTATTCACATAAATACAAAATTTCACTTTTTAAATTTTCCATTCAAATTTAAGAAAATATCAATTATAATAAAAACTGAAAATAAAATTTCCAATTATAAATTAGAAAATATTAATTGAGTTTCAGAAAATCATATCAAAACGTCGGAAATAATAATTTTAAATTTAGAAATATCTTTACATTTAAAAATGTTTACATTTAAAAAAAATATTGCCATTCAGGAGATATTAATAACTTTTCAGTACCGCGATTCAGTAACTTCTTTTAACGATAGTCGAATTGTAAAAAAAAAGAAAATTGCAAAATTATCAGTAAAATTTTGAAACGATATTCGCTATTGTTAAAGTCAGCTGTTGTTGTTATCTAAACGACAACCATTTTTGTGTTGTTTATCCAATCGATAAAAACTTAAATTTTTAGGTTGAAATGTCGTCATACATAAATAAAAATCATGAAATAGTGAAAATATTTTGCTTTAATTAAAAAACTTTTTTATATAAATAAAAAAATTAAATAGCATATTCAATTTATTATTTCATTTTCAAATAAATAAACAGAAATATTAGTAAAAAAAATAAAGATATTAAACATAAACATAAAATCATCCTGTCAAACACGAAGTAATTTGTTTTTTTTCTATTCTTTGTGTTTTTCGCTTATTTTGACAGAGATGCCACTCCTTTACAATTTAAATAAATAGAAAAACAGATTTGTCGATATTAATTTAAATTCAATGAATTTAAGAAAACCTCAAATGATATTTAAGATTTGCTAACATAAAAATTGTTACATAAGTAAACGTAGTTTTATGAGAATGTTATTTTTTATATATAAATTTTCACAATTTTTTTTGGATGAAAATTTGAAGTTTTTCAGAAAATAAAGATAACATTAAATTATTTTATTTAAAATGTTTGGGACTTTTCGTTTTTTGCGTTTTTCATCCCTAATTTGATTATTTATTATTATAAATTTATTCTCTATGTTTTCAAAATATGGCAATATTTTAAAAAAAAGTTGAGAGAGCTTTTTTTTTGGTTATTATTTTGTTACTCCATCCGACCTATATGGCCACAATGAAGAAATATTTGGCCAGTTAAAAGAAACTATACAGCCATCTCCAATTAGCACGATTTAATGCATATGGCCACTCTACACAACCATTACCTTTGCAATGGAGGTTAGGGCGAGCTATTTAATTAGCAAAAACTAAATTAAACGAGAAGTTATGTCATATAACCGGAAACGCATGCATATAGGTATATAACCTAAATGCATGCCGATCAGCAACTACGATGACCAAAAAGCAAACACCGAAATAAATCCGAAATAATAGAAAAGATGAAAACCAACCCAAAGAATTTTCTGAAATAATTTGGTATTAAGTTTAACAAATTGTTTACTTTTTCCAATATTTTGTTTACATATATTATCAATACTCAAACCGAGGTGGAGGGTATCAAAGATTCGGCACAGCCGAATTTAACACTCTTACTTGTTTTATATAAAGTGCAACACTATAAAAAATTTACTATTAAGACGGCAACAAGAATTTGCACCGCAAATGTTTAAAAAAATATATAAAAAATTTTTTTTTGTACTTTGAATAACAAAAAATCATGTGAGTCCGATCACAAGGAAGATGTGTAAACATCTAAAAATTAGAGCATTTTTTATTAACGTTGTGCTGAACGCTATTGAAATTGGTGAGAATCGGTCCATGTTCAGACCTAGTCCCCATACAAATGACCGGCATGTTTCCCTTAATGATCCATCGTGTGTAGTAATGTTTCATGTCCAAATTTATGTTTCAATTTTGGTTCGTCAAAAATCAAATTATTTTGACATTTTATGTTTCCAACCTGAATGTTCCACGGCTGTATCAATGTTTACTGTTTTTGCTCTATTATTTAATTGAGAGCAGTGCTGTAATGTTGTTTTGTATATCGGACTAAAGAAAATAAAAGACAAAAATGGAGAACATTAAAGATAATGAAAATTTTAAGAATTTTTTTAGTAATAATGAATACTGATAATTGAAATTTTAAGAATTTTATAAACTAATATAAAAATGTATAAATTTTTATAAATTTTTGAAAATTTTATAGCTGAATATAAAATTTATTTTCTTCCGCATATATTTGTTTAATATGTACTAATATATTCAATTTTAAAAATTTTATAAATAATAATGATAATGAAAATTTTAAGTATTTTATAAACTAATATAAAAATATAGAAATTTTTATAAATTTTTGCAAATTTTATAGCTGAATATAAAATTTATTTTCTTCCACATATAGTTATTTAGTATGTACTAATATATTTAATAAACAAACAGAATTGATGTTTCCATCGTCTGTATTAAAAATTAATTATAAATTTTTATAAAAATAAATGTTTAATAATATAGCAACATTCTATATGGAATACCGAAATTAGGCCCGTTTTAGAAAAAAACGTTTTTATAACGCTATTCGCTCCCTGATTTAATCTCCTTACACTTCATTTTGTCTCCAAACACTTCCAATAAAGTGTGCCTTCATTTTATCTCCAAACACTTACTTTTGCCTAGGCTATTAATATTATAGATTTATTGTATTATTGTATTATTTAAAAAAATTTTGTTTTATTATGAAAAATAGTAATAACTACTAAAAATGTTTATTAATGAAAGTTGTAAACATATAATTGTGTCAATATTACTATATTGAAAAAAGAAAAAAACAGAAAAAACATTTCCAAATAGAGTAAAGACGCGGTTTTCTTTTGAACTCAAATAAAACTAAACAAAATACCGAAATATTTTGGTGCAATTCTGGATATCATTGTGGTTTGTGAATAAAAACATCTATTCAAGCAGTAAGCGCTATCTACATGTGTATAGCAAGCAACTGCTATGTTTGTCATACTTGATGGTTGCAGTTGTACGCTATACATTCATGGCGCTTTCTGTTGGTTGATGAATCAGCTAAATAATTGTAGCTTCCATTTCCGTAAATAGTTCCGCTTCCGTAAGGGAAGTTTGTGATTTTTACCCCCCTGATCGCATAGATGTTTACACATCAAAAACCCTTTATACATTAAATGGACAAATTTAATATTTTACAAGAACTATTAAGAAATCTAAAAAAACAGCCAAATGGAAAATACACTCAGAGAACAATTAAGGCGAAATTACAAATAGTTAAGGAAATTAGTCAAGAAATAATAAATGAAACTAAATTAGAAAACAGGGAAAGAATTCTAAATACACTGATAGAACTAGAAAGAGAAATAACAAAATTTTTAAAGCCAATAGAGAAAGAAGAACCTCAAACAGAAGGTGAAGAAGAAATAGAATCACAAGAAGAAGGAAACCTACAAAGATTAGGATTAGAATCAGAAATAGAAAACAACACGAACATGGCATCTTTCAATTTAGAGACAGCATTCAAGATAATTCCTGAATTTAATGGAAATTTTCAAGAACTTAAACCATTTTTAACAAAAACAAATTAATACACGACATCTTGAATGACACTTCTAAAGCAATCTTGATAAATTTCGTAATAAACGTAAAATGTAGTTTAACGGTTAGAACAGGAATTGGTTCCACCCCATTAACAGATTTCAATTCTTTAAAAACTTTACTCACAAATAGATATAAAAGTAATCGAACAGTGAGTAAAATACAAAATTTACTTTCTAGATTTCAACAACGAAATGATTCGATATGCACCTATAGTGATAAAATTTTAAAAGTAATTGACGAACTAAACGAAGTTCAAGTACAAGAGTTGAAATTAGAAAATGAAACGGAAATATCCAATGTGAAAAAAATAAATGAACTATATTCACTTAATATATTCAAAGAAGGTTTGAATGAAAAGTATATAAGTACCATTTTTGCTGCACAACCAAAAACGCTAAATGAAGCAATAACACTAGCCTTAAATGTAGAAAGTCAGGTAGAAAACCAAGTTATGTTCTTTAATAGAAATAGAAACAGTCCCAATAGAAGATATAATCAAGGAAATAACAACTCCAATTATAACATGCAAAACAATAATATGGGTAGAAATTACAACAATTCCAATAGAAACTCAAACAACAATTATTCGAACAACAATAATCCTAACAGGAACAATATTAATCATAATTCAAATGTAAACAATTCGCACAGAAACAACTACAATTCAAATAGGAATAACTATTACAACAATATTTCGAATAGAAATATCAACAATAATGGCAATTACAACTCGAATAGCCAAAATCGGAATAATAATCAAATAGGAGAAATAATAATAATAGATCACGTAATATACACATGGTACAGGAAAACTCCCAGAGTCCGGAAAGGGACTCAAGCGAACAATTAAATGCACCTTCCGGATATAATAGGCAGAAAATATTTAATATTACAAGTAATATTACAAATTATATACAATTAAAATATAAATTAGGTAACAAATTTTTAAGTTTCCTAGTGGACACTGGCGCTGACATATCTTTATGCAAAAAGCATGTTCTTAATATAAATGAAACAATTGACGAAAACAATTGTTGTACGTTGTCAGGCATTTCAAATGAATCCATTACCTCGTTAGGTACACTTGATATGCATTTTAGCATATTTAATAAAAGTATTTTACACAAATTCCAAATATTTATTAAAAATTGAAAACCTAAAAATTAAAAATTTAAATTAAAAATTGAAAACTTAAAGAATAAAAACTTAAATTAAAAAATTGAAAACCAAATATAAAAACTAAAAATTAAAAATTAAAAATTGAAAAATCAAAAATTAAATTACTAAAAAATTTAAAAATTAAAACTAAAGTAAAAATTTAAAATTGTAAATCGAAAATTAAAAATATAAAACCTAAAAATATAAAAAAGCATGGAAAAGTTACTTCTTGTTAGTGCGCTGTTTAAAATTTTTATTTTAAATTAGTTCTACCTTTAATAAAATTATATAATTTATAAACGATTCTAGTTATTACAACCATTTATAAAACTCTAAAATAAAACAATAATAAAATAGAATGAAAATCTAAAATATTAATGAAAAACAACTATAGGAACTAACTGAAAGACACCTATCTATAATAAATTAAACTAAAATTTAAAAACTTGAATTATAAACTGAAAACTGAAATTAAAAATTTAAAAGCATATATAAAAAATTGTTTGAAAATCGTTAATATTTGAAAAAAAAATAAAGATTTGATCGTTAGTATTTGAAAAAATAAAATAAAAATTTGGTCTGATGTAATAACAAATTTAGTAAATAAATATTAAAATCTGAAAAGTGGTATTAAATTTGTTTATAATTTAACTAAATAGGAAAAAAAAAATAAAATATATATTGGAATAATTCAATAGAAAGAAACATATAGACTTGAAATAAACGAATATTTTCTCATATAAATCTAAAAAATGGGTTTTGTGAATGAAAAATATGTTGTTAGCTCTAAAAAACCTCAATAGAATATATAAAAAGTATTAAAATTCAAAGCCAACGGATATATTTTTAGTTAATAAAAAAGCTAAAATGTATTGGAAATGAAAAAGAACTATAGTAACTAACTGAAAGATTTAAAAATATTTTGAAAAAACAACTATAAGAACTAACTGAAAGACACTTGAATGTTCAGAGTTAGTAAAAGGAATGAAATATCTAAAATATTAATGAAAAAACAACTATAGGAACTAACTGAAAGACACCTATCTGTAATAAATTAAGCTAAAAATTAATGAAAACTTAAATTAAAAAATTAAAAAGCAAATATAAAAAATTCTTTGAAAGTCGTTAAAATTTGAAAAAAAAACAAGTAAGAGTGTTAAATTCGGCTATGCCGAATCTTTGATACCCTCCACCTGGGTTTTACGTTTACATTAATATATGGACTTCTTGCACTATTTGTAACAAATGTATATAAAATATTTGAATATGTAAACACTTTGATAAACCTATTACTGAATTATTACAACAAATGCTCTGAATTTTCAGCATTTTATAGAGGTGTCTACATATTTTGGTCATAAATTGGCACAATGACGCCGATTTATCCCATTTTAAATACTAACATGATCCAGATAATTACAAACAATATTAAGTTTAACCAGGTTTATTTTGTAATTTTCTTTTTAATTTAAATTTTTTAATATAAAGTGCATTTTATTTTTTACAATCCTTTTCAATTTTCCAGACCTATTAGTATAGGGCACATTTGTGAGTCCGCATAGATCAACTTTCAACTCTTACTTCTTTTTATTGTATTAAATCTATCTTTGTGTCTTTAAATTAATTAAGATAATTGAGATGAAAATATTTTACAAATTGTTTTTTTTTTAGTTAATATCTGAACATTTTACTGATACAAGGCAAAACTAAAACTGCCAAAAATTTCGGTCAAAACTATTTTCAATATATTTGTTAAATATCGCATAATTTTTTTAAATTTTAAACTTTAAAGTCTTTTTAAGTCTGGTAATAACTCTATAATATGAAGGAAGTAAATATGTGGATTCTTTAATAACAATGACAATGACACTTTTTTGTGCATTACATTAAAATATTATAAATTTGAACATAATTAATTTTAGAAACATAATTAATTTTAGAAAAATGTCCGATTCGTTTTTCGATAATGCTGAAAACACATCAAAGAAATACAGAACATAAAGATTTTGCTTTAGTTAGTTGAGAGACGAGAAGCTAATGGATGGCTGGAGCAGGTCAAAGGTGACAACTATAAATGCAGATCTAAGGCTTTTGAAAATATATTAAAATGCGATAAGTCAAATCTAAGTATACATGCTTATAACCACTGTTATAAAAAATCTTTTAAAACCAACAGCATTGCCATAATTTGAAATTGTAAAGATGCTAAATTGCAAAAAAGATGCTTAAACGTACTGGAGTCTAAAAAAAAGATGCTAAATTTTTTTTCAAATTTCATTACCTTTATATTGAAAAATTATCTACTTATTAATAAATTCTTTGGTTTTTAAATCGAAAAATTAATATAAAACATATGTTTCGATTTATATTTTTTAAATTTTAATTAAAATTATTTTAGATTTCATCTGAAATTTTTTTTAACATCAAATTGAGTTTATTTTAAACTTAAATTAAATATTTTTAATTTTAGAGGGATTTTCTTTTTATTTAAAATATAACAGAAATTACATTATCAAAAGATACGATTATATTAGAATAATTGGTTTATGGAATGTAACATTTCTGTGATGTCTTCATCTTCAAGTTCTTCTTGGCTCTGATATTTTTCTGACAATCGACTTTTATCAACGACATCGCTCGGTATATTGTAAGTGTGACAGCACCGATTTTTCAATTTCAATCCTTCTTTTATACGTATTACAGAACATAACAACTCGAATTTTATTCTGTTCGAAGTTTGCTTTTAACTAAAGCCATTAAACTAAACAAACGTTCAACTTCGGCTTTTGAGAAAGACAAAACTAATATAGACAATACAAATATTTATAACTCCTTAAATGGATTTTCGCCAATAGAATTTTTCAATCCGTAAAGAGGTATTCAGTGTTGTATCCCAGTTTTGTTCTGTGATATAACTCCATGGGAATTGAATTTTTTCTGTTTCAGATGATATAAATTTAAACTCTTCTAATATATTGGTTATCTCTTCTTTTACCCGATTTAATGTGTTTTGTATTGAAAATTTTGGCATTTTTTTAATACAATAATATTTTTTGGCAATCGACTTTCTAATTCATTAAAAACTGTTGTTGGTGTTTACATTCTTCGATTTCAAAATGTTTTGTTATATTTGTTGAAAGAAACGAGCAGAGTGGTAAAAGGAGTAGTACACAAAATTACTGTACTACACTTTGAGAAATTAAAACATATCAATACCATTAAAATTATATATTCAAAAATAATGAAAAAAAAATATCAAAAAAAAAGATGCTAAAAGCAACATTTTATTAATAAAAGATTCTAAGTTAGCATCTAGCATCTTTTGATAAATTTTGGATGCTGTAGTATATTAAAGCTGTAATATGTAAATACTAATCAACCTGAACATACCCTTACTTATTGCAATCACTAATCTATTACAAATCACTGAATGTATGTACTTAGAAAATAAGAAGAAGAACAAATAAAGTAAAACTACTCACTGCTGAATTGACCGTGAACTTAAACGTATCGATTTTCCTTTTTTAAGCAAAGTAACCAGCTTCGGTACTTTATATTGGCGACGAGGGAGAAAAAAGAGCTCACAAGCGAGACTTACAGAATATTGAACAATTAAAAAGAAATTTAAAAATGCCGCTAGAAGCACGAAACAATGTAGCACGGGAAGCAAACTGCGGCGCACAACTAAATGTGCCGTTTTTTGACCCAGAAAGAGGTCTGTGGTCAGTGTTTGAAAAACAATTACACCAGTTTTTTATTGCAAATGGCGTAACAGATAGCATTAGGAAAAAAGCCCTAATGCTGACGTCATTGTCGCAAAGTGCATACACGCTTTTAGAAAATTTATTAAGTCCAGTGCAGATTGATGCAACGGAAACTACGTTGGAAGCGTGTATAGGAGCTTTGAAGACGCATTTCAAGCCACCAGTGTCAGTTTTTGCAGAGCGTCATAAGTTCTATATGGCAGCAAAGTCACCTACAGAATCCATAAACGATTGGGCAGTGCGAGTGAGGTCGCTGGCAACTAGTTGCGATTTTGGGCAACAGTTAGAGGTGGCCATGAGGGACAAGTTTGTTATGGGGCTGGAAAAAGACCCAAGCCGGGATAAAATATTCTTAGAAGCAAATGCAGTCACGTTTCAACGGGTGGTGGAAATAGCAAACATGGCAGCGTACATTCAACAACAGCATGCGGAATATGATGTTAAGGACGAACCTTTAAATTACATACACAAAAAACAACATGGCAGCGGAGCACGGGCAGATCGGAAGCCGAGCAGCCAGCCTAGGCAGCAAAAGGGGAACGAGCAGCAACAGCAGCAGCAGCCGTGTAAGGTTTGTGGTTATACAAATCACAAAACAGATAACTGTAAGTTCAAAAATTATAAATGTAATAAGTGTAAGCAGCGAGGGCACCTTAAGAAAATGTATAAAGTGCAACAAATTAACTATTGTGACAATAGTGAGGTTAGTTTATTTGCAATTAATAGTGTACAAGATGAGCCAATTACCGTGAAAGTTTTTATAAATGAAAGGCCATTTAATATGGAATTAGATACAGGATCTGAAAATAATATGATCTCAGAACACACTTATAAAAGCTTTTTCGGTTATTATAAGTTGCGTGAGGAGGCAACGTTGTTAAAAACTTATAATGGTGCGATAATCCATCACCTTGGTATATGTGATGTAGAGGTCCGCTTTAAAGATAAAAATAAATTAATTCCTTTTTTGGTTATTGCGGCGGGTGGGCCACCGCTGCTGGGCAGAAACTTTTTAAGGTCTTTTGAGATACAATTATTAAATTTAAACTATACGGCACAGAACTCGACTTGCAGCAAAATGAATTCGATTTTAGAAAAATATAAAGGTCTTTTCGATGGTAGTGATTGGGGTACTCCCATTGTGCCGATTATGAAAAATGATGGTAGCGTACGCGTTTGTGGCGATTTCAAGGTAACCTTGAATCCACAATTGCTTATTGAAAAGTATCCTTTACCCCGAATAGAGGAAATGTTTTCAAAACTTCAAGGGGGTCAAGAATTTACAAAGTTAGATTTAAGCACAGCTTACCAACAGATCACTTTAGACGAAGCTTCACGTAAATTCACGACAATTTCAACGTCCAAAGGATTATTCCAGTATACACGTTTGATTTATGGTTTGGCTTCGGCGCCAGCAATTTTTCAAAAAATTATGGATTCATTATTAATGAAAATTAAAGGCGCTGTTCCTAGATGGCATTTTGATCACAGGGCCTGATAGGAAATCGCATTTGGAAACGGTTGAAAAGGTTTTTTCCGTTTTGTGCAATGCTGGTTTCAAATTATCAAAAATGAAATGCGAATTTTTGTGTAAAAAAATAAAATATTTGGGACATGTCATAGATAAAAATGGGTTACATATGGACCCCGAAAAGGTTAAAGAAATAAATGATTTAAAGCAACCAACGAATATTAAGGAATAACAATCACTGTTGGGGATGATAAATTTTTATAGAAGATTTTTACCGGAAACATCCACAGTACTTGGCCCTTTATATAAGTTGTTAAATGTGGATGAACAATTTGTTTGTTGTAAAGATTGTTCCAAAGCGTGGAACCAAATGAAGCAAATATTAGCAGAAAACATTTGTTTAACACATTTTAATCCAAATTTTAAAACAAAATTAACGGTAGATGGCAGTCCCATAGGGGTAGGAGCTGTGTTATCCCAAATAGATGAAAAGAACGGCCCATTGAGTTTGCGTCAAGATCCCTAAGTGGGACTGAGCGTAAATATGCTCAACTTGATCGGGAAGCAGTGGCTATTCTGTTTGGGGTAACAAAGTTTCACCAATACCTATTTGGCCGAAAATTTATTTTAGTGACAGATAATAAACCACTAAAGTATATTTTTGGCCCTAAGAAAGGCATTCCGGCAATGACATCAAACCGAGTTCAACGTATTGCGTTAACGTTGACTGGTTATCAGTTTGATGTTGAAAGCATTAATTCAAGGGATAATGTAGCAGATTACCTTTCCCGACATCCAACCAATTCCAAAATGCAAGATACGAAATCAGAAGAGGTTTCACATGTTCACCTAAACTCTGCCGAGAAATGCATGGAAAAGAATAAAATTTTAAACTTTGAGGCCATTAGGGCTGAGACGGAGAAAAATGATTTATTGCAAAAAGTAAAAAAATTTATACTTGATGGTTGGCCGAAAGCATGTGTGGATGCAGAACTGATGCCTTATTTCCGAAGAAAATTAGAACTGTCCGAAGAGAACGGTTGTTTATTTTGGGGGTACAGAATAATTGTTCCTAAAAGTTTGCAGGCAGCAACAGTTAATTTTTTGCATGTTTCTCATTTGGGCATAGTAAAGATGAAATCCATGAGCAGAGAATGTTGTTGGTGGTCAAATCAAATCAAGGATTTGGAAGATGTCGTAAAAAGTTGTAATTCGTGTTTACATACTCGGCCAAATCCCCCGAAGCAAGAGCTCATTTCGTGGGAAAGGTCAGATGCAGTTTGGTCACGAATTCATATAGATTTTTTTGGTCCTTTTTTGAAAAGATGGTGTCTGATAATTGTTGATAGCACCAGTAAATGGGTAGAGTGTATAGACATGGGTACTGATACGACAAGTCGAGCTGTAGTGTCCATTTTGCGAGAAATGTTTGCCCGTTATGGCATACCAAAAATAATTGTGTCTGATAATGGCACTGCGTTTGTTTCAAAGGAGTTTAAATTGTTTGCCGAGTTGAATGGCATTAAACACATAATGTCAGCGGTGGGACACCCCGAAAAACTCTGTAAAACTCTTAAAATAGCATTGAAAAAAAATTTATATAATGCACCATTATCAGAATTTAACAACGTTTTAAACAGATTTTTACTTGATTATCGTAATACGATTCATGCCACTACAAACGTGTCACCTGCTTACTTAATGTTTAATAAACGTAAATTAAGATGTAGGCTAGATTTACTAAATGATAAACGAAAGATTAAATGTCAAAATAAAGCAGTAATTAAAAGTCATGTAAAAAGAAACAGTCCGAGCAAGAAAAGTATTATAAAGGTTCAAACGAAAGTATATTTATTATGAAAGATAATGTTATGGTGAAAGATTATTCTAAGGCCGGAAAAGTTTCATGGATTTACTCCAAAATATTAAAACAGATTGGTAAACAATTATATATTGTAAAAAATGTTAATCGCTGTGTTTGGAAAAGACACGCAAATCAAATAATATTAGCTGTTAGAGAAAAAATAATTTTGTAACTTCAAGTGTGTTAACTGATCCTTTGAAAAAATTAGAATCTACTGAGGATATTGAAAATAATAAAGACAAAATAAATGGTAACACCATTAATGAACAACAAAATATAACTATATCACAGGAATCAGTAGCCCACTCTGTAAAATATAATCTAAGACCTAGAAATAAGAACTAGATCGGCGAATGCATTAAGTAGGGGGTATTGTAGTATATTAAAGCTGTAATATGTAAATACTAATCAACCTGAACATACCCTTACTTATTGCAATCACTAATCTATTACAAATCACTGAATGTATGTACTTAGAAAATAAGAAGAAGAACAAATAAAGTAAAACTACTCACTGTTGAATTGACCGTGAACTTAAACGTATCGATTTTCCTTTTTTAAGCAAAGTAACCAGCTTCGGTACTTTGTAGATGCTAAACGACAAAAAAAGTTGCTAAATCTAGCAACTAAAAAGCTAAAACGGCAACACTGAAAACCAAGAACAAATATTCTGTTTGAGTTATAACATCTCATTTGCAAGCCATTTTAATTAATTGTGTAAATTTTAAATGCACATCTAGCCATATCAAAAAGATGAATTATACAGAATTGTAAAAATATTTGTTTTATAATATCTGTATGTTTTTTATATTATTCTTATGTAATTCTCATGATATTTTTATCTTATTTTTTATATTTTTTTCTTTGTTTTTATGTTATTTTTACATAATTGAAATTGAAAATATACAAATTAAAAATAAATTTTAAAAAAAGTAGTGTAGGGGAAAAAAGTGGGTGTAGGGAAAAAAGGGAATTTTTTTCATAAGCGTAGAGATTTCTGGAAAAATCTCCTGGCATCACTAGTACCTATTAAAAACCAATGTAAAAATTCACAAAACAACGCGACGTTGACTTACTTTGTTCAAAAGCTTCCATAAGACTGAATGAAATTGTTGCTTACTTTACTCTTTGGTGAGTATTGTCGTTTTTGTTCGGCTGTATACATATAAGAAGCCGATTAGAGTTCGGTTTACTCGTGCTGCTATGCATAAGTTTGTGTGTTAACAAAAATATACGATATCCCAGCCATCATTTCGAAGATTGTTTTAACAAAAATTACCTTACTGTGTCTTCTTCGAGCACTTTTGATGATTAAAAACTGATTAATCACATGCGCTTTTAGAAAAAGAATAGAAAAAGGTTTTTTGCTTTCTCTTAAAAAGTGATTTATAGAAAAATTACATTAAATAAGACTCAAAAATGAGTCGAAACTGATCAGAAAAGCGGATAAAAAGGACTCTCAAGAAGATTCGCGGGTAAGGTAATATTTAATCCCAACAAAAGAATATTTTGTGGTCAGCAAAATGGCGCATTTATGACTGTTTTAATAGCACATATGAGTCAAAAAGACTCTACATGATCATTTATTGCATAAAATGCTTACTGGGATTTTATTCACTATCTGTAGAAACAGGTTTTTTAAGTAAAACAAATCTGCACACAATTTCAATTCTATTTCGTTCACAATGATACGATCACTTTGTTTACTAGCTACCAGTAAAATAAGAAAATAGTATTATAATGCAGCGTAATGATGAATTGTACTTCTGAATTAGTTTATTTTTAACTAGCTGACCCGGGCAAACGTTGTTTTGCCTTCAAATTTTATTTTCACTGCAAGTCTGGTTCCGTTGCAAAGTCATGGCAGATTTATATTTCGAAGAAGAATGAAAGGTGCACTAAATCGACATAGCAATTATTGTTCAAATACCGTTTACTGAAGCAGAAATAATGGATTTATTTATTTTTGATAGCTGGGCCCGGTCCGCGTTGCTGGCCCCAAATTTTTCTTTTATTTTGAACTGCCTCTCGAAGAGAATCAAAATCAGTGTTTTTAGCTACTTATAATAGAAAAAAATGTTTTATTCAAAAATCGAAAAATCAAAATTGTAATAACACACACAGTTCATGTTCTTTTGATATTTTATGTAAAAAATTTAAATTTTTATAATTATAAATTATGTTTTACATATTTTATTCAAAATATAACTATATATTTACTGCAATGCTTTTTGGTAAACTACGTTTTTGGTTTTGCCTTCATGAGCGAATACGAATAAGGATGATGGGTTACCAACACGTGAGCATCCGACGTATAGTTGTCCATGTGAGAAGCATGGAGTATGAAGATTCAATCCACATGCAGCGATTGACCTTGTGATTTATTTATGGTCATAGCAAATGCCAGACGTACTGGAAATTGTATGCGTTTAAATGAAAAGGGCATATCTGCGGGCATTATTGGTATACGTGGAATCAATACGACTTCACCTTTGTATTTACCAGTTAATATAGTTGCTTCCAGAATGTTAGTAAATAATTTTTTTATAGCTGTTTGAGTCGGTACCGGGCTAATTAACGCCACTACATGCTGATTAAGGACCGAACGCCTTCAGCGAAACACAGCATAGGCTTATCGCGCTAATCTCTATCTGGCAAAACACAAAAAAAATAAATATTGCGACATCTGTCAGACGAATTATTTTTTTCACGAAAAGATGTTAGGTTTGAGTCGGTATCAGGCAATTTAACGCCACTACACGCTGATTAAGGACCCAACGCCTTCAGCGAAACACAGCATGGGCTTATCGCGCTAATCTCTATCGGGCAAAACACAAACAAACTAAATATTGCTCCATCTGTCAAATTACACAGAAACACTCCCCACGCCCCATAGAGCATGTACATAAAGTTTGGTCAAAATCGGTGCAGTAGTTCTTGAGTTTAGCGATCACGAACATAAACGTAATTTTTATATTTATATAGAGATGTGCCATAAGAAGTTCGGTTTGTGCTAAGAAAAGCATGAATATATGTTTCCCAGGGCGAAGCTTCATCATTGCAATTTGATTGAGTTGAGCTCCGCGACTATTCATAATGTGAATAGCTCGAGTCTAAAATTTTTGGTAGTTGGGAATGGCGTTTGTGTTAAGAAAAGCATAAATGCATGTTTCCCAGGGCAAGGCTCGATCATTGCACAGTGATTGAGCTGAGCTCCGCGGTTATTCTTAAGTGGATAACTCTTGAAACAAAATTTTGGGAATGGCGTTTGCCTCCGTCCCCGACATTAAATAAATTTTAAAAATTTATTGTAATTAACATCTTTTTTTAACATCTGACAAAAAATAGTATTTTTCTAAACACAAATTTTTTTACAGGGTAAAGGCCTGTATGCAGCTTGCTAAGGAATCAAAAACTTCATATAAAAAAACGCTTCAGAAATGCTTAAGGAATTTTTCTGTCAAAAAATTTATGTTGATAGTCCGCAGCTTTTTAAAAAAGTAGTATTGTTTTTACTACTTTTTTTTGACGTAAATGAAGTTAGGCAACCCAGGCCTTGAGCAGGAATATCAAATTTTTCGTTCTTTCTGAAAGGAATTTTGACAGGAGGGGTAAGCATAAACAAAATGTAATATGCTAAAAAAAATAAAAGTTATTTTTCAGTTGCAAACCTGGGAAAAAACGAACAAAATTCGGCAAAAAAAAAAAAACAAGAAGCGGATGGGTAATTTTGATACTGAGCTTAACAAGCGTTTAGCAAGCCAAATAAAGCAGAACCGAAGAATTTATTTGTTTTCAATTTCACAATTCTTAATAATTGACAGAAAACAGCTGATTTCTAGCGTTGCACTGAAAGGTACTTTTGTGCTTTTTTTTCTTTAAGAAATATATGAAAATTTTCTGTTAAGATTCCTTAACAAGCTGCGTACAGCTCTTAAATAACTATTTTATGGTTTACCTACCTACTACTTTTGAATGCTAGTATGCATGGTTTATACATGTACTAAAAATACAGCTCTTAAAACCTTACTATTTTTGCAACTCTAAAAATTTCAGAATTTTGTATAAATAAAATAAAATACCGATTTATATTAATATGCACTTATTATGGATATACATATACAGAAGATATGAATATTATTTATAGTATTTTGATATTGGCAACAGTAGTATGTATCAATTTGTAACATTTTGTGATGTTATAAAAATCGCAGAATATTGATATTGATTTCATATAGTTTCTTTTATTAATTAATTAACTTAAATATTACGCCAAAAAATATTGATATTGATGAATTTTTATATTATTAACACAACGACCACAAAAACAACATGCACAGCTATGACAAAATACAAAATTTAGGAAAACAATATAGGAAAACGTCATATTTTTTTTACCTTTTCAGTGATTTCTCGGCACCTATGAAACCTATTGTCATGACTTAAAAACAGAAGCCTTATCATGCGTTATCACAAGAACACATATTCAAATCATATTTTCTCAGGACTTTTTTTTACTTCTTCGCTCAATTCTCGGGACCAGATTAACCGATTTGGACGATTTTAAATAGCAAACGTCTCAGGATGTTAGTGAATCATTTTTTATACCAACGAGCACCCTAGCTACCCGAGTGAAGCCGTCATCGTGATTTCCACAGACGAACAGACGGACAGCCGGACAGACGGACATCGCTATATCAACTTCGCTTGTTATAAGGATCACAAATATATATATTTTATGGGGTCCAGATTTTTTTTTCTAATTATTACAAACGGAATGACAAACTTATATATACCATCTGCCCACTGGAGTGGAGGGTACAATAAAAATTTGGTCTGATATAATAACAAATTTAGAAAATAAATATTAAGGTTTGAAAAGTGGTATTAAAATTGATTATAATTTAACTTAATAAGAAACAAAAAAATATATTGGAATAATTCAATACAAAGAAACATAAACTTAAATAAACGAATATTTTCTCAAAAAAAAAATCGAAAAAAAATGGGTTTTGTGAATGAAAAATATGTTGTCAGCTCTAAAAAAAACTCAGTAGAGTATATAAAATGTATTTAAATTCAAAGTTAACGGATATATCTTTAATTAATAAAGAAGCTAAAATATATTGGAAATGAAAAAGAACTAAAGTAACTAACTGAAAGATTCTTGAAAATAAAAAATAGTTAAAAAATTGGATTATGTGAAATATGATTTCAAAAATATTTTGAAATAAAAAATTTAAATATGATAAATTTTTTTTATTAAATTACTTATAGGTTTAATAAAACCATATAATTCTATAAACGAAAAACTTAAACTATTAAAAAATAATCTTTTCTAAATAAAGTATTCTTTTTAAAACAAGAAATAACGAACTGAAGGATACCTATCTATCCTACATTGAAATGTTCTAAGAAAAAAAATGCAATGTAACTACATTTTAAATATTATATTCATTTATTTTAGACGTAAAAAGTATTATAATAGATTTATTTATTTATAAATAAAACTCTTAATTTGGTTTTAGCTCCGAAGAACTTTATTATTAGACTGTTCTTTATTTTATTATCAAACTTAAAGCTACTCTAAAAATATTACATACACACCCACATACATTCACACACTTAAAGCTTAAACTAATCGTGGAATATGCTGTCGTCGCTAATTCTCACGATTAGAGAGCTGTAGTGTGGACACATGCATTGGAATGCAAGGGTGTTCTATTGCATGTCTACCACATGGCAATAGTCACTTATCATACACACTACACCTCCCTTTTTCGCGAAAAGAATAATCAATGTAATCAAATGATAATTCTTTTATATACTTACTAGAGGACCCCTGCTGCTCCGCAGCATTATATTATATTAATTTTTATAATATAATACCAAAATTTGCCAAGAGAAGTTAACGTACAGTAATGCCAAAATATGCCAAGATAAGTTAACGTACAGTAAAAGTAAAGTTGATTCTCCACGCATAACTTTCCTCAAACCCAACGAATTTAAGCAGCTCAAAAGAAGGAGCTTCATCCACTGAGTGTTCTTAGACCTATGTCAACAGCCTACGTTAATTAGAACTCTAGTTATAGAGGTTTGAGAGAAGAAAAATATTGAAAAAAAATCTTGAATGCAAATTTTATTCATAAATTCTTTTAATATATAATATAGTAGTTTGATTGTATATCCTAAAATTTTAATTGAAATTTAATTTTTATAGTTTTCAAAATTTATGTAGGGTACTCCTCCTTCCTTTTGATTATTTTTTTTTTTTTTAAATCAAATTTCAATTAATACTACTATACGTTATAAAAATAACATTTAAAGTAAAATTTATATATATTTTGATTATTAATATTATTGTATTTTTGATTCTACTTCTAATGTTAATTTTAATCCTGGATTTTAACTTTAGTTTTAAATTTATTTTGAAATTATTTTCGTTTCTAAATTTAAATTTTTTTTTTGTTTTTACTTTTAACTTTTAAATTTATTACAACAGTTCCGATTTATAAATTTTAGTAATTAAAAAAAATTACTCTCTTTTCTCTTTTCTATCCATATTTATTTTAATTATATATTTATATTTGTATTCTCTTGGCTATTTTTAGTCAAATTATGTGGAATAGTTTCTATAAATCTCATATGCGCTCATATATGTTATAGTTTTATCCCCATTATCATTCCTATTTTAAAAAAAAAATTATAGATTCCCTTTTGAATATTTATACTCCCTTCAAAATCACAAAATGTGCATCAAAAGTTTACTGTTAATTTTACCCTTTCAAATATATCAAAAAAAATTTATTCTTTTCTCAAAAAAAAATATTCAGCCTGATTTTCCCTCAAGACTATATTAAACATTACAAAAAATTCGGTCAATTTACTATCTTATTTTTAATATAAAGGGTGATTTTTTAAGAGCTATAGGAAAGTTTTAAAAAAAAAAAAAACACATAAAATTCAGAAAAATGCATGAAATCTTTATTTGAATCGATAATACGGTCCATATAATTTAATATTTGAAGATTATTTCATGCAAATGTTGACCGTGACTGCGCCTCAAATGGTCCATCCGCTTAGTCCAATTTTGGCATACTCTTTCCAACATTTCGGCCGGTATTTCACGAATAAATGCTTCAATGTTGTCTTCCAATGCGTCAATTGAAGCGGGATTGTCTGTATAGACATGAGCTTTAACATAGCCCCTCAAAAAATAGTCTAAAGGCGTTAAATCGCACGATCTAGGCGGCCAATTGACCGGTCCCGAACGTGAAATAAAATGTTCACCGAACTCGCCTCTCAATAAGTCCCTTGTTGCACGTGCTGTGTGGCATGTGGCACCGTCTTGTTGAATCCACATGTCAAGCATTTTGGGCAAAAAAAGTTCGATATCATCTCTCGGTAGCGCTCACCATTCACAGTTACAGAACAGTTACACAGAACGGCGACGAATCGATAATTGATGGTCATCATTAACACTGGCCGATACAGCTGCGACATTTTCTTCAGTTCTCACTCTACGTAAGCGTGTTGGTGGTTTAATGTCCAAAAATGTAAATTTGGTGCGAAATTTAGTCACAATAGCCCGAATAGCCGCTTCAGTGGGTCGATTAAACTGACCATAAAATGGAAGAAGCGCGCGATGAACTTTCTTAACAGAGCACGCATTTTGATAATAAAATTCAATAACTTGCTAGCTTTGTTCGTTTGTAAGACGATTCATGGTTAAATTATAGACCAAACTGAAGATGTTTGACAATGAAACAAAACACGAAACGTGTGTCAACTGTTTAAACCAGTTGTTGAGAAGGCAATTGGCCGGGCCAGCAATTTCCAGATGATTTTGAATAAAATACACCAGATGAATAAAAGGCTTGATTTCTTCATGCAAATGTATTTATATTAAAATTCCTTATAAATAAAAAACAAATATATTTATATATAAGTAAAGATGTAGATATATGTTTCAATTATATAATACTTTTTAGTATGGAAACCACTGGAAAAGTTAACGGATTTGTTTAATCTAAAGATGTCACGCCACGTCTAATCCAATGAATATCTATATATATAAAATGGAATGTATGTTTGTTTATTTGTTTGTTTGTACCTTATAGGAGACCAAACCTCTGGACCGATCTTCCTAAATTTTTCATAGCGTTTAACTGGGACTCTGGCATGATTAATAGGGTGCTTTTTTTTCGACCACGCCCACTTTTGCGCCCACTTTTTTAAAATTATGTAATTGCTCCCATATAGTTTTTAACAGATTTACTTTAAATTGTATACACATTATACTCCAGGCGCGGTAGAAATAAACATTTATTACGCCACGCCCCCTTTCACGCCCCTTTTCATGCCAAATTTTGTTTGAAAGTTTTAAACTTTTTGTTCTCTGTACAAATTTGTTCCTTCCAACGGTTTTTTTTTATTTGGTAGTATATTGCTCTTAATACTGTTAACGTCGCCATATAACTATGAACCACGCCCACTTCACCGCCCCCTTTTTTTTAATTCAGATACTTACTTATACCACTAACAATGTTTGCTGTACAAAATACTTTTTTTGTAATATGTATTTACCTAAAGTTTTATACACTTTTTATCTACAGGTAAGGTAGCCATACATTTTTTTATTACCAAATCCCCCTTTTTCGCCCCATTTTACCTTAAATTATAATTAATCTGCTTTCAATCTATATATATAAAAATTAATGTGTGTTTGTTTGTGCTTTATAGGAGGCCAAACCCCTGAACCGATCTTCCTGGAATTTTCACAGCGTGTTACTGTGACTCTGGATGGAATAATAGGCTATACAAATTTTTGAAAGGACAAAGGGGCGGTGCCACGCCCATATAACCCAAAATTTTAAAAAGTCATATCGCGGGAATTTTTTGACCTACAGCGGTCATATTTGTGTACATATGGTATTAGCATGAATAGAAATACATACAAGAAGAAAAGTGGGCGGGACCACGCCCCTTTTTAGAAAAATAAAAAATCGTAATATCTTCTAAACTACTGGAAGGATCGTCATGAAATTTTCACAAAAGGATATTTTTGCGAAATACTAAGTCCTTAACTATATAAAGTTGTTAGTGGGCAAAGGGGCGTGGTCCCGCCCATATAACCCAAAATTTAAAATCGTCATATCTCGGCCATTTTTTAACCTACGGCGATGATATTTGGTATATATCGTATTGAAATTAATAGAAATAGTACTACAAGAAAACTGGGCGGGACCACGCCCTTTTTAGAAAAACTAAAATCCATAATAACTTCTATTAAGGCCTTGACTATATAAAGTTGTTAGTGGACAAAGGGACGAGGCCCCGCCTATATAACTCAATATTTGACATGGATTGATTTATTTAATAAGGTGTTTTCTTAAACATTTATACATTCCATTCGAAAGTCGGTGGGCCACGTCCCTTTGTTTCCGATTTTTAGGAAGCCAGACCTGTACACCATCCTTCCTTAAACTTTCACAGTGTGCAACTTTCACTAACTACACCCAATTTTTTATATTCGATTATTGAAGTGCCAGGCTTTCCACCACATGTGCTACAACTCAAAATTGGAGTGCCCATTATTTTACTGCGCAATATCGATCCACCACGGCTTTGCAATGGCACTCGACTTGCAGTAAAAAAATAATTTAATAGATAAAATAATTTAATAGATAAACAATTTAATAGAAGCGACCATTATAACAGGAAAATATAGAGGAACAGATGTACTTTTGCCACGCATTCCAATGTTCCCAACTGATTTACCATTCACCTTCAAACGATTACAGATTCCTGTTCGATTAGCGTTTGCGATGACTGTTGACAAAGCTCAAGGTCAATCTCTTCAAGTTTGCGGCTTAAATTTAGCAAATCCATGTTTCTCGCATGGACAGCATTATGTTGCATGCTCACGTGTAGGGAAACCCACCGACTTATATGTTTATGCTCCAGATGGACAAACTAAAAATATTGAACATCCTAAAGCATTGCAATAATTAATTCCAAATTAAATAAATAATATTTTGTTAATGTATAAATATTTTTATTTATTTTGTTTTATTTTATAACGATGAGGTGTAGCGAAGTACACCGGGTTCAGCTAGTATTAATATAAAATGGCGAAAAATTTAAGACGCATCTTGACAATTAATACTTTCGTTAAAAATTAATGATGACAGTAAACATATTTATTTTTTCGGAATTGAAAAAATGTAGTGTTGCTAGATCGAAAGAAAATAACCCTACAAGAACAGTGACGGTCATTTGACCGGTGATATGACCGGCACTACTGACTAAAGTGTCGGTCATCGCGTAGAACAAAGTTTCTATCATTTTATTAAGGCAAATATGCCAAAACTGACCGAAACTTTTGTGTACATGTGATTTTGCATCTTACTCTAACCTATGAAAGTATGTAAACCATATAATATATATCTGAACTGCTCACTCTACCGCTGTTTAGTAGTCAACGATGATAGATATATCCATCATCGCTGACCGGTCATACTTGATGGCTATATACATCATCATTGACCGGTCACGCTTGATTATAATGAAACACGACTTATTATTTTTTATTTATATTTATTTATTGTATTAAAAATCAAAAATTCAAAAATAGAAATAAACATTAATATATTAAAAACACAACAATATCACCAATTCCGAAACGTGTCGATAACTTTGAGACAATGTTTGCTGACTTTTCACTCGAACCATCCCTCAAAGCGGTTCGTAACTTAGCACTGAATAAATTGACTAAACTCAATAGAAATTTCCGGTAATGGGCCTTAGTGCAATCAGTAGGTTCTTAAAGAAAACAATATATTATAACACATATATATCAACAATTTATATTAAAGCTCACCTTTTGTGTGTTGTGAATTAACAATTTCGGCCAAAACTGATACACTCCATTTGGAAAATTGTTTATACAGAACGGTGTGTGAGATATTGTGATAATACCTCCATAAATCAATTTGTTCAATATTTTTAGATCTTTATTCTTTTGAAAATTAATTTCATTATGGACGAATTTACGGATACTGCACATTCCTTAATATTCATATTATCAACATTATATTCCACACTATATTCCAGAATGGCATAAATTAAAACATTCGAGCCAAATATTAAAAAAAACATAACCATGTTATGGCAACAGACTGAAAGATAGATATAAGGATTAATGTAAAATTCTGCAAGGAAGATTTACTTTGTTTTAGACTTTTAATAAAATGTCAGTACATTACCTTAATAAGTTCATTTGGTGATTGCGCATCTATTAACAATATATTTATGCGATTCCTAAGAGGTATAAAAGTTCTAGATTGAAAGTTTGTGAAGATTCTACAGCAATATCTTAAGTTAACGATCCAACAGGAATAGGCCACAAGCGAGCAAAAAATATATTGTGGAAGGGTATAATGGAGGGACGTGCCACCACAATTGAGAATTGCACTAACGAATCCACTGACATATTTTGAAGAATCCTAAAGAAACAACAAAAATTAACTTGAACTTTTTAATTTAATTTTAATTTAATTAATTACTTACCTTTCCTAAACCTTAACAACAGCAACAATGACTGTCATATGTTTTTAAATAGAAAAAAACTGCAAATGTGTTAGTACAAAAATTGTTTATGTGTTAGTTTCAGTCATTCATTTCTTGTAGGGAATATTATTAGGATTTTGGGAGTAGCGTTAACACCAGTGTTGCCAAAAAGATAATAGCTAAAAAATCACCCTTTAGATATTTAAATTGATTTTCAATTGTTCTCATTGTTCTACGATCTTATTTTCATATCTATTATCATCTCTACCACTTTTAGTCAATATTTTATATATATTTTTTCAATTACTAACCCAAATTATTCTACCATTAAGGTGTGAGCACTTTTCCTCTTATTTTCTTGTTTTTCATTATTATTCTTATTATTCCCACTTTTAATTCATATTATTCATATTCATTATAGTTGCAACTCCATCGATGCCATTCAATGATGTCGGTTATATCCCAACCTAGAGAATAATTGACCTTCGCCAATTTTCCCATTAACATCGTGGTCATCTTATCGATTCGAATCTATCTCTATTCATATATTCATTTTCAATTTCCCTAGGGTAATGGGCTATGCGCTAACATGTCACTTATGAAAGTTGCTTATCGTTGTCTGATTTTCGGTTACCAGCTACTTTTTCAAGCTTTGGAAAGAGATGACCTAAGTCACTTTTCCATTAATAACCTAGTCAGCAACATTTCCGTTAACATATTATTTTATTATTATTTTGCCAAGTGTAGGAACATTTCGCTGTGCTCTCGGGTTCCGAATACTATACTTAATTGTAGTGATAGAGTGGAAAAAATTAATCTCATAATAGAAATATTGACTTGGGCGATTTATATCCAACCTTATTCTATCGGGTAGGACGACAGATCGCAGTTGACGCCCAATCGAGCTCCAGATGACAATGAGAAATATCTTCCACCCGGGCTGTGAAAGTTATTCAGGAGTTTATGTCCTTGTTCGGCAGTTCTCACAAAACTGCTCGCGATTGAAGCAACATATTGTTCTACATACCAAGATCTTCAAGTCCAGGTTGGATCGTGTTAAGGATCAACGTACGATCCAAAATTCCATTCTGAACGAAAAATTATGTCAATCACTAATTAATTCGTCAAAAAAAAAAAAATTAAATTAACAAATTATATTCGATCGTAATTAAAACAACCGAATTGAAATAGAAAATTTCGAAAACATTAAAAAATTTATTTGAGAAGAAAAAAACGCAAGTAATCTTACGAATAAAAATAATTAACTCGTAAGCTTCAAAAAAAAAAATTCACAAAACGAAAATAGGGTTAGAGAAAAAAAATCACGAATTTCTGCCCTATCATAAGCAAATCTAGTTGAATTACCATGTCGTATATTACAACCTAAAAAAAAATTATATTTGGAAATCAAAAGAAAAGTACATGTAACTGGATGGAAATCCAATTGAATTACCAGGTCGTATATTACAACCTGAAAAAATTGTATTTGGTAACCAAAAGAGAAGTACATTAAACTGGATGTAAATCCAAATGAATTACCAGGTCGTATATCACAACCTGAAAAAATTGTATTTGGAGATCAAAAGAAAATTTCGCGATAATTAAATATCCAATTAAAACTGATTTAGAAATTTAATAAGTATTTCGAAAGCACAAGAAACATTTAACAAAATAATTATCCGTCCTTCGAAAAATCCTAATCGCACGTAAAGCCTGATTTAATAGGAATAGTGAAAATCTGATCGAGAACATTGTTATGTTTTTCTAAAAATTAGGCAGACCGATCCAAAAACTCAATCAAATTTTACAAAGCGAATGAGCGTGATGATCAACATAAAAAAAAATTAAATCCATTTGAGATAAATTTAAGAAAAAAAATATTATGAATGTTTGTCCTGTCCTAACTCATCATGAGGATGAGATTGGTAGGCACTATAAAACTTCGTTATTTGTCAAATTATTTTCCTCTTGCAATTTAATCCTTAAAAAAAACTTTCTCCATATTCCTTATTCAAAAGTTTCTTATATATATGTTTTGTAATAACTACAAGTGTATTATTGCTTTCCTATTTCTCAATGTATTAAAAAGTTGTTTATATTTCATTCTCATCTTTATTTTTTATCTCACCGTGATAACGTAGTAAACAAAAAATTTTTATATATTCAATTTGAAAAAATTTTTGTTCCTAATAGGTTAAAATTTTATTTTCAATTTTAATGTTCTATCTTTTTGTTTTACGTAAACCACAATTTTCAAATTTTCAAAGAAATTTTTATCAATTCCTTTCAATCACTAATTTGTTAAAAATCTTATATATAGTTCACATCTCTTGCAAATTATGGTGTGAAACAGTTCTTTTAATTAAAAACGAAACTAAACATTCCTTATTAAGAACATGTTGGTACCTATTCTCCACGACAAAGCCTAAGAAATAATTCCAATTTATATCTTTAACTTCTTAAAAAAAAAAGTTCTTTTAATTCGTAATTTTACATTGTTAATTTCTTTTAATGATTATAAAAGTTATAAATTAAACAATAAAAAAATAAAAATAACATATACAGCGAATTAATGGCCTTAACACTTTTTATAAAACGAAGAAAATAAGCTTTAAATTCACTAATAATGAAAGTAAATAAATAATCATTTAAAAAAAATCATGTGAGTCCGATCACAAGGGAGATGTGTAAACATCTAATAATTAAAGAAAACATCAACATCATATTTTCCAGTGCATAAAAAATAAGTCGATTATGCTGTTTTCTGAAATTCAATTGATCTTTTCTGAAATGCAATTGATGTTTTCTGAAATTCAATTGATGTTTTCTGAAATACAATTAATGTTTTCAGCAATTCAACTAATGGTTTTTGAAATTCAATTGATATTTTCTAAAATTCTATTTATGTTTTCTGAAATTTAAATGATGTTTTCTGAAATACAATTGATGTTTTCTGAAATACAATTGATGTTTTCTGAAATTCTATTGATGTTTTCTGAAATTCATTTGATGTTTTCTGAAACTCGAATGATGTTTTCTGAAATTATATTGATGATTTCTGAAATTCTACTTATGTTTTCTGAAATTCAAATGATGTTTTCTGAAACCCGAATGATGTTTTCTGAAATTATATTGATGTTTTCTGAAATTCTATTTATGTTTTCTGAAATTCAATTGATGTTTCTGAAATACAATTGATGTTTTCTGAATTACAATTGATGTTTTCTGTAATTCTATTGATGTTTTCTGAAATCCTATTTATGTTTTCTGAAATTCAAATGATGTTTTCTGAAATACAATTGATGTTTTCTGAAATACAATTGATGTTTTCTGAAATTCTATTGATGTTTTCTGAAATTCAATTGATGTTTTCTGAAACTCGAATGATGTTTTCTGAAAGTATATTGATGTTTTCTGAAATTCTATTTATGTTTTCTGAAATTCAAATGATGTTTTCTGAAACTCGAATGATGTTTTCTGAAATTATATTGATGTTTTCTGAAATTCAAATGATGTTTTCTGAAATACAATTGATGTTTTTTGAAATACAATTGATGTTTTCTGAAATTCTATTGATGTTTTCTGAAATTCAATTGATGTTTTCTGAAACTCGAATGATGTTTTCTGAAATTATGTTGATGTTTTCTGAAATTCTATTTATGTTTTCTGAAATTCAAATGATGTTTTCTGAAACTCGAATGATGTTTTCTGAAATTATATTAATGTTTTCTGATATTCTATTGATGTTTTCTGAAAATCAATTGATGTTTTCTGAAACTCGAATGATGTTTTCTGAAATTATATTGATGTTTTCTGAAATCCTATTTATGTTTTCTGAAATTCAAATGATGTTTTCTGAAATTATATTAATGGTTTCTGAAATACAATTGATGTTTTCTGAAATTCTATTTATGTTTTCTGAAATTCAAATGATGTTTTCTGAAATTCTATTGATGTTTTCTGAAATTCAATTTATGTTTTCTGAAACTCGAATGATGTTTTCTGAAATTATATTGATGTTTTCTGAAATTCTATTGAAGTTTTCTGAAATACAATTGATGTTTTCTGAAATTATATTGATGGTTTCTGAAATACAATTGATGTTTTCTGAAATTATATTTATGTTTTCTGAAATTCAAATGATGTTTTCTGAAATTATATTGATGGTTTCTGAAATACAATTGATGTTTTCTGAAATTATATTGATGTTTTCTGAAATTCTATTTATGTTTTCTGAAATTCAAATAATGTTTTCTGAAATTATATTGATGGTTTCTGAAATACAATTGATGTTTTCTGAAATTCTATTGATGCTTTCTGAAATTCAATTGATGTTTTCTGAAACTCGAATGATGTTTCCTGAAATTATATTGATGTTTTGTGAAATTCTATTTATATTTTCTGAAATTCAAATGATGTTTTCTGAAATTATATTGATGGTTTCTGAAATACAGTTGATGTTTTCTGAAATTATATTGATGTTTTCTGAAATTCTATTTATGTTTACTGAAATTCAAATGATGTTTTCTGAAATTATATTGATGGTTTCTGAAATACAATTGATGTTTTCTGAAATTCTATTGATGCTTTCTGAAATTCAATTGATGTTTTCTGAAACTCGAATGATGTTTTCTGAAATTATATTGATGTTTTCTGAAATTATATTGATGGTTTCTGAAATACAATTGATGTTTTCTGAAATTCTATTGATGCTTTCTGAAATTCAATTGATGTTTTCTGAAACTCGAATGATGTTTTCTGAAATAATATTGATGTTTCTGAAATTCTATTTATGTTTTTTGAAATTCAATTGATGTTTTCTGAAATTCTATTGATGTTTTCTGGAATACAATTGATGTTTTCTGAAATTCTATTGATGCTTTCTGAAATTCAATTGATGTTTTCTGAAACTCGAATGATGTTTTCTGAAATTATATTGATGTTTTCCGAAATTCTATTAATGTTTTTGAAATTCAAATGATGTTTTCTGAAATTATATTGATGGTTTCTGGAATACAATTGATGTTTTCTGAAATTCTATTGATGTTTTCTGAAATTCAATTGATGTTTTCTGAAACTCGAATGATGTTTTCTGAAATTATATTGATGTTTTCTGAAATTCTATTTATGTTTTCTGAAATTCAAGTGATGTTTTCTGAAATTCTATTGATGTTTTCTGAAATTATATTGATGGTTTCTGAAATACAATTGATGTTTTCTGAAATTATATTGATGTTTTCTGAAATTCTATTTATGTTTTCTTAAATTCAAATGATGTTTTCTGAAATTATATTGATGGTTTCTGAAATACAATTGATGTTTTCTGAAATTCTATTGATGCTTTCTGAAATTCAATTGATGTTTTCTGAAACTCGAATGATGTTTTCTGAAATTATATTGATATTTTCTGAAATTCTATTTATGTTTTCTGAAATTCAAATGATGTTTTCTGAAATTATATTGATGGTTTCTGAAATACAATTGATGTTTTCTGAAATTATATTGATGTTTTCTGAAATTCTATTTATGTTTTCTGAAATTCAAATTATGTTTTCTGAAATTATATTGATGGTTTCTGAAATACAATTGATGATTTCTGAAATTCTATTGATGCTATCTGAAATTCAATTGCTGTTTTCTGAAACTCGAATGATGTTTTCTGAAATTATATTGATGTTTTCAGAAATCCTATTTATGTGTTCTGAAATTAAAATGATGTTTTCTGAAATTATACTGATGTTTTCTGAAATTCTATTTATGTTTTTTGAAATTCAAATGATGTTTTCTGAAATTATATTGATGGTTTCTAAAATACAATTGATGTTTTCTGAAATTCTATTGATGTTTTCTGAAATTCAATTGATGTTTTCTGAAACTCGAATGATGTTTTCTGAAATATGTTGATGTTTTCTGAAATTCTATTGATGTTTTCTGAAATTCAACTGATGTTTTCTGAAACTCGAATGATGTTTTCTGAAATTATATTGATGTTTTCTGAAATTCTATTTATGTTTTCTGAAATTCAAATGATGTTTTCTGAAATTATATTGATGGTTTCTGAAATACAATTGATGTTTTTGATATACAATTGATGTTTTTTGAAAGACAGTTGGAAAATGTTTAGAAAAGAACATATCATAATTTTTTTCACCAATACAATCATAAGTCACACAGCGTTATCTGCTTCAGCTCACAGCGATATGAGTTACGCTGTTTTTGTGATTGTATTGTGAAATAGAAATTTACCCCCCTGCGCGTATAGATGTTTACACATCAAAATTAACTTATTCTTTGAGTCATGCTGCGTTTCTTGTTGTTGTAGTGTTTGGGTAGGTGTTCTGGGGTGGATGAATTCTGGTGTGCTGGGTTGTATGAAATGCTTGATGCTTTGACGTTAATCCTTCATATGAGTGTTGCTCTGGTTGTTGGTTTCGTCCATGCTGTTGATGCGTTGTATTAACACAATGATTTTCGTTTTTAGTTTTAGCATTTGTGTACTTTTTTTCGTTTGTTCGATTAAGAAATTTCAAATATTTGCTTTATATTCTTTTCCTTCAGATTTTAAAGTATTGAGTATTTAACGTTTTTTAACTTATATATTTTCGTTCACTTTTAAAATCTTGTATTTTCTTATTCATGTCTCTTTATGCGTTATATGGTTTTTATTCATTTCGTTGCAATGTCAAAATTTTTTATTTGTATTAATTAAGTAGTTTTATATACTTTTTAGTTAAATGTATAGTACGTTAAAATTTTCCAATCGACGTTTCATTTAGATTTGAAGCTTATTTTCAAAAATTTTTTTTTTCTGCACTTGGGCCACGTCATGGGGTCCTGGTCCCACGACGTGGCCATGGCAGGATCGCCATAATAGATTTATTTATTTTGTTCTTATTTATTTATAAATAAAACTCTTAATTTGGTTTTAGCTCCGAAGAGCTTTATTATTAGACTGTTCTTTATTTTATTATCAAACTTAAGGCTACTCTAAAAATATTACATACCCAGGAAAAATTTCGTAATAGCAGCTCATTGATTTTTACATTACCAATAATGACCTACCCCTGTCCACTGCATTACTTCTAAAGTGAAATTAAGGCGTTACTAATAATGTGTTATACAGCTACTTATATTTCATGCCTGCTCCTTGCATACTGCATTACTTTCAAAGTGAAAATAAGGCGTTACTAATAATGTGTTAGTTATGCAGCTACTTATATTTCATGCCAACTCCTTGCATTCTGCATTACTTTCAAAGTGAAAATTATGAGTTCCTAGGCAAGTAGTTACCTCCAATGACATCCCCGTGTTAAAATAATGAGCTTATCAGGCAAACTTCAACCAGTTACTTCTCCTTCTAAAACCCATTATTTGGTAATGTTTGTAAAAAGTAAAAGGATATTAAAATGTTTTCAAACTTCTATTTAATTAAAACACACACTTTTTTAATGTGATTGTTTACTTGTTACAATCCAATGAATAATGATTAATGATTCTCTTTATTATGTTTTTATTTCTTTTTATATTAATAATAATATAAAACCAGAATAAACAAAATATACATACATACATACATGTAGGTTTATTTGTTTTCTCTGTGTTATACTCCGAAAGCATAACACAGCAGAAATCACGAAAACAACCAACAACAATTTCGTGGTATGGTGCTAATGTTTATAACTCAAAACATTCGCTGTATCGGCAATTGTATAGTTCAATGCACAGCGTATGGGCATTGAACTTTAATGTAGTTCCGTGTCAGCGAATGTTTTGTAATTGCACATATTTTGGACAACTTTATTTAGTAGTGACTAAATAAAGTTATCGTGCACCTTATGAATGCAATTATGCTACACCTCCCTTTTTAATTTGAATGATCTTGTCATTCATAAAATTAGTTGTCGTGCTTTCTGGATTTCTGTACTTAAGACATTTAGGAGTTAAACATATATAATGATGTGATAATAGAACTAAGTAATTTAATTTAAATCTAGTCTGTAATTATTGACATGTCTGGTTCCTTTTAAAAATTAATATTTTCATTGTTGTGCTTATGAATAATTACATTAGGATTATTAAATTAACATTATTGGGTAAATTTTCAAATTTCTAGGTTATTTGGTTAACATATATTTAAAATAAAATGATTCTAACTACACACAAATGATTAAGTTGTATTATTTATTGTAGTGTATTTTTTTAGATTATTTAATTAAAGTATTTAAGATTATTCAACTAATATATATCTAAAATGATTATTTATTGTAATATATTTTAAGATTATTTAGTTAAAGTTTTTAAGATTATTCAACTAATACATATTTAATATGATTATTTATATTTTAAGATTATTTAGTTAAAGTTTTTAAGATTATTCAACTAATATATATTTAATATGATGGCTATGCCACCTCCCTTTTTAATTAGAATGATCTTAGCATTCTATTTAATATTTTACATGTATATGATTAATATACATTATTGTTTTAAAAAAAAATTAAGTTAAAGTTTTTAAATTTTTCATATTAATATTTTTTGTCAAATTAAAATTATAGTGATTTAGTAATTAATACATATGGTTTTACTAATTTTAATTAATTATGTTGAGACTTTTATTTAGAAAATAATTTTATATAAGTTGTAATCAAATTGAGAAAAAAAATTAAAATTAAGAAATTTTTAAAATTTACATTATTGTTATTTGGAGATTTAAAATATTTCATATAAATTTTGTTAAATATCATTATTATTTCTATATTTTTAAGAATCTTGTATATATAAAAAAAAATTTTATCGGAATAATTTACCAAATAATACGTGTACATATTATGATTTTATTAATTATTTGGAGATTTTTGAGAAAAAAAAAATTTTTCTATTTAGTCAAATTTATTTTGTGAAGAATAACAGATTAAAATTTTTGGGATATTAAGTATTTATTTTTCATGATATGTTTTCAGTCTGTTTTTGTGTACTATTTGTTTTTTATCTTTCTTTGATCTTATTGCTATATTCCCATTGTCCTCTATACTTTCCACAAGATGAGGACCGGTATACTTACTGTCTAATTTATGTCCTGTGTCATTTCTAAGCAATACCTTATCTCCTACCTTTATATCTAATTCATTTATACCTTTGTCATAACTATTCTTATTATATACCTTATTTCTAATAAGTTTATCCCTAGCTTTCTTACGCGCTACTTCTAATCTATATTTTATTTCCTTACTGTAGTCTTCTATGTTATATATTGGATCTATTCTATCTATATTGTTAAGTCTATTGAATCCATATGGGATTCTTCCAAAAACTAACTCAAATGGGCAGTATCCGTGGGCCTCTGAAGGTGTCGTGTTAAAACAGTACGTAAAGTACTTCAGCCATTCATCCCAATCATCCCTTTCAACTGATATGTAGGAACGTACATATTCATTGAAAGTCCTATGGCTTCTTTCTACCGTTCCTAGCGTTTGGTGGTGGTGCGCTGTAGACGTTACCTTATCAATCTTCATATATTTGCATATCTCATTTAAGATACTGTTCTTGTACTCTGTACCCATGTCCGTAATGAGCGTCCTCATCGGGCCATAAGCCAATATAAATGAATCAAATATAGCCTTGGATACCGTTTTCGCGCTTTTATCGCGTATTGGCACTGTTACCAGGTATTTTGTCAGGTCACATATTATGGTGACTGCATATTCAAAACCATCTTCCGTTCTTGAAAGTGGTCCGATTGTATCTACCAAGACCGTATCGAAAGCATCGATCGGAGTGTCCGTTATAGTCATTGGTATTTTCGTATGTTTAGTGGTTTTGGACTCTTGACATTTCCTACAAGATCTTATGTAATCTGATACCGACTTGATCATTTTCGGCCAGTAGAAATATCGTCTTATTTTCCCAATTGTCCTTGTTATACCTGTATGACCTACTTGTATTGGGTCATCATGATATTGTTGTATTATCTTATTTATTTCATTCTTATTATTCAGCTTGGTCACCTTTGGGAGTAGCGCTACTCTTAATTTATCCAAAAATATATTGCCCTTGGCCATAAAATCTTGCATTGAGACAAATTCGAAAATTTTCTCATTAGGTGCCATTCGTACTTTATTTATCTTATATTTACCGGTTAGTGATTCTAACCTGGGGAATAACTGTCCGAAGTCAATTTTCCCTTTAGTAAATAAATCATTTATTAATATTTTCTCTATTTTCCTTTTGCCATGTTTCAATAAACAATGGTCTGAAGTCATCTCGAGCTTATGGTATCGCCTGACGTCAGATGGGTTTATGACTTCAAATATATTGGGCTTATTGTACGTTAAATGCTGATTATTTTCATTTTCATTGTTATTTCTATTTAAGTCTAATTTTGCCGTAGCTGATCTCGTTGTTACCTTGAGAACTGCTTTATTCACATTTATATTCTTCAGATCATCTATCGTTATACGTGATAGTGCATCTGCTACATAATTATCTTTGCCTCTGAGATACTCGACTGTAAAGTCGTATTCCTCTAAATCTAGTCTAATTCTAGTCAGCTTTGAGCTGGGGTTTTTCATGGAAAATAAGTAAGTTAATGGCCGATGATCTGTTTTTACCAAAAAATGTTTACCGTATATATATGGTCTAAAGTATTGGATTGCCCAATGAATTGCAGTGAGTTCCTGCTCAATTGTCGATTTATTGCTTTCACCTTTGGTAAAAGATTTCGAAGCATATGATATTGGTAGTTGTCTACCATTATACTCCTGTGTCAAAACTGCATCGCATGCATGTTTACTTGCATCCGTTGTGATACAAAATTCCTTAGTGAAGTCCGGATACTGTAGTATCCGTGGGCTGAGTAGAGCGTTTTTCAAATATTCAAAAGATTGTTGGCATTCGGTCGTCCAACAGAATTCTACTCCCTTTTTCGTAAGTCCTGTTATATGACGGGAGTAATCAGCAAAATTGCCAATAAACCTTCTGTAATAGTTACAGAAAGCAATGAATCTTCTGGCCTCATCTGCATTCGATGGTACTGGGTAATTTTTAATTGCCGAATATTTTCCATCATCTGGTAGAATGCCCTCATTGGTGCATTTATGCCCTAGGTAAGTCACCTCGTGCATAAAAAATGTGCATTTTTCCGGATGCAACTTTAGATTGTGTTTTCGGCAAAGATCAAAAACATCTGTTAAGTTGTTCAACATATGTTTTGCAGAGCAGCCCAACACAACTAAGTCGTCCATGTATAGGAATGCTTGTGATGGTCTCAAACCAGTGAATGCTAGAGTCATCATACGTTGAAACGAATTTGGAGCTACCTTTAGTCCGTAAGGGAGTCGTTTGAAACGATAAGAGCCATTTTCAGTTGAAAATGACGTGATGTCTCTTGAATCTTCATGTAGCTCAATTTGATGGAAACCTGACATTAAGTCGAGGCACGAAAAGTACTTTGCTCTACCCAATTGATCCAGAGTGTCCTCTATTCTTGGAAGTGGGGATTTATCCGCTAATAATTTTTTATTCACTTGTCGGTAGTCTACAACCAATCGCCATCTTTTCTCATTTGAGTTCGGGAGTCCTTTCTTCGGTACTATCAATAATGGGCTGTTGTATTCTGAAGTTGATGGTTCTACTATATCATCGTCTATTAACTTTTTAACTTGTCTATTAACTTCTAATTTCTGTGAATGTGGGATTCTATAATTTTTTATATATGTTGGTGTGTTATCACCTAGCCTTAAATGTTGTTTGTAAAAATTGTTCGTGGAAATTGTCTCCGTTTCTAAAGCGAATATGTCAGAATAATTTAAGCACAATGTCGTGAGTTCACTTTTGAATTCTTTAGGGAAATTTTTCGATAATTTTTCCAAGATTTTATCTTTCCTATTGTCCATTTTCTGCTCGTTATTCGGATATATAACATAATATTCGTCCAAATTTTCAGTTCTAATGTCATTAATATCTAGTGTTATAATTTCCTTGTTGGTGTTAAGAATTCTAACATACGCGTTATTGCTTTGAACTAATGTATTTGCAATGTATACGCCTGGTTTTATTTCCTGGTTCAATACCAGTAGTTCCTCATGCTGAGTGTTAAATGGTATTTTACGTATTACCTGCGCTCTTGGTGGTAGAATGACGTAGTCATCAGTGTACGTGTGATGTATCGGAATCGTTAGGGTTCGAAAATCTCTAGGTCTCATAATAAGACATTCTTTGTCTTCTATAAAGTCAATGCTACAATTGAAATTTTTCAAAAAATTTATCCCTATGATTCCGCTGCATGGTATAGGGAAGTCATTGTGTACCACATGAAATTCATAGGTTACCGCAAAATCCTTTCTGCAAATCTCCAGATCTGTTGAACCTATTGACTTAATTACTCCATTGCCTATACCACTAATTGATGTTATGTTCCGTTTGTTGATGAAATTATCTTCCCCAAGATTTTCCTTTTTTATTAGACATATGTCTGCTCCTGTGTCCACAAGTAAAACAAGCATTTGTTTTGTATTATAATTCAAAAATTTTACAAACACACCAAGGTTAAGATTCAATTTATATATATTTATGTCCCTTTTTCCCCCAGAGGCTATTCGAAGTTTTCCGAACACGTATTGTTCGTACTTTCCATTGGTCGGACTTGTCTGTCACGACCTCTATAGTTGTTCGAAATTTGATAATTACGTTCCCTATTGTCACGTTGGTTTTGATTTCTGTTATTCATGTAGTTATTCCTATTTCTACCTTTGGAATTGTTATTTCCTCTATAGGTACCTTGGCGATTTTGGTGCCAATTATTGTCATTAATACGGAAATTTCTATCGTTATTGCCATTATATGATCTGTTCTGTTGTCTGTAGTACAACACAGTATCTTTACTTCCGGAAGCTTCTGTACAGGTTTCAATAAATTTCTGAACAGCTTGGTTCAATGAAGAGAACTGTCCCGCTTTCATGATAAGTTTGACATTATCATTGTTACAGTTTGTTACTATGGCATTTACTGCCGCTTTTGTGGTATATTCTCTGGCTGCTGCCGGTGGTACGCCGTCCGAAATGTAGGCATTATGAATTCTTTTCGCCAAGTCTTCTACTTCGCTGGTGTATGCGTTGGCCGTTTTATTTCTCTGCTGTATGTTCATCAGTTTGGCAATCAGTCCACCAACAGGTTCGCCTTTTATTGAACCTTGTAATTTTTCTTTAATTTGTTTTATAGTTGTTTCATCTGTTATTAGCTGTCGGGCCGTTCCTTTCAGTTTTGTCTTAATTAGTGAAACAGCTATTATTTCGTGAGCTCCTTTCAATTGGTCAATCATTATCAGACCATCGATGAAGCTTTGCAAGTTCTTCACGTCTCCATCGTAGTCCGAGATGAATTTGGATGCTGTATCCACGAATTGTTCCACTGTTTGGGCCATATCTATTTCTTCCTTTGCTATTATTTTATCAATTACTTCTCCTATAAAATTTTTAACTTCCGTTTCTGTGTCGCCCTTATCGTTTGAATCTCCTTCCTCAATTGTCTCGGGACCTAGTTTTGGCACTTATTATGATTGTTTTGTCAATGTTCAATTTAATTTGTTCCGTGTAATCGTGTGGGATATTTTCCTTCATACCATATTTGGCGTATATCTTCACCAATCTATCTCTAACGTCCCAAAATATGTCAACTACTATTTTCAGATGTTCTCTCGTATAATCTAGTTTATATTTCGAAACTAGTCTTGATATATTGTTGTAATTTTCTATTAATGTTTTTAAGTGTTTCTTTACTGTTTCGTCTTTAATATAGGTATTTTTATTTATACATTTATATGACTTCTTGAAGTCCTCATGAAAAAATTGTATGTTGGCTATAATTAGTTCCCATTTGTCATTCATAATACTCTATTAATGACACTTTATTTGCAACTTCAGTGTCCATATATTCAGTTAATCCTACTTGACGGTATATTAATAATATATATAGTAATGTCAAGTAATTTATCATTTATTATATAATTTTTTTTTTTTTTTTTTTTAATTGTTCCTCATTGACTCTGCCCCTTTGTCTCTATATCTTTCGGGTCTGTATTCCGGGGGTCTAAAGTCTTCTATCCCGTTTGTAAAGTATCCCTCCTGGGCTAATCTTAGTATTTCCTTATCTACTATGTCCAGTATTCTTGACTGATTCTCATGTTCCGCTTCGGTCAATGGTTTGAATTCCGAGTAGGGCCTATTCAGTTTGGCGCCGATATATTTTCTGGTCCGTCTAGGCATCCTAATTATTTAAGTATTAAGTATTAAGTATTTATCCTTTTAATAAAAGTTATATTAAATAGAAAGAACCACTTCTTTAGTTGAATGTCAATTGATCATTCTTTTTTTTTTTTTTTATTTCTTTAGTCTTCTTGAGTTCCATATTTAGTTTAAAATGTTCCTCCTGTACCTTAGAGTACTCAGGAGTTCCTACCGCGAGCTGTTCAATCTTCTGTCTTAATTTCTTAGACTCGCTCCTCATACGTTTTATTACTCCTCCTCTATTATTTTTCTTCTTCTTTGTCTTTTCTCATATAGGGGTATGCTCGTTTTCAGTTTGAGCCCTATAAATTTCAATGGTTGTGCTTTTTATGTCGATTTCTGTTAAGTCCCTGTTGATATCCACATTAAATCTATTTTCATTACTGTCTTCCAGTTCTCTATTGTAGCCTATATTTTCTATAATTTTCCTTATTGCTGGAAAGCCTATTTTGGGTATATTTGTCAGTTTCTCCTCTGCCTTTCGTAGTTTCTTGTATTGTGGTTGTCTTTTCCTATATTTTTGTATGGTCAGTTTCTTTGGTCCGACTTTAGTCTGATCCATCTTAAATTTTGTCTAAATGGTTTGCTACCGACGCGTCTCTAAAATAATTTTTTCTTAGTGATTTCTTGTGCAATTGATATAAAATTGTAGCTAATTGTGCTGATGTAATTATTATTAGTATTATCAAGTAAGTGTCCGTGTTGGAAGGTGCTTGTGTCATTTCTATTTCATTCACTACGTTAGCATTAGGTCTGTCAATCTTTGAATGTTGTTTTCCCATTTTCACAATAAGACAAAAGAAAAACTAAAACTACCTCACAAAAGAAAAAAAAATTCAATAGAAAACTGATAATTGGATTTATAAAAAAAAATCTCCTTTAATTAATAATTTCATATTCAAAATTTATAAACAAAAAAAAAAATTATTTTGTACACTGTTTTTCTTCAAAAAAAAAATATTGTCAAATAAAATAAGAATTGGTTGATTGCAGCACTTGTGGCCGCGATCTTCCGTTTAAAAAAAAGTATTATAATATAATAAAACAAAGATTGCAGCGCTTGTGGCCGCGATCTTCCTTTTTTAAAAAAAACATTTTTTAGAGAAAAATTTAGGTTGATTGCAGCGCTTGTGGCCGCGATCTTCCTTGTTTACAAATTACTATTTTTTTTAACATTAAAAATAAAATTATAGATACTTATTTATCAGTTGAAAATGATGATTCCATTGGTTGTTGCGGGTGGTTGTGGCTGCTCTTGATTGTGGCTGCTCTTGATGGTTGACCGAACTGTCACCGTTGTTGATAAAACTTGTTCTCCTTTTTTTTTTGTTGTTGATGTGGACGATGTTGTTGCGGGTGTATTGGCCACACCCGTTTCGTTCTTCTCTGACCAAGGCGTTAAATTAAAAGCTGATGTTCATATAGATTGCTGCTTCATTATATTATTGATTGTTGCCTCAATTATAATCAAATCTTTGAACAAAATAACGCCTTATCGCACTCTGTTTTTTTTTTTTTTTTAATTATTAAAGGCTACAAAATATTTTGCCGTAAAACTTCATGAATGTTCCTTTTTTGTTTTTACCGATTTAGTGATATATTTTTTTTTTTTTTTTAAATTTTATTTTGTTTTTACCGATTTAGTGATATATATTTTTTAAATTTTATTTTGTCCTTTGGGAATTTCAATTTCCAAATAAATGTTTTAAAATTTTTTTTTTTCACTGGGTTTTGGATTTGGACTTTGTTTTATATATATAAAAAAAAATTTTGTTTCTTTTTTTTTTAGTAGGAGCAAAAGGTCCTTTCTCGAGTCCTGTCACGAACTGCTCCTGGCAGGATCGCCATGTAAAAAGTAAAAGGATATTAAAATGTTTTCAAACTTCTATTTAATTAAAACACACACTTTTTTAATGTGATTGTTTACTTGTTACAATCCAATGAATAATGATTAATGATTCTCTTTATTATGTTTTTATTTCTTTTTATATTAATAATAATATAAAACCAGAATAAACAAAATATACATACATACATACATGTAGGTTTATTTGTTTTCTCTGTGTTATACTCCGAAAGCATAACACAGCAGAAATCACGAAAACAACCAACAACAATTTCGTGGTATGGTGCTAATGTTTATAACTCAAAACATTCGCTGTATCGGCAATTGTATAGTTCAATGCACAGCGTATGGGCATTGAACTTTAATGTAGTTCCGTGTCAGCGAATGTTTTGTAATTGCACATATTTTGGACAACTTTATTTAGTAGTGACTAAATAAAGTTATCGTGCACCTTATGAATGCAATTATGCTACATGTTTTTTTCCTGGGTACACACTCACATACATTCACATACTTAAAGCTAAAACTAATCGCGGAATATGCTGTCGTCGCTAATTCTCACGATTAGAGAGCTGTAGTGTGGACACATGCATTTGAATGCAAGGGTGTTCCATTGCATGTCTACCACATGGCAATAGTCACTTATCAAACACACTACAGTATCATTTTATAAAATTTAAAAAAATTTTTTAATTAAGACAAAAACTCTAAGAAAAAAATAAAATATATTAAAACTTTAATATGAAAACCTGTTTGAAAATCGTTAATATTTGAAAAAGAAAAGAAAATTAAAACTGTATGAAAAACAGTGTCATCTATAAGTTATGAAAAAAAAATTAAATAAATGTTGCCCTCTAAAATACTATCAACAGAATAAAAAAAATCATGTGAATCCGATCACAAGGAAGATGTGTAAACATCTAAAAATTAAAGCATTTTTTATTAACGTTGTGCTGAACGCTATTGAAATTGGTGAGAATCAGTCCATGTTCAGACCTAGTCCCCATACAAATGACCGGCATGTTTCCCTTAATGATCCATCGTGTGTAGTAATGTTTCATGTCCAAATTTATGTTTCAATTTTGGTTCGTCAAAAATCAAATTATTTTGATATTTTATGTTTCCAACCTGAATGTTCCACGGCTATATCAATGTTTACTGTTTTTGCTCTATTATTTAATTGAGAGCAGTGCTGTAATGTTGTTTTGTATATCGGACTAAAGAAAATAAAAGACAAAAATGGAGAACATTTAAGATAATGAAAATTTTAAGAATTTTATTAATAATAATGAATACTGATAATTGAAATTTTAAGAATTTTATAAACTAATATAAAAATGTATAAATTTTTATAAATTTTTGAAAATTTTATAGCTGAATATAAAATTTATTTTCTTCCGCATATATTTGTTTAATATGTACTAATATATTCAATTTTAAAAATTTTATAAATAATAATGATAATGAAAATTTTAAGTATTTTATAAACTAATATAAAAATATAGAAATTTTTATAAATTTTTGCAAATTTTATAGCTGAATATAAAATTTATTTTCTTCCACATATAGTTATTTAGTATGTACTAATATATTCAATAAACCAACAGAATTGATGTTTCCATCGTCTGTATAAAAAATTAATTATAAATTTTTATAAAAATAAATGTTTAATAAAATAGCAACATTCTATATGGAATACCGAAATTAGGCCCGTTTTAGAAAAAAAACGTTTTTATAACGCTATTCGCTCCCTGATTTTATCTCCTTACACTTCATTTTGTCTCCAAACACTTCCAATAAAGTGTGCCTTCATTTTATCTCCAAACACATACTTTTGCCTAGGCTATTAATATTATAGATTTATTGTATTATTTAAAAAAATTTTGTTTTATTATGAAAAATAGTAATAACTACTAAAATTGTTTATTAATGAAAGTTGTCAACATATAATTGTGTCAATATTACTATATTGAAAAAAGAAAAAAACAGAAAAAACATTTCCAAATAGAGTAAAGACGCGGTTTTCTTTAGAACTCAAATAAAACTAAACAACATACGAAATATTTTGGTGCAATTCTGGAAATCATTGTGGTTTGTGAATAAAAACATCTATTCAAGCAGTAAGCGCTATCTACATGTGTATAGCAAGCAACTGCTATGTTTGTCATACTTGATGGTTGCAGTTGTATGCTATACATTCATGGCGCTTTCTGTTGGTTGATGAATCAGCTAAATAATTGTAGCTTCCATTTCCGTAAATAGTTCCGGTTCCGTAAGGGAAGTTTGTGATTTTTACCCCCCTGATCGCATAGATGTTTACACATCAAAAAGTTGCCACCTCTAAATTCAAAAACTGTATTGTATGAAAAACTGCATTTGGTTCTTTTTATGTTGGTTCTGTTTGTGTTAGTAAACATCAATAAGTAAAATTTAGGTTTGTGGTTAAATGATTCACAATATTGTGAAATAAAAATTTAATATAAAAACTACGATTGTGAGTTTTTTGTTAAAATTTAGGTTTTCAACTCTAATTAAGGCTTTTGGTTTGTTGAAAATTGTGAAATTCAACATAACTATTTATGTGTGGGCGGTGTCATTTACCAAAGTGAACCACTTAATCGTTTCATATTCGTTTTGGTTAAGCATTACACTTTCGATTTTGTAATGTGGAGGAAGAAATAGAATGTGAGGCACACTTCACATCGCTGTTCTTACACATTGTATTCAAATGAAAATTCTGTAACTTTCTACAGAAATAATACGACCAATCAGTACAAACAAATACATTAAGTAATTTAAGTTATTGAGTGATTTTAGAAAGTCACCCATAGAGAAGAAGTCTAGAACTTCTCATAGTGTATTTATAAGAAAGTTTTTTTTTTAGAAAATAAAGTCAATTCTAGTTTTGTGATCAGAACAACAACTAGCTTAAATCTGCAGGGGGTTTCTTTTAAATTCTTTACAAAATAAAACTTTGGATAATAAGAAAATACACTATAATACAATATATTTTTTGTGATTAACTTCTTAGTACACATTGTTTTGTTAAACCTCCTCAACCACTCTTGCCATCAAAAAGACCTTAAAAGACCTACATTATTATTAAGGGGTTATAATTTACGATTAATGTAAAACAAACAAAAATCAATCTTTTTATTTATTTGCATAATTGCAGGTTTCTATCCCCGACCACAAGCATACACCCAAACACTTCCCAAATCGTTCTCTATAGTAATTGTTGTGCCTTTAAGGTTTCCTGTGTGCTTCAGAATCTCGTGTACCATCCTTTCAGATTTTAATTCGACAATAACATTCATCTTTCCATTATTATCATACAGTTTCCGAATATTTTCGATTTAAATTTTTTTTACGCGTCATGTGTTCTTCTACTTTCATTTTCTTCTAGAACCTGTACTTTTTCTTTTAAAATTTGGTTTTATTTTATAATTTCATTAAACTTTTTTTTATTTATTTATTAATTTATTTATTTATTTATAAGGTCAATGGAATAAAACCTTACAGACCTGTATGAATGATATAATTACATATGTGCATATATTAAAACAATTAAATAGATTTACAAATAAAAACAAAAAGGAACTCAAAAAAATAATGATATTGTGTTTAATTATGTCAGTGTTCAGCGAAAAAGAAATTGCTGAAAAAAGAAATTGTTGAGATCTGATTGAAGATAAATTGATCAATATGTTGACAGTGACTTTAAAAAATTTTAACATCATCAGCGTACATTAAAACGTTGCAAAAATTTATCGCTTGTGGAAGATCATTGATGAAAAGGGAGAAAAGAATTGGCCGAAGATGGCTGCCTTGAAGAACACCAGTAGTGCGATTCTCTAAATTTTAACGATCCGACAATCGCAAAATATATCGACAGCTATTATTAATTAACGATTAGGTGATTCACTAACTACACCTTAACGATAGTCGACAAATCTATTTTTCTATTTATTTAAATTGTAAACGAGTGGCAAATCTGTCAAAATAAGCGAAAAACATAAAAAAGAATAAAAAAACAAAAAATCACTTCGTGTTTGGTAGGATGATTTTATGTTTGTATTTAATTTCTTTATTTTTCATTAATATTTTTGTAAGTACGGAAATAAAATTATTTAGCGACAATATTTGACCATACTCGTTGAGTATTTGTAAATTACTGAATTTATTTATTAATATTAAACACCTTAAGAGCTAGATACAAAATCTTAAAACTAAACTAGACTAATAAAATCATGCGCACATGCGCATCTTATCTTTCTATGTATGTATAATAAAATAAGATAAACAACGCTTAATTATCATTATTTCCCACATGTGTGCTGAAATTGTGTCCTAAATAAACAGTGATTATTTATAATTGTTATTTGGGAATTCCAAGAATCCCTATAATTAAAATACAGACAAAGATAACGAACAGATTTGAACATATATAGAATTTACAAATTACAAATTAATGACATGTTAAAAATAATGGTGTTCACATTTGAACATTCTGCCGGGCCAGCAATGGCAACGGCATACTAAAGTCTACTTTAAGGATAGTTTTATTAGATAGATAGATAGATAGATAGATAGATAGATAGTTCTTTATTTCATTTTATAAAATTATTTACAATAAAATTTATAAATTAAATTGAAATGTTGAACTTACGACAATGACATTACGTCGTCTGTCGGAGGTTTGACTTGAATTTTTTCTTTAAATATAAATATAAATTTAATATAAATATACATAAATATAAAAATAAAATTAAAATTTTTAAAAATTTTTCAAATCAGCAGAATTCATTTAATATTAACTTCCTATATGATAAGGCATTGATAATAAAATTTACTAAATTACTCCAGTTTTCATCTCCCACACCATTTAAAGCGTTCATAATTTCATGCTCCGTCAAAACCACTTTTCCAAAAAATCTTTTCCTATATTCTTTTAAAATCGGACATCTTCCTAAAAAATGGGTTACATTTTCAACTTCATTTAGATTACATAGCGAACATGTATTATTAGAGTTGTTTCTGTTGAAATAATTGCCATTCAGAACGATAAGACCACATCTTGCCTTGAATATCCATTATATCTTGCTTCTTCCATATATTTCTTTAAAATATGTTTTGCCAATATTGTGGTCGAGCGAATTGTAGATTCTTGTATTGCTTTGCAAAGACTTTATCCACATTTTTTGGTGGTTATGATTTCTAATCTGGCTTAACATACTTGCAAAACCATCAGACCAGAAATTAATATTAAATTTTTCTATCGTCCACTCTAGCCCATAGTGTCTACCTAGTTCATTTAGATCAGGGGTGCCCAAAAGTTCCTTATAGAAGAGCAAACACCAACACATTTAAAGAAAAACTAATTTTTATTCAATATTTTTTGTTTTAAAAACCAATACATACAAAGAAAAAAGAAAAATAATATTTCATATATTTATTTCATATACGTACACGGCTAAAAAAATTTGATTTGCATTTTTTGTTAAAATTATCTGAAATGAAAAAAAATAGGTTAGTGCGTGTAAATTTTATTTCAAACCCGTACTTACCAAACGAAATTTCGTTTACGTCTTCCATGATCCTTCCAATAAATTACCCAAATTTATAGTATGTCAATGTCAGTTGTAGATAATTTTAATAAGGCCTCCAAATTTTCGTTGCTCATTCTACTTCTATGCCTGTTTTTTATTAATTTTAAATTTGAAAATGCACTTTCAATATATATGTACTACCAAACATGGAATACAAAGTTAAAATTTCCTTGTGAAGTAAGGGGTATATATTTGGATTTAAAGATTTCCAAAAATCAATGCCACTTAAATTAGAAATTTTAAGTTCAGAGTCGCATTGCAGATCACATAGCTCCATTTGTAGCTCAGGCTTTTGATTGTATATGCTACATGTCATTGGAGTAAAAAAAATGGCTATCATTTGCTTAATGCTGTTTAAATCTTTTCTGAAAATTTGTTTTCAAATCGTCAAAATGACTTAAATATTTAAAAAAATCATAATTTAAAATGTTATACTCATCATTTAAGATAGTTTTTAAGCATGGAAAGTGGAACATTTTATCCATATTTAAATCATATATAAAAATCTTTTTCGATTAAGTCAACCAAGTCAAAAACAGATTTGTTTTTGTTTTGAAGGAAAATATTAAGGTAATTTAGGTGAGTTGTTAAGTCCGTTAAAAATGCTAAGTCTATGTTAAACGCTTGAGATTTAATTTCGTCTAAAAGCTCAAAATTTTTAAATTCCAATTCCATAAAATCAACAACTTCCATTCGCACTTCAAAAAAACGTTCAGGGCATTTTCCTCTACTTAGCCATCTCACCTCAGTTAACATAAGTAGATCTCCATACTGATTTTCGCATTCCTCAAGAAATTTCTTAAACTTACGATGAGTTAACGAATTGTGTCCACCTCTAATTTTGTTTACTATTTTTACCACAACTGTTGTGAAACATGGTTTCACACGTATAGAGTGTAGTGTACAATAGTACAAGGATAGTTTAAAATAAGTATAAAATTAGATAATTGATACAATGTACCAATATAATAATAATAATAACAATAATAATAACATAATATAATATAGTATATAATAGAAACAATAATAATATTGCAATTAACCATAGCTGAAAATATAAATTCATTTAATTAATAACGATCGATTTTTCTCGAGCGTAATTATTAAATGTTTATTCAAGAAACATACATACAACCCAATTTGGCATGGTAACGTACATTGTCTCATTTGCTTATGTTTGAATTTTTTGTCACTTTCAATGTGGAGCAATATGATATTGTTCCGCGTTGACAGGTGTTGTTGTGTTTATTTTTTTTGTTACCATGCGTTGGCTTGCTTAAGTTTGTATTCTTTTTTTTAGTTTTTTTATTGCAATGTTCTGTTATTGCAATTCTGAGCAATGACATTGACTTAATTTTCTTTTGTAAACTTCCGTGTATATTAAATGTAAATGTATGTCGTTTTGTTTTTCCCACGGTACTTACATTATTATTATTTGTTTTCTTTTTGTTATTGGTTAAGTTAGCCATTTAAGTATGCCATGGCCATGAACTGCATTGTATGGTTAGGTTAGGTTAGGTTAGGTTAGGTTGAAAAAGAGGAGCCATGTATACACATAGCTCATATCCGTTTTACCCGGATATACACTTAAGCCAGAAAGTCGGCTTGTTGTGCGCTCTACATCCTCGTGCTCATCCGTTAATCTACTCCTTATTTAACTTAGGAGTTCGGTCTCAATAGCAAATCTCCTGAGTGCTTTCCAGCGTATCCCCCTAAGAGCCGCTAGGCCTGGTATGATTTCGTTGGATAAATTTCTGACCCTTGTTCCGGCAAATGCAGGACAATAACAAAGGTAGTGTTCTAGGGTCTCGTCATCCTCTCCACAAGCTCTGCATGTGGCCGATTCTGCCCGTCCTATACGGTATAGATGAGCCCTCAGTTCAGAGTGTCCAGTGAGGATGCCAATAATCCTACTCAGTTCCTTTCTATTTAGACTAAGGATTTCCTTAGTCTTCGAAGTGTTTGGAGAGCCCCATAGTATCTTCGTAGCCTTACCCACGTCAGTTTCCTCCCAAATTGAAGTATGTGAATTAGTTGCCCACTCCGATAGTTTCAATTTGAGAGCATGGAAGGGTATTGGGTTTTCCAAATTGACACCCTCCAGGAAAGAACCCTTCCTGGCCAGTTCATCTGCAATCTCGTTTCCCATTATACCACTGTGTCCTGGGATCCAAATGATTTCAAGTCTGCCTCTTGTAGTGAAGTTTGCAATTTCTTCCTTACATCTGAGGACAGTCCTTGATGTAGTTTTGTCCGAGGATATCGCCCTGATAGCCGCTGGACTGTCCGAAAATATTTTCACGTCTCCGGGGCTTGGGATTGCCCGTACGTCAATAGATCTTATGCATTCCGTTATCGCGACCACTTCGGCCTGAAAGACAGAGTTGTGGTCCGGAATGCGTAGGTGTATGCCATTGGAACGGTCCTCATCATAGAAACCTATACCAGTCCTACCATGCAGACTAGATCCGTCTGTGTAGTAGTGTGACCCTGGAAGGTTTCGTAGAAAATTTTCGTTCAACCAGCTTTCCCTGTCAGGTATCCTTATACTGCAAGGTATGTTTGTCGACACTTCCGCGATTCTATCACAGCTAAAATCCACTGTGTTGAATTCCGGTATCTGGTCCAATATTGTTTGGTGTCTGGTCATATGGTCGGTGATGTATTCCCCTGTTACTCTTAGTCGTAACATGGCCAGAGCTGCCTCATATTTAATTCTAATCTCGATCGGGTGTATAGATAGAATCGTCTCTAAAGCCCTCGTAGATGTAGTCCGTATTGCGCCGCTGATTCCTATGCAGCAGAGGCGTTGTATTTTTTGCGCCATTAATGTTGGGGCTATATTCCAGCAGCTTGATCACCGTGGCTATAACCCCAAAACACTACGATATATAAGACTATAATCTATATGACATTAGCCTTTAGTCTCTAAGTCTTAACACCGAATACCAAGGACTAACCTCACATAAATTTATTATGGAACACAACAAATCCCTATCAGGCCCTATGATTGCCTATTGTGTTTTAGCGCTGGCAAGCGCTGTCAGTCAACGCCCAAACGGCGTTAATGTTGCTGAAAAAGGAAAAAGGAGAGGCAAAGCCGGACAAGTATGCTTTCTCACGGTTAAAGTCAGAACAGCGTACTTACTTGTCTTCATCTGCCACTGTTCTGACTTTTCCCCCTTTATTTATATTAAATCTTAAAACTAATTGAAAATATCTATAACAACAATGAAAGTAAAAATTGCATTGATAATGTAAGCAAAAATTAATAATAATAAAAAAAAAAAACAAACATTAACCATAACACAATGCAGTTCATGGCCATGGCATACTTAAATGGCTAACTTAACCAATAACAAAAAGAAAACAAATAATAATAATGCAAGTACCGTGGGAAAAACAAAAAGACATACATTTACATTTAATATACACGGAAGTTTACAAAAGAAAATTAAGTCAATGTCATTGCTCAGAATTGCAATAACAGAACATTGCAATAAAAAAACTAAAAAAAAAGAATACAAACTTAAGCAAGCCAACGCATGGTAACAAAAAAATAAACACAACAACACCTGTCAACGCGGAACAATATCGTATTGCTCCACATTGAAAGTGACAAAAAATTCAAACATAAGCAAATGAGCCAATGTACGTTACCATGCCAAATTGGGTTGTATGTATGTTGCTTGAATAAACATTTAATAATTACGCTCGAGAAAAATCGATCGTTATTAATTAAATGAATTTATATTTTCAGCTATGGTTAATTGCAGTATTATTGTTTCTATTATATACTATAATATATTATATTATGTTATTATTATTGTTATTATTATTGTTATTATTATTATTATATTGGTACATTGTATCAATGATCTAATCTTATACTTGTTTTAAACTATCCTTGTACTATTGTACACTACACTCTATACGTGTGAAACCATGTTTCACAATACAACACTCATTGTGTGGACACAATTCGTCCATTTAGCACACAATGACTCTTGGTGAATCACACAATGGAACGAAGCTTTATACCATTTTTAATCAACTGCCCAATAAAGCCGTCCTTTTTACCAAGCATTGCGGGAGCTCCATCTGTACATATGGCTGTTAATCTTGCTGATTCGGTTTTTATTTCCAATCTTCCGTTTACCGCATCAAAAATGTCAATACCTTTCGTATTTCCATGGAGCGTAATCAGTGCAAAAATTTCCTCATTTACATTAAAATTATTGTCAACCATTCTAACGGCTAATATTAGTTGACTTATGTCAGAAATATCGCATGATTCATCCAATGCAAGAGAGAAGTATGTACATAACTTGAATTTTTTTTTAAAAGCGAGTCCACGTACCTGTTTTTTGGGTCACTGTGTTTCGTGACAAAGGAACTGTTTCAATTGAGTCTGCCAATAAACTTCCGCTTTCTCCAAAACAAGACAACATTTCCTTGCAAACTATTTTAATAAAAATGCCATCAAAAAACGGTTTAAAGTTCTGAGCAATTCTTAAGCTTGCAACATAGGATGCCTTTAGATTTCCAGTATAAGTATCATTTGACTGAAAATTAAGACGCTGCATGTTTATTTCCGCACCATAACTTTCAATGTACTCCAATATTAGGAGCGCATCTTGAACCAAAAAAGACTTTTTAAAGTCCGCAACTAGTTGTTGTCTTGACCCACCTGCTATATTATTGGCAACGTAATCTGCTTGAAATGTCTTAAAATGCCTTTCAATGTTGTACTTAGTGTTAGTTTGAATAATTTGAAAGCATATATTTAAACTTTGTGCTTCAGCCTTAAAATTATAAGTAAAAAAAGTCATTTTCCCATTTATTTTGCAAAGGTATCATTTGACTGAAAATTAAGACGTTGCATGATTATTTCCGCACCATAACTTTCAATGTACTCCAATATTAGGAGCGCATTCTGAACCAAAAAAGACTTTTTAAAGTCCGCAACTAATTGTTGTCTTGACCCACCTGCTATATTATTGGCAACGTAATCTGCATGAAATGTCTTAAAATGCCTTTCAATATTGTACTTAGTGTTAGTTTGAATATTTTGAAAGCATATATTTAAACTTTGTGCTTCAGCCTTAAAATTATAAGTAAAAAAATCATTTTCCCATTTATTTTGCAAATCCATCTCAAAATCGTTTTCAATTATGTGAGAGTAGATTGTGAGTGATCATATAATAATTTTTCTAAGTTTGAAATATAAGTTTGAAATTTAAAAGTAACACCAATTTTTTCCAAGTGCTTTTCATTACGTTAAACAAAAACAAAATCTACATTGATGATCACTGTCGTCAAGTATACCAGTAAAGCACAAGAAAGTGTTGTTGCTTTGCGCTTGCGTGTATACAGTGAAGAACGACAAAAAAAACTAATAAGACAAAGTTGTTTGTGTATTTCGTATTGCTAGTGCTGAGTGCTCGATGTGTTTATTAAAACACACAGCCTATAGCTAAGTGCTTTTACAAAAACAAATGAACACCAAGAGCATATGGCTTGCGCACAACTGATTTAGATCTTTAGCCCAATATCCATTTCTTTCGAGAATTTTCATAGACAATTTATTTGGGAGTCTGTTATTTTTATATTCAAAAAATGTCTTATACAGGTATCTCAAATGCAAATCAAGCGTATATAGGTGACTATTATCCAAACCGGTTTCTAGCATTACACAGTAGGTGGGTGTGAAGTCTGGTAACTTAAAAATTTTTTTAATACAAAATATCTGCAATTTGTCAACTTCCTCAAAGAGTGACCCACCCTATATTTGTGCTGCGTAGCTCTGGATGGATCTACAGACAGATTGAAATAGCCTCCACTTTGCTTCCAGAGATATATGGGTTTTACATATGTATGTATTCCAGGTTGCCATTACACTATTCTTGGCTGAATTGTTTCTCGTTTCTAAATGCTTTTTAAAGTTCAACTTTGGTGTTAGCAGGACTCCAAGGTAACAATACTCATTTACCATTACAATTTCGTTTCCACAATAAGTCCATTTCTCGTTTCTGGACAATCTACCTCCACGTCTAAATACCATGATAGCAGATTTGCTAAGATTTCCTTCCATACCCCAGGTTTCACAGTATAATTCCAAATTAGTTATCATTTTTTGTAATACGGCTGTATCATCGGCTAGTATAACTATATCATCTGCATATAAAAGTAATCTGATATTCAACTCATCCACATATAGTCCACCTTCAAGACAATCATGAAGGTCATTCAAATATATAGCAAACAATAACGGTGACATTAAAAAGCCTTGTTTTACTCCTGAGTAAGTACAGAATTTTTCTGAAAAGCTTTCTCCTGTCCATACAACTGAGGTTGTATTTGCGTACAATTTTTCAATAAAATTGACCAGCTTCAAAGAAATTCCAAATTGGCGAAGTTTATACGTTAAGAGCTTTCTTGACACCGTGTCAAATGCTGCTCTGAAATCTACGAAGAATGCATACACTTGAGAAGTGAGATTATATATATTATCAGTCGTTGAATAGTTTTTCCGAAACCCAGCCTGGTATTCTGTAAGCATGTTGTTATTTTCAACCAATTTTGACAATCTATCATTTAGGATTCCCATCATAATTTTTGCAGCGCAGTTCAAAAAGAAATGCCTCTATAATTTTCGGGTAAATTTCTATCTCCTTTCTTAAAAATGGGGTATATTATGCTAACTTCAAATATTTTATCTACATTGTTGCTGTTCTATATATTGTTGAAAACTTTGGCCAATTCTTTTAAAAACTCATTAGTAGCATTATAGTAAAATTCATAGGGTATCCCATCCGTTCCTGGTGCTTTATTGGAATATTTGACCCACCTATAAATTGCTGATTTTTTATTTCTTTTACCAACTTCCACCAATCTTTGCTATCATTTATTTTGTTTATATTTTCTTATCTTTAGTTTTATTAGACTTACAACATTTATAGCTTATATAAAGGCAAACAAAAACTAGAATACAAATTGTAACTAAAATTAAAGAAAAATGGCCAGAAATCTTATGAAATTTAAACCTTTTTAATTCAATGTTTGCTGCCTTCATTTCATCGACCCTTTCCATTAAATGGTTTATAGCCTTCGTATTGTTGATAATTGTGACGTCAAGCGGCTTTACCAATTTTAGTTCAATTTGCTAAAATTCTAGACCCCAGTATGATGTCTGAATAGATAGGTTTTTATTAGATGTGAACCGTTGCGATATTGTTAAAGTCATTCCTTCGTAGGTTGCGGTACGCCCTGGATATAACGTTAGTATTCCCTTTGGAGGTAATGTTATCCAGCTTCGATTATTCTGACCGCAATCAACAGAGAGAAGGAAATTGTTAAACACTGTGAATATCCAGTGATTTTCTGTAACTAGTTGTTTCCAAAAGTTTGTTGGCGGAACTTCTTCAAACCCGCAATCAGCGTACCTGGATTGCTTTAACGTGGACACTTTACACGAGCGTTCGATCGCTGGCTTCCATGCCATGTTACCAATACAATTGAATTGTCCCTGTAAATTTTTCTCACATGCGTTCAATTGTGCTAGAGACATCAAAATGTACATGTTGGAGACAAAATTATATATTATTAATTCATTTTCAATTTTTGGCATCATGGTTTTGTTATTACCACCAACTGGCAGCTTTATGAGTTTGTAAATTTCAGAACTATGTTCATTTAATAACGGTATTTCTAACGGAATCACCATCCCTTTAGACTTCATTGAATTGTAGACCTCTCTTAACTCCATACCAATTGCCTTTCTAGGAAGTACTAAATTATTTGGCAATGACTTCTTGATTTCTGAAAGTTGTTTCTGAAGTTGCGATGGCTTCAATAAATCAGGATTCACATGTCCGTTGTCGTGTATACATGACGTAGCGTACGAATGTAGGCCAAATGCTAACGTACAGCGTCATGTATACAAACAATGGGGTGGCTCTCATTTCTATGGCACGAGCCATACACACATACTACATATGGTCAATGTACTGAATGGAATGCGGCAGCACTTGTATTCTCAGTGAGTAATAATGAAACTGAGAGTGAAGCCGCGCGCCACTAGACATTGATTCAATGAGTATCCAATTTTCCAAACTAAGCCACACCCCATTAACTAATTGAATGTAGAATTAAATTATCGAGAGCATGTTAGAACATCTCTCTTAGTATTAAAGATTATAAACCACACCTAGCTAAATAATTAAAGATAGACTTAAAATTATCGAGAGCATGTTAGAACATCTCTCTTAGTATTAATAATTATTAAGAGTACTTTAGAAAGTTCTCTTTAGCGAAGAAGTCTAGAACTTCTCATAAGTTCTTTATAAGCAGGGTTATTGTTTGTAAATAAAGGATTGGCGTTTTAGACTTGCAAACGAAAACAACAAGTGTTTTTAATTTGCTTCGAACATTATAGGCGATCTACTTCGAACATTATATGGCGATCGTTTTAGTCGATCCTGCAATCTTCTGATCCTACCAAATTGCTGATAGATATAAAGCAACAGAAATTAAAAAATACAGCAATTTAACTTTGCTAAATTTAATTTTGCTTAATCTGGCAACAAAGGAAACAGGACAAACATAGCTTACGCTTAGTCTTGATCCTTTTTGGTTTTAAGGATAGCAGAAAACAAATTTGAGTTAATTTCAGAAAAAGGATCCTATGGATGACAACAACAGCTAATGATGATATACAAACTCATAATACAATAAAAACGCCACAGTAACAGCAACAACCAAGAAAAAACAGTCTGACTGCACGGAACAGCAATACAAATAACAACAGTACAAATTTGGAATAGTTTTTAGGATTCTATGGGTGAGAATCTGGAGGAACTTGGGAAAGAAGTGCAGCAAGCAGAAATTAGATGGGCCAAGATCCTAGAAGAGGGCAACGTTGACAACCAGCCAAGACCAGAGATATTGAACGTCGGCCCAAGGCCAAAATTTATAAAGAATAAGAAGCAGACAGAACCAGCAATATAATTTTCCCGCTGCCAAACTGCAACAAATCCAGAGGAGGTTCGCTGGCACGCTATAAGAAACAAATTATTGTAAAGTCGCATGAGCTGACGTACGAGGAAAATGAGGATAGAAGAATAAAACTACTATTAGAAATAACAAAATTAAAGAATGAAATAAAAAGCATCAAAAAGAAAGGAAAAATAAAAATAAGAATGCTAATAAAATAAGTTAAATTATACACATATATAAATAAAAGTTTGTTAGACATAAATGTTAAATTAGTGCAACAATAAATTTTGTTATATAAAATTTTTTTTTCCTCTCGAGAATTAAAATAAATTTTAATAATGGGTAGCACACAAACGAAGATAAAGGAAGTAGTAACAGCAACGGTAAACGCTCCAACAGCGGTAAGCGTTAGTTTTGAAGTACTAATACTGATTTGCGCTATGACAACCATAGTAGTAATAATAAAATATTTAAAGAAATACGTAAAAAAACAAATCCGTAGGCATTCAGTACGTAATGCAGTTTAAAGAAAAATATAAAAAAAAACTTCTGAGAAAATCATTACTTCCTGAAAACAAAACAAAATACAAGAACAAAAAAAAAATATATATAAAATAAATGTCTGAAATTCAACAATAATTAAATTGTAACAGAAAAACTAAAGCAAAAAAAAAAAAATTTTATTATATATATACATATATATATGAAAAGAAAATGAATTTTATTGTATTTATATTATAATTATATAATAATTTTAAGAAAATATTTTATATACATATGTGAATCAAAATTATATAAATATCAATAAAGGAAAAGTAAACAGAAATACATTAATATTGTCAATAATTGGTTCATATGGAGAATGTCATACATTCTTTAGAAGCATTAATTGCAAATGCTAGAAAATCTTTAAACCGACCTTATTCACAGGAGACGGTAAATTATAAAAGAATAGAGATAGAAAATTTACAAAAGAATATAGTAGACACAATTATAGATGATAAGATACCCATTGATGTTGGCGAAACATTTTTGGGAAAATTTAAAAAGCTAAAATTAGAAGCAATAGAATTATTGGAAAGACATTGTTTAAGTACAATTTAATATTTTCTTTGTACTTTTCCGCCTTTGAGTCAATTAGCCATTTTTGGGTTAATTCTGGGTTAAAATCTATGAAACTCCTTTTTTTATACATCGTTGAAAGGAGTGTTTACATAGATTTTAACTAGTAAAACCGTTAACGGTACTTAGATATTGCTCGCCACCTTCTCTCTTTATTTTTTAACTTATAAAATCAATCGTTTTGGTACCTTCGTACAATTCGTGCTATATCGCATTTGTGCATTTTTAAAAAAGGTAATATATTTATATATACAAATAAAATAGAGATTTTATTTTCTCTTTACAAAAACCTTAAATTAAATTGTGTTTTTATTTTTTATATATTTCTTGCTACATACGCAAACATTTGGTTCTTCGAACCGGATCGTGAGGAAAAGTTTGGAAAATTTTTAAAAATTATTAATTTCAACATTCCCACAGCCTTCATCTTGTCAACATTAGCAAGAACCTGCAAAAACAACCCTTCACTTCAACTACAGCAGAAAACAATAAATTAAAAAGGTGCGTATAGTTCAGTTTTTTTTATGTGTGAGCTAAACAAAAACTTGAAAATTTAAGAAGTGTATAATTAAAATTAATTTAAAAAGAAAAAAAGTTTCATCGTTATTGAAATACTATTTTTTTTTTGCATACTTTTCGTTTTACAACCCTACGCGTTACGTTACATTACGTGTATATTCTTTACGTGGACGGTGATATTAATTATATTGTGTTCGTTTTAATCGAAAATAAAAAGAAAAAGCCGTCGGGATTTTTAGAAAGTGTTTAGTGCAAATAATAATATATATAATAATCATATCGTTTGTTTTAATCGAAGGAAAGAGAAAAAGCCGTCTGGATTTTTAACAAAAGTGTTTAGTGAAAATAATAATAATTTAAACATATTTACATTTAAACAGATATACATTACAATAAAGATTATAACTAAATCGGTTTTTCTCCTTTGTGTTATACATATACGCTCACGCGAACGTTTTTTTTTTCGTGTTTAAGCTGCTTAAGCTGCTTAAGCTGAATATTGTTTATTTCTCTATACGTTCACGCGTTGGTTTTTTTTGTGTTTATGCTCAAGAGTGTGTTCATTTCTCTTCACACTAACATATACGCACACGCATTGTGTTGGTTTGTTTTTTCTATAACATTGTTAGTCACCCTACTGTCAGTTGTAGTCGCGACATATCCAGTGTGTTTTTTATTATTTTTTTTTTGTGCAAATTTTGGTTTTGCTACTAATTTGTTTAAATAATACCATATATTAAGAAAATAAAATTTTTTAATATATTTTTATATTAGTTTATAATATATTATTATTTTTTCGCATTTTTTTTTAAAGTTTTTTATATTGTTATTTAAGTTAAATTAACTTATTTTAAAATAAATTCGAACCAAAATGCCGGGAACTGCACTTGATATTTTTATTCGCGATTCGGATACGCTCATTAAATTTGAGGCGAAATTCAACGATATTCGTGAGGAGTTACATTCGGTATTTAATCTTGAAATTCGTGGAAAAGAATTGGACTTGCTTTGGGAACAAGTAAAATCGACATATCGTACTTGTTTATCATATTTAGAAAATTCGGATGACGCGGAACCGGCGGATTTTGACGCGGCTGAATCGAAATATGAAGCCACTTTTAACGCGTAAGTTACATATATAAATGCTACAAAAACCCCAGACAAATTTGAGGAATTCTTAAACAGAATTGGTAATATTAGTAAACCCTAATTATTGGCACGAGCCAATATTATTTAAATAATTTCACAATTCACGGGAATTGTCACAAAACAAAAATTAAAATTGCATTTCCGTTCTCACAACGAAAATGCAATACATCAAAATACTTCTGTTATTTACAGACATTTTTCCTAAGAATAAATAAATGAGAACATACATAAGTTTGTTTTGTTACCAATAACATTAACGGAAACAAAACACACTTATGCTAAATCGTCAAAATTAATTTTAAGCAATGGGCAAACATATGACAAATTTAAACCAAAATTTAAAGTTGCATTTCCGTTCTCATAACGAAAATGCAACACAACAGATTATTTATTTTTTGTAGACATTTTTCCCAAGAATAAGAACATACATAAGTTTGTTTTGTTACCAATACAACTAACGGAAACAAAACACACTTATGCTGATATAACAAAATTAGCTTTTAAGTTACCATTGTAATTATAGTATACAAGTTGATTAATTTTAAAATGAAAAGTCAGTTTTTAGCTCCTCATTCAATGGTTAAGAATAAATAAATTTAAAATAAAGATTTGTTTTCTTTAAAAAAAAAAAATAATCGAACGGTACGAAAATCTAATTGGCGCAGTCGGTAGGATCCTTAAAGTTGAAAAGGATCCAGTGTTCGAACCTCGAATTTTTTTTAATGATTAAATACGGTGAAAGTGATTAAATTCTGAGAATCCTGAACTAAATACAAGTGAACAGGACCAAAAAATATAAACAGTAACTTGTTGAAACCACTATAAATCCAGTGCAGTGAATACCTGTTGAAACCACTAAAAATCCAGTGCAGTGAATACTTGTTGAAACCACTAAAAATCCAGTGCAGTGAATACTTGTTGAAACCACTACAAATCCAGTGCAGTGAATACCTGTTGAAACCACTATAAATCCAGTGCAGTGAATACCTGTTGAAACCACTATAAATCCAGTGCAGTGAATACCTGTTGAAACCACTATAAATCCAGTGCAGTGAATACCTGTTGAAACCACTAAAAATCCAGTGCAGTGAATACTTGTTGATACCACAAAAAGGAAGAAACTTCATACAGTAAAAGTTATTAACATCACCATTACCAACAAAGTGTATTCAAGAAGACAGAAATTATTCGACCAGCGAAGAATGGAGCAAACTCAACCACACCCAGAAATGGCACAAGTAGATATAGTAGAGCAGTTAGCTAGAAGAGAGCAACAACTGGAACAATTGCGAAATGCATATCTGGAACTGCAAGAACAACAACAACAACAACAGCAACGTCAGCAACAAAATCCAGTATTATACTACAACAGTACAAGGGACAACATTCTGAAGACAATAAATCATCTACACACTTTTACCGGAACAGGAGAAGTAACGGTAAACAGTTTTTTTAGCAGCACGGAATATCTCTTGTCAACTATACTGGATGAAAATCTCAAAAAGGAAGCCGTCAGAACAATATTTTACAAAGTTATACAAGGCCAAGCTAAAGATGTCGTCATCAATATACCCACACCGGACAACTGGCAACTAATTAAAGAAACCACAAAACTACGTTATAGACCCAGCATTGAACCACACCAACTATACAGGATGATAGCAAATTTAAAAGTAAATTCGGTAAGTGAGCTGTTAACCGAAATCCAGAATATTAAGTATAAGTCAGATGAGCTGACAATTTATTATAAGAATGATCATTATATCGATTTATCAAACATAGATAGTTTATTAACAAATACAATAAAAGAAATGACGCAAGGGACGTTATTAGATAAAATATATGAGGAAAGGAACATTAATGATATATTGAAGATATTGACAAAGAGAAGATTTGAAGACAGTTGTATCAGGGCAGAATATAGAAAATACAGGACTAATAAATATGATAATACAAATTCAAATCATAACTATAATCGAAATCAAAACTATCAAAATAGAGGACAAAGAAATTATTATTTTAATCATGACATTAACAGAAATAATAATAATAATAAAAATTTTAATTCTAATCAACATCATAAATATTTTAATCAGAACTTTAACAATAATTTTGGTAACAATTTTAATAATTCAGGACGCTATAGAGCTCCACAAACTAATAATAATAATAATAATAATTATAATAAAACGTCAGGAAATTTCCAAAGGTTTAATCAATCAGGAAACCCTAGGCCATACGAAAGTCAAAATCGCTGGAGTCAACCTAGGCAAGGACAGGTCGAACCAATGGAAATTGATAAAATTCAGGTAGGAAATTCTAGAACCAGTTGCAGTCAGAATTACTATGAGCAAGATAGGCAAGACCATAGAGATTATGCGGATTTAAGATGTACGAAAATAAATCCTAATAACATAGTAGAAAATATTGAAGATAAGAAAGATACACGCAGGCAATGACAAAACAATAGAAATGATTTTTTTTGGAAACAGCCTCCGATTATTTACCCATCATAAACATTAAAATAAGAGGAAAAATATACGATGCACTAATAGACACCGGTGCAAGTATTAGTTTAATAGACAGTGACGTTAAAGATTTTAGAAAAAATTTACTAAAAGAACCAATAAAGTTTAGTACCATTAATAAAAAAGATTTTATTAGATATGAAGTTGTGACGGATGCACCTGACGAATTTAATATACCCCATTATGCAAAGATTAGATGGAAAGTGGCTGAATTAAAGGGACGAAGATATAAATTTATAATAGGAATCGACCTTTTAAATTGTTTTAAAACAATGATAAATTTGGAAGACGGATATATCTCATTTAACGATAAAGTAAAACATTTTCTAATAAATCCATATAATAATTTAGAGATCTGTACATTAGAAGCAATAGACTTTCTTAGTGAATTTCAGGACAGAATCCAGCTAGAGCATTTGAATGAAGAAGAAAAAAGAGAAATTCTAAAAACTCTAAATAGATTCCAGAAATTATTCTTTAAAGAAGGAGATAGATTAACTAGTACAATGAAAATTCAACACGAAATTAGGACAACAACAGAAGAACAAATAAACTCCAAATTATACAGATATCCTCCCCAACACGAGGCAGAAGTGAGAAAGCAAATAAGGGAAATGGAAGAACAGGGGATAATCAGGAAAAGTTCCTCGCGTTATGCAAGCCCTTTAATAGTAGTTCCTAAAAAAATCGATAATTCAGGAGAAAAGAAATATAGACTCGTGGTGGACTATAGGAAACTAAATGAAATAACTGTTGACGATAAATTTCCATTACCAAATATAGACTCAATCATAGACAAAATGGGACGGGCACAATACTTCACGACTTTGGATTTGGCGAAGGGTTATCATCAGATTTTGGTCAGGGAACAAGACAGAGAGAAAACTGCATTTGTGACCCCACATGGACTGCATGAATTTGTAAGGATGCCATTTGGATTGAAAAATGCACCAGCAACGTTCCAAAGGCTTATGAATGAGACTCTAAGAGAATTCATAAATAAAAATTGTGTGGTATATCTAGATGATATATTAATATTCAGTACATCATTGAAAGAACATATAAAGGCAGTCACGGAGATTTTTACAGCTTTAGAAAAAACTAATCTAAAAGTCCAGATAGATAAGTGTAATTTTTTGAAAAAAGAGACAGAATTTTTGGGGCATATTTTGACAAAAGACGGACTAAAACCGAACCCTAACAAAATTAAAATAATTCAAGAAATCGCATTACCAAAAACAGAGAAACAAATTAAAAGTTTTCTTGGGCTCACAGGATATTATAGGAAATTCATAAAACATTACGCTAAGGTAGCCCAACCTATTACCAAATATTTGAAAAAAGGAGTAAAAGTAAACGTAAATGACCCAACGTATATAGAAGCTTTCGAAAAATTAAAATTATTAATTAGTAGTCATCCCATTTTGAGATATCCAGATTTTGGAAAAATGTTCACATTAACCACAGATGCATCAAACTATGCGATTGGAGCTGTCCTATCACAGGAAGGACATCCAGTTTGTTTTGTTTCAAGAACCCTAAATAATCATGAAAGGAATTACGCAGCAACGGATAAGGAATTTTTGGCAATATTATGGAGTGTCAATTATTTACGTCCTTATCTCTACGGGAGAAAATTTAAGATCTTAACGGATCACCAACCAATTAAGTTTTTACATACAAAATACAAGGGAAAGGATATGTCGCCAAGACATCAAAGATGGATCTTAAAATTAGGTGAATACGATTTTACGATCGAGTATTTGAAAGGAAAAGGGAATAGAGTAGCAGACTTTCTAAGTAGATTAGAAAATGTCAATGAAGAAAATGTTGGAAATAAATGGGAAAATGAATCAGATTTTAATATAATAGATAATGTAGAAGATAAAAATGTTTCTATGGCAACAGTCCATTCAGCAGACGAAAATTTACACGATCATTTTTACATTAAAGAAGAAATAGTAAATAAATATAAAACGCAAATTATAATAACAAACAATAAAGTTGAAGAATTAAAGGTATTACATGGAAAAAGGATAATATTTATATCGGAAAGTGATTTTGAAGTAATGGGACAAATATTTAGAAAATATATCACTAAGGGTAAAGTAGGAATATTTTCTGAACTTTCGGACAGAAGTTATAACATAGTTCAGGAAAAATTAATAGAAATGTTTTCCAACGATAAACAAATTAATTTCACTAAGTGTACAATAAGAGCAAGAGATATAGAAACCGAAGTAGAAGCAGTGAAACAAATATCATTGTACCACATAAGGGAAAATATGCATTCAGGGATAATCGAAACATATAACAAACTTAGAGATAAAATTTACTATCCAAAACTCATGGAGTTAATTCAATTGGTAATTAACCAATGCGAGATATGCCAGGAAATAAAATACGATAGAAAACCAATAAAACCAAAATTTTTAGTCACAGAAACCCCATCAGAAAAAAATGAGATCGTTCATATAGACACGTATGTAATGAAAAGAAATTATTTTCTAACTGTAATAGATAAATTTTCTAAATTTGGGGCAGCATACCCGTTAAACGATAGAAACCACGTAACTCTGATCGAGCAATTAGAAGATCATTTTTCTAAAATAGGAAAACCAAGGAAAATAGTTGCGGATAATGAATTCAAAGCATTCCGAATAAAAGAATTTTTAGGAAAGGAAAACATTGAACTACATCTAACAAAACCCAACAGTCACACGGGTAATGCAGACATAGAGCGTTTGCATAACACAATAGCCGAAAAGTTCAGAATATTATATAAATCAGAGAAGAATATTCCAATAAAACAATTGATCCAAAAAGCAATTAGAAGCTATAACGAGCGTTATCACTCAAGCATTAAATGTACACCTAGTGACGTACATTTAGGAAAAATTGAAAATAGTATAGTTAAAAGAAATTTAGAGGAAAATAAAAGAAAAGTAATAGAGAAACTAAACAGATCTAGAGAAGACTACAGCGAAAGTAGGGAAGAAGGATTCATAAAGAATTATAAGGCAGTTAGGCATAAAGAACAACCAAAATATAAAAAATCCAATTTAGAGAGAGTACATTATTGTAACATTAAACGACCTTTTAAATTTTCAGTTATGGACAATACTAATGATACTCCTATGGACACCAACGATTAAAGGATCAATGAACATAGAAAGAATTACAGAACAAAAAGGATTTGTAGACATTAGTATCAAAAATCAGGAAATAGTTCAAGAGACGGACATAATATTACATATCATAAACTTGCACGAGATAGAAAATATTTTGGACAGCATGACAGAGAATATAAATTTAATGAAGATTGATAATAAAGAAATGCTTAACTTAGAACTAAGTGATGCTAGAAATAAACTATTGACATTATTACCAAGCCAAAATAGACAAAGACGAGGACTAATTAATGGAATAGGAAGCGTACAAAAATGGTTGTTTGGGACTATGGATGACGAAGACAGACAAAATATACAGAAACATTTGTTTAATATTAATGAAATTGTCGACAACAATAATCAACAAATTATAATTAATGACTATTTTAATATAACTATAAATCATTTAAAAACGGTAATTACAAATGACAGACAAAAAATTCAACAAGCGCTAAATTCTATAAATAAATTTTTAGAAATAGAAAATAATAGAAGTAGATATTTAGAACAATTGACTAATATACAACTAATAAAGAATAGGATAGAACATTTGCAAGGCAATGTAATTTCTGCAAAACATGGTTTGGTACACCCCAGTATTCTAACCAGTAGCGAAATTAAAAAATACAATATTGATTATAATAAGCTAAAATTTATAGAGTTTGGTACCACATTTGTTAATGGTTCCTACTTAGTTTTAGGAGTAAAAATACCTAAGAATTTCATAACAGTTAAATTAAGAATTATTGTTCCACTACCAAATATTCACAATAACGAAACAGATGCTATAATAGAACAAACCTTCGAGTTTGAGAATAAAACATATACATTTGAAGAAAATAAACATTTAAAAGACTTAAAACTAAGCGATGATTGTGTAATAAAAAACAATTGTCAACTAATAAGTAACAAAGATTTTGAAATTGTACAATTAGATATAGACACAATTATAATTAAGAATGCAATAAATGTCAGCGTTAATGAAACTTGTAATTCCGAAAAAGTTATGTTAAACGGAAATTATTTAATAAATTTCAGTAATTGTTCCATAAGAATTAAAGACTATTATTTTTCCAATACTATTGAAAATATAAAAGAAAAACAAATTATTGTAAATTCAAATAAAGCTCAAAATTTTACACATAAATTATCTCTTCAAGAAATTGAATTAGAACATAAAAATAATGTAAAGAATATCAAAGCATTAAAATATCACACAAAATTAACATATGGATGTAATTTTTTTATAATAATTATAGTACTTACTTTAATTCTATTAATTTTAACTAAACACAAACAGATAAAAATAAAATTAAATAATAGAATTCAGGAGAATTCTAATCCAAATGGGGGAGTAGTTACATATATAAATGCTACAAAAACCCCAGACAAATTTGAGGAATTCTTAAACAGAATTGGTAATATAAGTAAACCCTAATTATTGGCACGAGCCAATATTATTTAAATAATTTCACAATTCACGGGAATTGTCACAAAACAAAAATTAAAATTGCATTTCCGTTCTCACAACGAAAATGCAATACATCAAAATACTTCTGTTATTTACAGACATTTTTCCTAAGAATAAATAAATGAGAACATACATAAGTTTGTTTTGTTACCAATAACATTAACGGAAACAAAACACACTTATGCTAAATCGTCAAAATTAATTTTAAGCAATGGGCAAACATATGACAAATTTAAACCAAAATTTAAAGTTGCATTTCCGTTCTCATAACGGAAATGCAACACAACAGATTATTTATTTTTTGTAGACATTTTTCCCAAGAATAAGAACATACAAGTTTGTTTTGTTACCAATACAACTAACGGAAACAAAACACACTTATGCTGATATAACAAAATTAGCTTTTAAGTTACCATTGTAATTATAGTATACAAGTTGATTAATTTTAAAATGAAAAGTCAGTTTTTAGCTCCTCATTCAATGGTTAAGAATAAATAAACTTAAAATAAAGATTTGTTTTCTTTTTTAAAAAAAAATAATCGAACGGTACGAAAATCTAATTCGTACGTTAATTGTTTATCTAGGATTAATGAACGATTACATCATTTTAAATCCAACGCGAACCGAAAGAGCAGTCTCAGTCTCCGAGTGTAAACCTCAATTCAGCTGACAACTTTTGTCATAATTTAACGCTTCCGCCATGCGATACCGACGTTTTTGAGGGCGATTACATTTCTTGGCCCACTTTTAGGGATCTTTTTACAGCGGTTTATATCAATAACTCTCGACTTAGCAATATTGAGGGGCTATGCCATCTAGTTCGGAAAACTAGTGGCGAAGCTCGGGAAATTGTTTCGAAATGCCCTCTCACTAATCAAGGTTTTGATGTTGCGTGGCGCAGCTTGAGGGACGCATATGATAATCCGCGAATGCTGGTTAATAACCAGTTAAAATCGCTTTTTAGCCTTCCCTTTCTTGATAAGGAAACCTCGTCGGGATTAAAAACTTTACAACGCGGAATAAACGGTTGCCTTACGGCTATGTCAATTTATAATATTTCGACGCACAGCTGGGATCCTATTATTGTATTTCTTTGCATTCAGCGGTTACCTTCGCAAACTGTTAGTCTGTGGGAACAGAGTATAAAGGACAAATCAGCTTTGTCACTCTGGAAGCATTTGGACCTCTTTCTGACAGAAAGATTTCAAACTTTATATTGTTTACGTGATCTTAGGGGTTCAGAATCTGCTAAACGCCTTTCTGAACCTAAAATCAAAGCGCATCATACCAATGCTGCTTCAACTTCAAGTGCTTCTTGTGTTCTTTGTAACAATCAAGTTCACTTTTAACGTTCTTGTCATCGACACAAAAGTTTATCTGTTGTGGATCGATTTTCTACGGTAAAAAGTTTCACTGTTGTGTCAATTGTCTCGCAAGGACACATGAAGCTAAAAATTGTGGCAGTTCGTATAATTGCTCCATTTGTAACAAGAGACACCATACTATGTTACACCGTGAATTACCATCTTCTGAAGTTTCTAGGGATACTAATCGGTCGAATTCGGGTGTTAGTTCGGTTTCTGTTTCTCGAGTTTCAAACTCCGTACCTGCAATCGCATCATCTTCGAATGCCAATCATGCCACAGCTCCTACATATCGTCAAGTATTTCATACAGCGCAAAGTAGGACTGTACTTTTAGGGAAGGCTATGGTGAATCTTATTCATCAGGGTACTACGTACCCAGCCCGGGCCCTTATTGACCCTGCTTCTGAAGTATCGTTCATTTCTGTACGTTTGCAAAATCGCCTGAAAATTTCGACGCATTCGACGAATGCTCAAATTTCAGGAGTTAATCAGGCAGTTACGGCAATGTCTAGAAAACTTTGTTCATTGAAAATTTGCTCCACCTTCGATTCATCCCTTGTATTGGAAACATTGGCACTTGTTTTGCCAAATATTTCGGGTAATTTACCATCATTTACAGTCCACTCGTATTTAAAGGAAAATTTGCCAAACCTTCGTTTGGCCGATATTGATTTTGATGACAGTCGACCTGTTGATCTTTTGTTTGGCGCGGATTTATATCCAAGAATACTGTTGGGAGAAATCCGTCGCAATATTTTGGGCTCTTTACTAGCTCAGAACACTAATTTTGGCTGGATTATTACTGGTCCAGTTGTACAACCTCAAGTTCAGGTATATTCTACGAATGTCGAATTTTCAGAGGAAGATTGCCTTAACAAAAACCTTTTGAGATTCTGGGAACTTGAGGAAACTCCTAAAAGAAAAAATTCTGTCTCCATTTGACAAATTTTGTGAGGAAAATTATAAAGCGACTACTCGTCGCGAATCTGATGGTCGATATGTAGTGACTCTCCCATTTAAGCCTGAATTTCCTGAAAAATTGTCCTTAGGGACTTCAAGACCTGGTGTTATGGGACAATATCTTAGGACCGAATCATCTTTACTACGTAGACCTGCAATTAAGGAGATGTACGATGACGTCATTAGGGAGTATTTGGACATAGAACATATGAGACCGTTATTACCAGATTTTCCATCTCCTATTTCTTTTTGTTATTTACCGCATCATCCGGTGATAAAACTAGAACGTAAGACAAATTGAGAGTTGTGTTCAATGCTTCAAATAGAACTTCTAATGGAATTAGTTTAAACGATTGTCTTTACGTAGGACCTACCTTACAAGCAGACTTAGTTCTACTTATTCTTAGGTGGCGTCTGTTTAAATTCGTCTTCAATTGTGATATTACTCAAATGTATAGGCAGATTCGGGTTGGTCCTTCTCATACCCCTTTTCAACGAACTTTGTTTAGGGATTCGCCGACGAAGACCGTAAGGGACTATGAATTACAGACAGTGACTTTTGGCGTTAACTGCGCCCCATACCTTGCCATTAGGACGTTATTACAACTCGCGGACGATTCTGAGGCTGAGTGCCCTCTCGCAGCACATATTCTACGAAATTGCATGTACGTTGACGACGTTTTGACAGGGACTCATGACATTTCGACTGCATTAATGGCTCGTGATCAACTCGTCGCTGCTTTGGCCTCTGCTAAGTTTCAGTTAAGAAAATGGACTTCAAACGACAGGACTATTTTGAAAGATATACCTTTGGACCATTTAGTTGATGCTATATTATTGACCTTTATAGAATCGAGTCCTTCAAAGACTGTAGGAATTCAGTGGAACGCTCAGTTGGACTCGTTTTATTTTAGTGTGACTGCTATTTCATTAAAATCTGGGTATACTAGGAGGGAAGTCTTATCGGCTATCGCGAAATTGTTTGATCCTGTAGGTTGGTTAGGTCCTGTCATTGTGGTTGCTAAAATTATCATGTAAAAAATTTGGCTTGATAATATAAATTGGGATGATATGCTTCCAATTTCGACGGAAGATGAATGGAAAAGATTTGTTACTTCTTATCATGAGGTATATACTATTCGTATTCCAAGATGGGTTAATTATTCGCCGGGAAATTCTGTTGAGCTTCATGTTTTTTCTGATGCCTCGGAAAAGCATACGCGGGGGTGATTTATATTCGAATTCAGGCCTCTAACGGCGAAATTCATACTCACCTACTTTCATCGAAACCAAAGTAGCCCCCATCAAATCAATTTCTCTACCTCGTTTGGAATTGTGCGGGGCGGTGTTAGCCTCTGAACTTTTGAAGACGGTAATAAGTGAAATTGATATTAAAATTGATAAAATTTACTGTTGCACTGATTCGACGATAGTCCTTTCTTGGTTAAGGAAAACGCCGTGTTCCTGGACCACTTTTGTAGCGAACAGGGTATGCCGCATTCAGGAAAATGTGGGAAACCATGATTGGTATCATGTTCGTTCTGGGGATAATCCTGCAGATTTAGGTAGTCGTGGTACCTCTCCCACTGAGCTGGAAAATAGTGAGCTTTGGTGGCATGGTCCAAGATGGCTGGGTCAAGATAAAGTGCACTGGAATATAACGGATCTCAGTTATCTTGACACTGACATTGAGGGTCGGGTTGTCAAAACTCATGCTTCCTTCTTTACGGACGTTAAGGGGGAAGATATATATGTGGATATTTTGAATAATTACTCTCGTCTTGATCGAGCTCTTCGGATAATCTCATATATTTTGAGGTTCTTTTACGATGGTCATCCAGCTCATAGGTCAAATCGTTATATGAATGTGGATAAAATCGTTGCTGGTTATGAAATCAGAAGAACAAAATTGCATTTAGCCATTGTGGCTCAGAAACATCACTATGCAGATGAATATAAGTGCATGTTAGACAAAAAACCGTTAAGTTCAAAGAGTTGCCTTATTTCTTTGAATCCCTTTCTCGATAAAGACGGTGTGATAAGATTGAATGGTCGCTTGGTTAGATCACCATCCCTTTCATATACGGAGAAATATCCTATTATTTTACCTTATTCGAGCCGATTTACTCAATTGTTAATAGAATTTGTTCATATGATTTCCATTCACGGTGGAAATCAGTTGATGATTTGGAAATATCCGGAACGCGATCTACAGGAAAACGACTTAGTCGTTATCAAGCATGAAAATCTACCTCCGACATCGTGGCGTTTAGGCCGGGTCATAAAAGTTTATCCGGGAAGTGACGGTCGCGTAAGGGTCGCGGATATTCGTACTGCTAATGGGGTTGTAAAACGACCAATAACCAAACTGGTCATTCTGACCGAATAATTTACACTTGTTCTTCGATATTTCCTTTAAATTTTTTATTGTTTCATAGAAATATGGAATCTCTCCCTAACTTTTTTGACGATGCTCTGCTCGATTATGAGGATGCTATGGAGATTTCGGAACCTAAAACTTCTCCCGCAGCCGTTTCTAGTCCAGCAGTGACACCAACAACGACAATCGTTCCAGCGGTAAATCCGCCATTGGAAGCAACGCCCGCTGTTGAAACTGTCCATGCTGAGACAGTTGCATCATCGCCGGTCGTGGTGACTAAGAAAGCTATGGAAGCCTCGGGTTCGAAGCCACTGTCTACCTCGGCTCCGATTAAACCGCCATCGTCCCCTCTATGTAGACTCTGCGAACGACGTCACCCTCTGCGCTTCTGTCATTTGTTTAGGGATATGAGTTATGAGCGCCGCCTTCGTATGGTGATACTTCATCGATACTGTTCGAAGTGCTTGGCCCATTCTCATATGGCAAAATTGTGTCCTAGCACGTCAAAGTGCCGGGTCTGCCAGGGTGACCACAATACTTTGTTGTATGAGAATTCAAGGTCACGTAGTTCTGACCACCAGAATCGTGCAAAACGTGAGTTTCGTCCATTGTCGTCCGTTTCTAAAGTTCAATCCTTGCCTATACGTCATGTCCTTAATTTGTCGCCTACGCTTCAAGTTAGATTAAATATACCCGGAAAGGCCATTCCGGTACGCGCAGTGCTCGACTCTTGCTGTAGTGCAAGCTTCATCTGCGAAACGTTGGTTCATCAAATACGATTGCCAGTTTCAAAGATGGACAACGATCGGCTTTGTCGGTTAACGATTACGTCGATATACGACTCGACTCAAAAAATTACGATAACCGCTAGAGTCACGAAGATGTTAGGGATTAGAACTCCTTCCAAGTCAATTCCAGACGCGATCAGGGAGCATTTCGCTGGGGTCCAACTTGCGGATCCCACCTTTAATCATTCCGGGCGGGTCGCGTTAGTTTTAGGCCCTGACGTTAATCCACAGGTGATGAAAAATCGGATACAGGCGAGCCCGGGACTTCCAATGGCGCAATACACCATTTTTGGATGGGTCATATGTAGAGTCCTTACTGGCTCAAATTGTAGAGTCCCTACTGGCTCATACTTATTTATAATCAATTTTCCATTGGGGTCCCTATTGGCCTATGGAAAATTGTTACGTCGAGGTCCCTACTGGCCAATTTAACTTTAAGTGTTTAAGAAAAAAAAAAAAAAAAATTTAATAAATTGAATTCAAGCTCACATTTTTAAACTGAACTATGCCTTATTTTAAGATATTTAAGTTATTTGTTAAAGTATTATTGTTGCAACACACCTTGATGTTGCAAGGTGGCCGGCAATGTTTAAGTACAATTTAATATTTTCTTTGTACTTTTCCGCCTTTGAATCAATTAGCCATTTTTGGTTTAATTCTGGGTTAAAATCTATGAAACTCCTTTTTTTATACATCGTTGAAAGGAGTGTTTACATAGATATTAACTAGTGAAACCGTTAACGGTACTTAGATATTGCTCGCCACCTTCTCTCTTTATTTTTTAACTTATAAAATCAATCGTTTTGGTACCTTCGTACAATTCGTGCTATATCGCATTTGTGCATTTTTAAAAAAGGTAATATATTTATATATACAAATAAAATAGAGATTTTATTTTCTCTTTACAAAAACCTTAAATTAAATTGTGTTTTTATTTTTTATATATTTTTTGCTACATACGCAAACAGACATAGTGAAAAGAAAAATAATTTAGAGCATAGACTAAAAATAGTAATAACAAACATGGAGTTAAGTGAATTGTCTGCAGTGTCAAAATTGATACCATCATTCACTGGTAGAAAAGAGGATATGTTAGGATTTGTAACGAACTTAAAATTAGTGGCACAGACGATACCACAAGACAAACAAAATTTTTTCCTAGAATTCGTCTTTAATGCAAAATTGGACAGTAAGGTACAGAATAGAGTAATGCAGAGTAATGCACCCACTACGGTAGATGAGCTTATAGCAGCTCTAAACACAACATATAAGTCATTGAAAAGCTCGAACACCATCCTAAATGAACTAACCGGACTAAGGCAAAAAGATAATAACATTACTGGTTTTGCCAACAGGATAGAAAACTTAATAGCAGAACTAAATGAAATTCAAATTGCTGAAGAAGGCGAGACAAACAGAAGCGCGATCGTGAATACAAATAGCAGAATAGCGTATCACACTTTCGTAAATGGATTACAAAATGCTCAGACGGTATCCACTATAGATGCCAGTCAGGTGACGACTTTTGCGGACGCTTTAAAGATAGCAGAAAAATCAGAATCGAGAATAAAGCAGAATCAAATTTTCTTTAACAGGGCACAATTCAACAATTCTGTAACAAATAACAGTGGACGTAGGAATAATAACAACTTTAACAACAATAATAGGAATCCTAATGGTAATAATAGCCAAAGACACAATAACTGGATTGGTAATAGAAACAGAGGAAACAATACATACCAAAACAATACGAATAGAAGCAACCACAACAATAATAGGAACACTAACAATAATAACTACTACAGGAACAACGCATATTATAACAACAATAGAAACAACACTAATAACTATAGGAATAATAATAACTACGTACAAAGAGGTAGCAATAGAAATAACAATAATAGAAGATGTCGTAATGTGAATCAGATACAGATCCAGGGAAACTCCCAAATTCCGGAGATGATAACATCCCAGTCTTCGGAAACAGCACAGTAGAAACCACAAAGATATACAGTATAGCATCGAACCTTAGAAATTACGTTAGATTAAATATTGATGACACGGACAGGGAAATTACATTTTTGATAGATACAGTTGCGGACATATCGCTTTGTAAACAGAAATTTTTGTATAGATACCAGGAAGATCCTGATGACTACTGTAATTTGACGGGGATTTCGGAACAAATAATTAGATCAATTGGTTCGACGATAGGAATAAAAATAGACGATGTGAACATTCAACATAAAGTGCAAATGGTTGCAGATAATATGCCAATAAATACCGATGGAATCTTGGGTAGAGATTTTTTAACTTAATATATATGTAACATCGATTATGATAGATATGTGCTAACTTTCAACATTGGTGATGAGACTATATCATAAAAACCCAAATTCCAAATTAACAAGAATTAGACTAGAACTATCGGATTATGATTTCGAAATAATATTTAAAAAAGGGACAACCAACACAAATGCAGACGCATTGTCAAGAATAGAATTAAATTCTGACATACTGAAAACTATGGTACGCAATAAAATTGACGAATTAAGCAAAAAGACGCTGGTGATTACTAGAACAATGAAAAGGAAAATGATACAAAATGAGGTAAATAATGATAAAATTTATAATGAGGATAAATATGAAATTGAGGAAAAGGACGAATCATCTCCTATTGAGCGTCATGAACTCAAGATGTGGGGATGTACATCCATGAAAGATATAAAACGTGCACGAAAACTAAAATTTATATTAACAAAGTCGACAAAGGAATACTTACGAATTGAAGATAATCATTCTGTAAACTACACGATCGTAAAATGTTGTGATAATCCCATTTATCTAGATAATATGTTGGAGAAACTATGTTTCAGGTTAAGCAGATTGAATTATGCTATATTCGCACTGGAAAAAGGTGACGAAATATTTGATATTATAACCCATGGGAAATTAAAAGAAAAATTTAACAAGATTAAAAATAATAATGACGTCAAAATTATACTATATACTAAACCTCAGAACATAATAGATAGCGAAGAGAGAACAAAATTAATTAAATTGTATCACAACACACCATGCAGAGGTCATTTCGGGATAAGAAAGACTTTAATAAGGCTTAAACAAAAATATGTATGGAAGAATATGCACAAGATGGTAAGAAAATATGTATCAACGTGTGATCTTTGTCAAAGAACAAACAGATAAGGCACACAAAAGAACCATTCAATATAACGGACACACCTGGGAATAGTTTTGAGACCATGGTAATTGACACAGTAGGACCACTGCGTCCATCAGGTTTTTACAGACACATACTGACAATGCAGTGTGAACTGACAAAATATATTATAGCAGTTCCTATGGAGACAAAAGAAGCCAAATCAGTAGCAAAGGCTATGGTTGAGGGTTTGATATTAAGATATGGGACATTTAAAACTTTAAAATCTGACAAGGGTACAGAATTTACAAACGAACTTTTAAGGGAAGTATGCAGTTTGTTAAAAATAGAACAGAGATTCTCAACGCCGTACCATCACGAGACTTTAGGTACAGTCGAACGGAATCATAGAGTCCTAAATGAATACTTTTTATCTTTCGTTGATGAAGATAATTGGCATGAGTGGATTTCATACTACGCATTTGCATATAACATAACACCACATATCGATACAGAATACTCCCCATTTGAATTAGTTTTTGGAAAATTACCAAACGTACCGGGTGAAAACTTTACAGGTAATGACAAAATATACAATATAGATAACTATGCAAATGAGCTCAAAATTAGGTTAAGAAAATCATTAGATTATGCTAGGGAAATAATACTAGAGGTAAAGAGAAAACGTAGACTTAATTCATTTAATAAGGAAAACAGCATACAATTAAAAATAGGAGATTTAGTACTAGTTAGAGTAGAAAATAGAAGAAAATATGAAGCTCCATATAGGGGACCATATGAAGTAATTAAAATTGATGACTTAAATGTCACTTTGAAAATTAAAGATAAAGAAAAAATTATGCACAAGAACTTGTTAAAATAATAAAATGGAAAACTATAAAAAAAGGACAAGAATATAAAATATGTACATATGAACAAGCAAACATTGTAACACGAAATTTGATGGATGCCGTTCTAAAGTCGTCACCTTCCAATTTTGTTAGTATACTGCTCCCCCAAGGCACTTTGGCGTTCAAACAATTTTGCTTTCTGAGCCATTTTTGAGCCGCGATTTCAATAATTTAACACTTTAGTTCTTGCACACTTTGAACACAGTTACTGTTTAGCCGAAACTGACGCTTTTAACTTTTTGTTACTTTAAAAAATAAAACTTTGATTTATTTTAAACATAAACCAATCTCTGTTATTAGCCAAGATTGTCGCTATTTCTGTTTTTTTTTTTTTGTACGGAAATAAAATTATTTATCAAATTTATTTGACCGTACTCGTTGAGTATTTGCAAATTACTGAATTTATTTATTAATATTAAAGACCTTAAGGGCTAAATACAAAATCTTAAAACTAAATTAGACTAATAAAATCATGCGCACATGCGCATATTATCTTTCTATGTATGTATAATAAAATAAGATAACTAACGCTTAATTATCATTATTTCCCACATGTGTGCTGAAATTGTGTCCTAAATAAACAGTGATTATTTATAATTGTTATTTGGGAATTCCAAGAATCCTTATCATTAAAATACACACAAAGATAACGAACAGATTTGAACTTATATAGAATTTTACAAATTACAAATGACATGTTAAAAATAATGGTGTTCACATTTGAACAATTTTTGTTATTTATTTGTGAATAATATACGTTATAATTTTAGGCAATTATTAAATATTTATTTGATTACTGGGGAATATGATTAATATTCTATTCCATGTGGGACACAATCGGGCATTATGAGGGTACTTACATGTTTATTGGGGAATAAATGTAGACCGGTATATAGATGATGAAAATAACTTTATTGGATAATAAAGTTCACAATAATCGTGTTGACGATGGTGTAGATAAGCCGGAAAATGGTGTTGTATAACGCTGGTAAGTTGATGAAACGATGTCGGAGGATGTGTCAAGCTGTGCTGATGATGTCTATAACCTTCAAATTCCAAAGGAATAATGCCGTATCAAACGGAAAAGGCAGGTTTAATACCATTGGCCGGCTTTACACCAAAGTCAGATAAAAAAAAAACTATTTATGTAAAGATACTGTAAAGTTAATTGCAACGCAGGGTTGTATATAAATTACTACACATTACAATTTTTTACAATAGCGAAATCTCAATAAAAATACAAATTCATTAATTTAAGGGATAACTCTAACGCATTATTAACATTAGTGAAATTTTAATATAAATTCAAATTCAATTATGTAAAAAAGCAGGACTCCAGCATAATTAGGTTAAACATCCTGGGCCCCTTGGTCTATTAGACCAACATGATTCTTTAGAGGCTTTTGGCCAATTTCGTTAATGCGCGTAGAGCTCCGCGTAGGATTCGTTGCGGGTGAGAAGGAGTTGTACTTGCGTTACGATTGTTGACTGGTGGGTGACGATTGAATGGTCGGGAGGACCGTGGTTGGCGAGAGAGGCTCCGTTGTGGACTCACGGTTAACAGCTGACTGCGTTGTTGTTGTTGTTGACCGCGTCGTGGTGTTGGTGCGTTTCGTGGGGGTGATGATTGGCCTCGTCTTTGATTAACAGGATGACGGTGTGGTTGTGGATGTCGCTGATCAGCAGCTTGTTGGAAGTTCCGGCGGTGACCTATATGTAATAGGGTATGATGCGCCCAACCGCATCGTCGACATACTTCGGCAGACGAACATTCGTTGCTGTGATGTGACAATTGCCACAATACCCATGTTGGCGAACGACTTTTCTACGTCCTTCAACGCTCATGGCTAAGAACCTTTTACAATAGCGTAGGGAATGAAACCGTCTACATATAAGACACTGATGTACGGATGGATTTCTGGGTGTCCTGCGGAGTAAAACAAGTATTACTAAGAGAAACAAATTATTTGTGATAAAGCGAATATGATAAGTGAAGTTAAGCAATGATATTGGGAAATGTGTAAAAGGGTTGAGTATAGGACATTTCAGTGTATGACTATGGAACAGTTGTATCAATGGGGAGAACACATAGTTTGACAATAGATCTGGTAATAGTTCCAACGGACGTTTTTATGCTAGCCACACGAACGAGACCGTCATGTCCATCATAAATCTGAATAATACACCCTAATCTCCATTCGTGGGGAGGGAGCAGATCGTCTTTTACGACAACGAGCTGGCCGACCTTCACATTTTTCTCATGATGTTGCCATTTGTATCTGCGCTGGAGTAAAAATTTTGTTTCCGAAGGTAGGGTATTCTTTGATTCTTGGGTTTTATTAATTATATAAAATATTTTCTTGAATGTAGGATATTCTTGGATTTTATTAATTATATAAAAAATATTTTCTTGAATGTAGGGTATTCTTAGAATTTATTAATTATATAAAAAATATTTTCTCGAATGTACGGTATTCTTAGATTTTATTAATTATTTAAAAAATATTTTCACGAATGTAGGGTATTCTTAGATTTTATTAATTATATAAAAAATATTTTCTTGAATGTAGCGTATTCTTAGATTTATTAATTATATAAAAAATATTTTCTCGAATGTAGGGTATTCGAATGTAGGGTATTCTTGGGTTTTATTATGTAAAATATTTTCTAGAATGTAGGATATTCTTGGATTTTATTAATTATATAAAAAATATTTTCTTGAATATAGGGTATTCTTAGATTTATAAATTATATAAAATTTTTTCTTGAATGTAGGATATTCTTGGATTTTATTAATTATATAAAAAATATTTTCTTGAATGTAGGGTATTCTTAGAATTTATTAATTATATAAAAAATATTTTCTCGAATGTAAGGTATTCTTAGATTTTATTAATTATATAAAAAAATTTTCTCGAATGTAGGGTATTCTTAGATTTTATTAATTATATAAAAAATATTTTCTTGAATGTAGCGTATTCTTAGATTTATTAATTATAAAAAAAATATTTTCTCGAATGTAGGGTATTCGAATGTAGGGTATTCTTGGGTTTTATTATGTAAAATATTTTCTAGAATGTAGGATATTCTTGGATTTTATTAATTATATAAAAAATATTTTCTTGAATATAGGGTATTCTTAGATTTATTAATTATATAAAATTTTTTCTCGAATGTAGGGTATTCGAATGTAGGGTATTCTTAGATTTTATTAATTATATAAAAAATATTTTCTTGAATGTAGGGTATTCTTAGATTTATTAATTATATAAAAAATATTTTCTCGAATGTAGGGTATTCTTAGATTTTATTAATTATATAAAAAATATTTTCTTGAATGTAGGGTATTCTTAGAGTTATTAATTATATAAAAAACATTTTCTCGAATGTAGGGTATTCGAATGTAGGGTATTCTTGGGTTTTATTATGTAAAATATTTTCTAGAATGTAGGATATTCTTGGATTTTATTAATTATATAAAAAATATTTTCTTGAATATAGGGTATTCTTAGATTTATTAATTATATAAAATATTTTCTAGAATGTAGGATATTCTTGGATTTTATTAAATATATAAAAAATATTTTCTTGAATGTAGGGTATTCTTAGATTTATTAATTATATAAAAAATATTTTCTCGAATGTAGGGTATTCGAATGTAGGGTATTCTTAGATTTTATTAATTATATAAAAAATATTTTCTTGAATGTAGGGTATTCTTAGATTTATTAATTATATAAAAAATATTTTCTCGAATGTAGCGTATTCGAATGTAGGGTATTCTTAGATTTTATTAATTATATAAAAAATATTTTCTTGAATGTAGGGTATTCTTAGATTTATTAATTATATAAAAAATATTTTTTCGAATGTAGGGTATTCGAATGTAGGGTATTCTTAGATTTTATTAATTATATAAAAAATATTTTCTTGAATGTAGGGTATTCTTATTAATTATATAAAAAATATTTTCTCGAATGTAGGGTATTCGAATGTAGTTTCAATTTTAAATTTGTTGTATGGTTTTATTTGTGAGTTTGTGAAATTATTAGTAAAAGTGTATATTTGTTTATTTAAAATATTATTTTTTATAACTTACGATCTCGTTGAGCACCGATGAAGGGAAAATAGCTGTCCAATTTAAAGATGATTCTGAAGAAATTTTGTATAAATTGTTGGTTATGTTACGCAACCTTCGCTTGCCACTTGTAGCTGAAGAAAATATATTTCCTTATATATTTAATTATATAAAAATTGTGTACAAATTTGTTTTTGAAAGTAGGGTATTGATCTCGTTGAGCACCGATGAAAGGAAAATAGGTGTCCAATTTAAAGATGATTCTGCAGAAATTTTATATAAATTGTTGGTTATGTTACGCAGCCTTCGCGTGCCGCTTGTAGCTGATATTGTGTTTTAACTGGAATACTACCTCTAACAGTCCTTTAAAGATGCAATGACGATGATAAATAATAAAATAAATTTCGTTTTAATAAACGATTAATGTCCCTTTGGTACTAGTATTTAACACTTAGTAACTGGTTTGCTGCTCCGAGGGATGCGTTTCGGTTGCTGCTTTACACTTTTGTATCTTCACTTTCTCGAACAAATTTCGTTTCTGTCGCAATGAATACTTTTAATATACTTTATTTCAAACACATTTATTGTTGTCCTCATGTTACGACCCTATCCAGAAACCCGTTCAATTAAAAGATTTTAAGAAAATTTGTAATTCTTTATTTTTATTTTTAGTAAAATTTTCACCAACACAAATTTTCACAGCTGTACACACGACTATTTTTCGGTTTTTCGATATGGATAATTTGTAGTAAATACAATCAGCTTTTATTAATCTGTGTGTTTTTACAAAAGCACAAGTGACGTTTTCTTTTTCTTATAAGCCGCCGCACATGCGGTCACACTTGTTCAGATGTCAGGGTTCAATGAATAATTAAGTGGCAATAAATAACCGGTATGTTGGTATTTTTGGGAATTTATTTGCAAATGGGGAAGTAATTTATAAATTTGGGAATTGTACCAATTAACGACTTTATGTGTAAATGGGGAAGTTGGTATAATTAACAAAGTTGGGAATTTATTAAATTTGGGAATTAAAAACTGTTATAATTTGTAAGTAAAATGAACTTAAAAAAAGTTCCACCTTCTGCTTCAAAAATTTCCGAAGGAGCTTACCAATGTTTAAAGTGATAAAAATTTATGGGTTTTATATATTTTATTTGTATAGCAATTTACTAACTTTTTGGCACTGAATTTTTATTTATCGCCCTTTAATTGTAAGCTGTATTTTATGACAATTCGTGTCCCTTTGGAAAAAAAAAAATCCAGCACAATTGTACCCCAATATATTATCCTTGTCTACACAGTAGTTTAAATTTTTACACACCACTGATTTTAAGTTTTATGTTGTATATATTTTTTTTGAATAAATTTTTCTTCACAGTAACTTTCCGTCTGCACGCTTCTAAAGTTATCTTTTTCAAAATGGCCGATTTCAATGAAAAAAGACCATCTGTCAACGAGAGTGAGAGATCGTGTGTCAAAGTAATTAACAGGGATGTTATACTTAACTAGGGAAAAAAGGGTATTGCCACTAAATGAACTTGGGAATTTTAGTGCAAATATTATTTACAAATAAATTTTACAAATTATATTCCCTGACGATGTAACAAAAAATCGTAAGTTAAACTGTGATGTAGTATTTAAGATATTTAATTAGAAATTATTAATAATGTTAATTTGTATATGTCGCCAGATTTTATAATAAATTTACGCTCCTGAGGAAGTTTGAATAAAGCAAACGAAACGTCGAGCAGAAAGATGATATTTAATTGATTTTTATTTACACATAAAAACAGATTATTGACCAAAATAGCCCGTAAGGTAACCCCTCTTTTTAAAAATAAAATTTAATTATTTTCGTATTTTAAATTGAAAAATTTAATATTTAAAGGACAATATATTTTACCTTTATCCTGATTCAAGGATGTTCGAAGGACCATGAATAATATACGTTATAATTTTAGGCAATTATTAAATATTTATTTGATTACTGGGGAATATGATTAATATTCTATTCCATGTGGGACAGAATCGGGCATTATGAGGGTACTTACATGTTTATTGGGGAATAAATGTAGACCGGTATATAGATGATGAAAATAACTTTATTGGATAATAAAGTTCACAATAATCGTGTTGACGATGGTGTAGATAAGCCGGAAAATGGTGTTGTATAACGCTGGTAAGTTGATGAAACGATGTCGGAGGATGTGTCAAGCTGTGCTGATGATGTCTATAACCTTCAAATTCCAAAGGAATAATGCCGTATCAAACGGAAAAGGCAGGTTTAATACCATTGGCCGGCTTTACACCAAAGTCAGATAAAAAAAAAACTATTTATGTAAAGATACTGTAAAGTTAATTGCAACGCAGGGTTGTATATAAATTACTACATATTACAATTTTTTACAATAGCGAAATCTCAATAAAAATACAAATTCATTAATTTAAGGAATAACTCTAACGCATTATTAACATTAGTGAAATTTTAATATAAATTCAAATTCAATTATGTAAAAAAGCAGGACTCTAGCATAATTACGTTAAACAATTTGAATATAAAACAATGAATTTAATATGCTATTTAATTTTTTATTTATATAATATAAAATAAAATAATTATAATAAATGCAATATATTTTCATTATCTTATGATTTTTATTTATGTATGACCACATTTCAACCTACAAATTTAACTTTTTATCGATTGAATAAACAACACAAAAATTGTTGTCGTTTAGATAACGACAACAGCTGACTTTAACAATAGCGAATATCGTTTAAAAATTTTACTAAATACCAAAATCGATAATTTTGTTGTTTTCTTTTTTTAACGATTCGATTGTCGCTAAAATAACTTATTGAATCGCGCTACAGAAGTCACAGTAATATCTTAAGATGACATTTTATTATACATTACACGTTGTGTTCTATGAGAAAGAGGCGATTTTATCCATTTAAAGCTTAATGGAGTTAAACCTAATAAATCCAATTTGATCAGTAGAAGGTTATCGTTTACTATATCGAAAGCCTTACTAAAATCGGTGTATACTGCATCCGTTTGTTTTTTCTTGATAAAACCATCGTTAATTAGTATCATAAAATGAAGCACATTTGAATACCAAGAGTTTTGGTAGTACTGGACTCTTAGAATTTAAGAAAGTCAGTATCGAGAATATCATCTTGGGGAACAGATGCTAAGATTTCGGAGCAATTTGAGGTTAATTTCTTAAGAGGGAATCCAGCTGATTTGAGAACAGCAATTACTTGAGACAAAGTGCTGAGAGAGGATTGCAGGTCATGAGATCCTGACAATATGTCATCGACATAAGTTTCCTTTCTCAAGATATGAGAGGCTTGAGGGTATTTAGTTACAGAGTCGTTGGCCAATTGAATAAGTGTTCGAATGGCCAAATATGGGGCACAATTAACTCCGAAAGTGACCGTGTTTAATGCATAATCTTGTATGGGACCGTTGGGATTTTTGCGAAATAAAATTTTTTGATATTGAGAGTCATCGTCGTGAACGAGAATTTGGCGATACATTTTCTCAATATCACCGTTAAAAACAAACCTATATAGGCGCCAGTTAAGAATCAGAGTCATTAAATCGGCTTGCAATGTGGGACCGATATGGAGAACATCGTTGGGAGAATATCCGGAGGTGGTACGCTTTGAGGCATTAAAAACTACCCTCACCTTCGTGCTTCGACTCCCGGGTTTAAATACAGCGTGGTGAGGCAAATAATAAGAGATATAAGTCTCGCGAGAAGAAATCTCAGCACTAGAAGTAAGTCTCATATGGCTGAGTGCGAGGTACTCATTTAGCACTTTGTTGTAAGTATCTGCAAAATCTGGTTTGGACTTTAGAGATTTTTCTGTACCCATGTATTGAGATAATGCTTGGGATCGGGATGAGCCGAGTGGTAAATCATGCGGAAATGAAGACTTAAAGGGAAGTTTTACAACATAACGACCGTCAGAATTACGGGTGGTTGTATAGTGACTCGCAGAATTCATCTTCATTTGACGCCGGCCGTGCAAGAGATACTTCCACTTGCTCTCAAAACTGCCGTAACTGCTTTCCGATTGGATCTCGAGAGACTTCAGTAGCTTCAATTGAAAATGAAGATACTGTTTCTGTAGAGATATGCCCACTTATGATCCAACCAAATATGGTGGATTGTGCCAGCAGAGAGCCGCACACTTTCTTAACGCCGTCTAGCAAAAGTTCCGGAATTACGTTACTACCCAGTAACAGGTTCACATAAGCAGGGGAATGAAATTCGGGGTCAGCGAGATCAAACTTTTCAATATCATCAAACGGGACGATTGTTTGGGAAGCGGTAAAACTAGGCATCAACCGGGTGAGCCTTGGAACTACAATGGCCTCTACGTTTACACGAAGTTTCAACTTTGGAGAAAATAATGTTAGAGTGCACAAAGAATTAGAGTTCCCTGCGACATTTCCTCCTATACCACGAATTTGAAATCTTTTCGACTCTGTGGGGAGCATGAGTCGTTGTTGAAGCCGTTTTGAAAAAAAATTTCCTCTGAGCCTTGATCAAGAAAAGCGCGAGCCTTGAATGTCTCACCTTGATTTTCGATATTCACTATTGCAGTGGGGAGCAACGTGTTTTCGGAGGACAGCTTACTCATACATGAGAAATGAGCGGATGCTTGGGCTTGCGCCGTGGTACTTGGCCGGTTAGGTTAGGTTAGGTTGATAAGAGGAGCTATGTATACACATAGCTCATATCCGTTGTGTCCGGATATACACCTAAGCCAGTAGGTCGGCTTGTTGTGCGCTCTACATCTCTACGTTCATCCGGTTATCTACCCCTGTGTTAACTTAGAAATTCGGTTTCATCAGCAAATTTCTTGAGTATTTTCCAGCTTATCCCCCTAAGACACGTCAGGCCTGGTAAAATTTCGTTGGATAGATGTCTGACCCTTGTTCTCGCAAATGCAGGACAGTAGCAGAGGTAGTGTTCTAGGGTTTCGTCATCCTCTCCGCAAGCTCTACAAATGGCTGATTCCGCCCGTCCTATACTTGGCCGGTTATCCAACGGGTTATATTAATCGCGAGATTGTTCTTTTTGGGCCGGAGAATTTGAGCTTGGAAAATGTAAAAGGGAGTGGTGATTCCTTTTACAGTAGCTGCAGGTGTATTTGCTTGAACAATTTCTCCGTAAGTGGGAATAAGAGAGGCAATTGAGACAAATATTGTTCTTTGAGACACTCATTTCGTGATCGTGGATCAAGGTTTCTGAATTGTAGGCAGTTTTTTAGGGGATGAGATTGTGTACATAATTTGCAGGGATATTGGGATACACTTTCAGTGTTGAAGGTGTTCGTCTCTGCATCCGGTTTTTTACGGCAAGTGGTTTTAACTCCTTGAATGTTATTGAGACGTTCAACCACTTCGTATCTATTCGATAAAAAAGAATTCATTTCGGACCATTTTGGAAGTTCCTTGTGTGATGTAAGGGATTGTTCCCACAGCGACAGGGTTTCGTGTGGTAGTTTTGTTGAGCATAAATATACTATTATGGGATCCCAATCCTCGATTGGGATATTTTGAGACTTTAGGGCAGACAATGAATCATTAATAATTGATTGAATTACCTGAAGGGACTCGCTACTTTCAGATGTGATCTGTTTGAGATTAAGTAGTATTTTTAATTGGTTATCAACCAGAATTCGCCTATTCTCATAACGATGCTTAAGGGCTTCCCATGCAAGTTCAAAATTTTCCGAATATAATTTGTACTTTTTCACTATACTGGCTGCCTGACCCTTAAATTTCAGCCTTAAATAATATAGCTTCTGTACGGGGGACATTCTATGCTGATTAATATATAAGGCTGTGAACATGTCACGAAACGCTGGCCATTCCTCATAACCGCCATAAAATAACTCTGTATCACAAGGCGGAACTTTTATACAGTCGAAACCCTGATCTAAAGCAGTCGGATCGCTGCTTAAGTTGAGTGACGCAGAAGTTTGGGGAATGACAATTGATTTTTGCAGATCTATAATCTTAGCCTTGCACCTGTGAAATGACCTAGTGCATGCAACGAATTTCCCTCGAGCTGAATCTATGAACTCCTTATCAACTTCTTCGTCTCTGATGTTATAGAGGTCTCTGTAAGATTTTTGGGAGTTAACCCATCGATTATCAAGATCCTGCAGAGTCACTTCCAATAAAGAGTCTGTCAGTTCTTCAATAGGTGTTTGGTCGTACTCCGAACAGAACGTGACCAAATCATCAGAATCGAAAATGAATTGGTCAACCATTGTGGGAATAATATAAGAAATTGTCTTAAAACTTTTATGACGTTATGAATGTAATTACGGGATGTGTGATAATGTTTTTTTATTTTAGAGAAATTCGTGTAAATATGGGATTATGGGTTTTGGGTATTTATAGTGTATTCGGAAATTATGTAAATTTTTGTATTTATTATACAAAATATATTGGGTGAATATGTCTTTGGATTATATACAAAATGTTGTAAAAATTTGTTTTTGAATGTAGGGTATCCGCGAATGTTATTATTTGTATCAAAACTGTTGTAAAAATTTTGTTTCCGAAGGTGGGGTATTCTTTGATTCTTGGGTTTTATTAATTATATAAAATATTTTCTTGAATGTAGGATATTCTTGGATTTTATTAATTATATAAAAAAAATTTTCTTGAATGTAGGGTATTCTTAGATTTTATTAATTATATAAAAAATATTTTCTCGAATGTAGGGAATTCTTAGATTTTATTAATTATATAAAAAATATTTTCTCGAATGCAGGGTATTCTTAGATTTTATTGATAATATAAAAAATATTTTCTCGAATGTGGGGTATTCTTAGATTTTATTAATTATATAAAAAATATTTTCTTGAATGTAGGGTATTCTTAGATTTATTAATTATATAAAATATTTTCTTGAATGTAGGATATTCTTGGATTTTTATTAAATATATAAAAAAAATTTTTTTAATGTAGGGTATTCTTAGATTTTATTAATTATATAAAAAATATTTTCTCGAATGTAGGGTATTCGAATGTAGGTTATTCTTGGGTTTTATTAATTATATAAAATATACATTTCTTGAATGTAGGATATTCTTGGATTTTATTAATTATATAAAAAATATTTTCTCGGCTGTAGGGTATTCTTGGATTCTTAATTATATAAAAAATATTTTCTTGAATGTAGGGTATTCTTAGATTTTATTAATGATATAAAAAATATTTTCTCGAATGTAGGGTATTCTTGGATTTTTTTATTAATTATATAAAAAAATATTACCTCGAATGTAGGGTAGTCTTGGGTTTTATTAATTATATAAAATATTTTCTTGAATGTAGGATATTCTTGGATTTTATTAATTATATAAAAAATATTTTTCCTCGAATGTAGGGTATTCTTGGGTTTTATTAATTTTATAAAAAATATTTTCTCGAATGTAGGGTATTTTTAGATTTTAGTAATTATATAAAAAATATTTTCTTGAATGTAGGATATTCTTGGATTTTATTAATTATATAAAAAATATTTTCTTGGATGTAGGCTATACTTAGATTTTATTAATTATATAAAAAATATTTTGTCGAATGTAGGGTATTCGAATGTAGGGTATTCTTAGATTTTATTAATTATATAAAAAATATTTTCTTGAATGTATGGTATTCTTAGATTTATTAATTATATAAAAAATATTTTCTCGAATGTAGGGTATTCGAATGTAGGGTATTCTTGGGTTTTATTAATCATTTAAAATATTTTCTTGAATGTAGGATATTCTTGGATTTTATTAATTATATAAAAAATATTTTCTTGAATGTAGGGTATTCTTAGATTTTATTAATTATATAAAAAATATTTTCTCGAATGTAGGGTATTCTTAGATTTTATTAATTAAATAAAAAATATTTTCTTGAATGTAGGGTATTCTTAGAATTATTATTAATTATATAAAAAATATTTTCTCGAATGTAGGGTATTGGAATGTAGGGTATTCTTGGGTTTTATTAATTATGTAAAATATTTTCTTGAATGTAGGATATTCTTGGATTTTATTAATTATATAAAAAATATTTTCTTGAATGTAGGGTATTCTTAGATTTTATTAATTATATAAAAAATATTTTCTCGAATGTAGGCTATTCTTAGATTTAATTAATTACATAAAAAATATTTTTCTTGAATGTAGGGTATTCTTAGATATATTAACTATATAAAAAATATTTTCTCGAATGTAGGGCATTCGAATGTAGGGCATTCTTGGGTTTTATTAATTATATAAAATATTTTCTTGAATGTAGGATATTCTTGGATTTTATAAATTATATAAAAAATATTTTTTCTCGAATGTAGGGTATTCTTGGGTTTTATTGATTATATAAAAATATCGTACAAATGTGGTTTCGAATGTAGTTTCAATTTTAAATTTGTTGTATGGTTTTATTTGTGAGTTTGTGAAATTATTAGTAAAAGTGTATTTTTGTTTATTTAAAATATTATTTTTTATAACTCACGATCTCGTTGAGCACCGATGAAGGGAAAATAGCTGTCCAATTTAAAGACGATTCTGAAGAAATTTTGTATAAATTGTTGGTTATGTTACGCAGCCTTCTCTTGCCACTTGTAGCTGAAGAAAATATATTTCCTTATATACTTAATTATATAAAAATTGTGTACAAATTTGTTTTTGAATGTAGGGTATTGATCTCATTGAGCACCGATGAAAGGAAAATAGCTGTCCAATTTAAAGACGATTCTGAAGAAATTTTGTATAAATTGTTGGTTATGTAGCTGAAGAAAATATATTTCCTTATATATTTAATTATATAAAAATTGTATACAAATTTGTTTTTGAATGTAGGGTATTGATCCGTTGAGCACCGATGAAAGGAAAGGATAACTTGTTGGTTATGTTACGCAGCCTTCGCTTGCCACTTGTAGCTGAAGAAAAACTAGTTTCTTATATATTTAATTATAAAAAATTGTGTAAAAATTTGTTTTTCGATGTGGGGTAATCTTGGTTTTTATTAATTATATAAAGAAATGTACAAATGTGGTTTCGAATGTAGTTTCAATTTTAAATTTGTTGTATGGTTTTATATGTGAGTTTGTGGAATTATTAGTAAAAGTGTATTTTTGTTTATTCAAAATATTATTTTTACAACTTACGATCTCGTTGAGCACCGATGAAGGGAAAATAGCTGTCCAATTTAAAGATGATTCTGCAGAAATTTTATATAAATTGTTGGTTATGTTACGCAGCCTTCGCTTGCCGCTTGTAGCTGATATTGTGTTTTAACTGGTTTAAAGTCTTTGGAATACTACCTCTAACAGTCCTTTAAAAATGCAATGACGATGATAAATAATAAAATAAATATCGTTTCAATAAACGATTAAGGTCCCTTTGGTACTAGTATTTAACACTTAGTAACTGGTTTGCTGCTCCGAGGGATGCGTTTCGGTTGCTGCTTAACACTTTTGTTTCTTCACTTTCTCGAACAAATTTCGTTTCTGTCACAACGAATACTCTACTATACTTTATTTCAAACACTTTTATTGTTGTCCACATGTTACGACCCTATCCAGAAACCCGTTCAATTAAAAGATTTTAAGAAAATTTGTAATTCTTTATTTTTATTTTTAGTAAAATTTTCACCAACACAAATTTTCACAGCTGTACATACGACTATTTTTCGGTTTTTCGATATGGATAATTTGTAGTAAATACAATCAGCTTTTATTAATCTGTGTGTTTTTACAAAAGCACAAGTGACGTTTCCTTTTTCTTATAAGCCGCCGCACATGCGGTCACACTTGTTCAGATGTCTAGGGTTGAATGAATAATGGAGTGGCAATAAATAATCGGTATGTTGGTATTTTTGGGAATTTATTTGCAAATGGGGAAGTAATTTATAAATTTGGGAATTGTACCAATTAACGACTTTATGTGCAAATGGGGAAGTTGGTATAATTAACAAAGTTGGGAATTTATTAAATTTGGGGATTAAAAACTGTTATAATTTGTAAGTAAAATGAACTTAAAAAAAGTTCCACCTGCTGCTTCAAAAATTTCCGAAGGAGTTTACCAAATGTTTAAAGTAATAAAAATTTATGGGTTTTATATATTTTATTAGTATAGCACTTTACTAACTTTTTGGCACTGAATTTCTATATATCGCCCTTTAATTGTAAGCTGTATTTTATGACAATTCGTCTCCCTTTGGAAAAAAAAATCCAGCACAATTGTACCCGAATATATTTTCTTTGTCTACACAGTAGTTTAAATTTTTACACAGCACTGATTTTAAGTTTTATGTTGTATATATATTTTTTTTTTTTGATTAAATTTTTCTTCAGAGTAACTTTCCGTCTGCACGCTTCTAAAGTTATCTTTTTCAAAATGGCAGATTTCAATGAAAAAATACCATCTGTCAACGAGAGTGAGAGATCATGTGTCAAAGTAATTAACAGGGATGTTATATTTACTTAACTAGGGAAAAAAGGGTATTGCCACTAAATGAACTTGGGAATTTTAATGCAAATATAAAATTTAATTATTTTCGTATTTTAAATTGAAAAATTTAATATTCAAAGGACAATATATTCTACCTTTATCCTGATTCAAGGATGTTCGAAGGACCATGATTAATATACGTTATAATTTTAGGCAATAATAAATATTTATTTAATTACTGGGGAATATGATTAATATTCTATTCCATGTGGGACACAATCGGGCATTATGAGGGTACTTACATGTTTATTGGGGAATAAATGTAGACCGGTATATAGATGATGAAAATAACTTTATTGGATAATAAAGTTCACAATAATCGTGTTGACGATGGTGTAGATAAGCCGGAAAATGGTGTTGTATAACGCTGTAAGTTGATGAAACGATATCGGAGGATGTGTCAAGCTGTGCTGATGACGTCTGTAACCTTCAAATGCCAAAGGAATAATGCCGTATCAAACGGAAAAGGCAGGTTTAATACCATTGGCCGGCTTTACACCAAAGTCATATAGAAAAAAACCTATTTATTTAAAGATACTGTAAAGTTAATTGCAACGCAGGGTTGTATATAAATAACTACATATTACTATTTTTTACAATAGCGAAATCTCAATAAAAATACAAATTCATTAATTTAAGGGATAACTCTAACGCCCTATTAACAATAGTGAAATTTTAATATAAATTCAAATTCAATTATGTAAAAAGCAGGACTCCAGCATAATTACGTTAAACAAAGTTATAAAATGCTTTACGATCACGATTGAAATCTTCCTTCATTTTGTTTAGATAGTTTTTGTATAAATAATATACAAGAGAACCAAAAATTTTATACTTTTTATAATACTTGTTCTTCAAATTTTTTAATCGTGACAGTTGTTTTGAGATCCGAGGCGGGCCATTTTGTTTATAGACAAGGCGCTTTGGGATGCATTCATCCATAAAAGAATACATAGTTCTATAAAAGATCTCCACCATTAAATCAATAGAAGTATGGCACAACAAATCATTCCAGTTAGTGTTAGAAATTAGATCAATCAATTTGCTATAGTTGGTCTTTTTAAAACAAAAACTTTATCTTTATTAATACGAATATTGGATTTACCAAAAGTAGGCAAAACATAGCAAATTTTAATAGTTGGATGAGAGCGATCTTCCGGTAAGGAGATAGGATCAGAGTGAGATATAATACATTCTTCTGGATTATTTGTAAATACCAGATTTAGCAGTATACAGTATTCATTAAATTCGCCATTAATCTGGTAAAGACTAATAATAATATTAAATCATCACAGTTATTAGATTTAACTGGAATAAAATCCGAAGCAGCAGGCGAATTTTTCCATATATAGATGGTAAATTAAAATCTCCAACAACAAAAATTAAATCCTCAGATTTAGCACGTTGAGCAACTGATTTGATGGCCTGAACGTGTTCAAGGTATATTACTTCGGGAGAATTAGGAGGTATATACGAACAGGTTATGAAAATGATTTTATAAATAAGCTTTATCATTACACTGACAAACTCAGTATTTGGAGAAGATTCATATTGAAGAGATTCGGAAGCAAACAGGCATTACACAGCAATCAAAACACCACCACCATTACGATCGTTTCTGTTATATCTATATATTTGAGAATTGTTACATAGTAACTCAGAATTAAAAACATTGTCTTTCAGCCATATCTCAGTAAAGATGATAACATGAAAATTAAAATCATAACTGATAACTAGTAGATTAGACATTTTAGTATATAAACCATGAACATTCTAATACATAATGATTAGTCGATCAACAGGTATAGAATCTAGTTTTTTGAATTAATGTTGAAATTCGTATTTTCATTTATTCGATGTGGGGGCGGAAGCTCAGCAATGTTGTTTCTTCTTGGATTTTCTTTAAGTTCATATTCACGAACTATAGTATTTACAGGCCAGAAACCAGGGTTAACGATTTGCTCATGGAGATCGAACGGAACGGTCATTTTAATGGAAGTAATCCTTCTTGGTGCGGAACAGGAAAATTTATATATCATAACATCAGATTCATAATTTAGTTTAGAGTTTGTATAAAAGTTAATGTCATCAGTAGATATCCGAAGAAAGACGCGAAATAAAAATAGATTTTTTTGGCGGTATTACTTTTACTTATTTCGGTAACGCCTCCATTACAGAAGAAATAAGTATATCAGCAACATTATTAGGTAAAGATGGTGGAATAGCAGTTGTAGGCGTCAAGGACGTATTATTTAAAGATGGTAGTATTGCAGTTTTAGACATCGAATCAGCAGTATTTGTAAAATATTGTGGATTATCAGTTGTAAGTATCGATAAAGCTTTATTAAAAGATGGTAGGACAGCAATTTGAGGCATCAAAGGAGAAGTAATTGTCGTAATCATATTCGCAGAATTCAGAGTTGTATGGATCGAAGAAGCAGTAGTATTATCAGGCTTTTCTCTGTTCATCAATCTGGGTGACTTACGGCGATTTGGAGAAGGTAATTTAGGTGATTGGAGTCCATCCAATGACTTGAAATCATCGAAAAGCTTTCCATAAGAGTTTATTTGCCTGGATAAATTAGAAGAATGGTTTTGAATTTGCAAAAAATTGTTTTTAGTGCTTTGGAAAAAGCGGTAAAAATCAGTGCCACTTTTTTAACAGTCATAACGCGCCAATGCAAGTTCTTATGCTTCGATGCGTATTCGGCTACTAAACCAGGTAAGCCACTGCATTTAAAGTGACATGCACCAAGACAAAGCCAACAACTCATCATTCTCTCGTCATGACCTTCCAAAGAACAGCCTTTATTAAAACATGCCATTTTAAGCGATTTAATTTAGTTTTATTGGTGATTTAGATTTTTAAAATAACTGGCAGCACTTTTTGTTTATTAGGAACTGTTATTGTTGTTGTTTGTTTTGCTATTGGTTTTTTGTGTTTTCTTTTTATGCTGTTTTATTGAGTATTGTTAAGTATATTTTATTGTTGTAAAATGTTTCGAATTTAGTTGTTATTGTTAGTAATTTTCTGTGGGAACTGTTATTGTTGGTTTTTTTTAATAAGAGAATAGCACTTGTTTTAAGTTATTTGAAATTTTGCTATTGTGTTTTTTGTATTTTCTTTATATGCTATGTTCTATTGAGTAAGTGTAATTTCTGTTTAGTATATTTTATTGTTGTAAAATATTATGAATTTGACAATTTAGTTGTTATTTCATGTATTGAAGAAAGAATTTTTTTCTAAAACATATATTTAAAAAAGCGTCCTTTAAAATAAGCTTTTTAAATAGATTTTTTTTTTTGACAAACCAGAAGTATTATAGATACTTTAATACAAAAGTTCTTGACGAAAAACAAGAAGCACAATTCAGGATAAACTGTCTTACACGAACGTTCTCTCTTCGAACCTCTTCGAAGAGAAAAAACAAATCACTTCGTGTTTGGCAGGATGATTTTATGTTTATGTTTAATTTCTTTATTTTTTATTAATATTTTTGTTTATTTATTTGAATATAAAATAATGAATTGAATATGATACTTAATTTTTTTATTTGTATAAAAAATTGTATAATAAAAGCAAAATGTCTTCATTATTTTATGATTTTTATTTACGTACATTTCAACCTAAAAATTTAACTTTTTACCAATGGAATAAACAACACAAAAATGGTTGTCTCGATTGAAAGCTCTTGATTTATAACTCGATTTTCAAACCCAATTGGTATTCAGTTACGGGGAACAGCCCCAGCTTCAAACACAGAAAGAATACAAAGATGTCAAAATATGATTTTGAGTATGATTACAGGCGCACCATTGCATGTGAGTAACGCACATTTGCACAGAGCCTTAAATGATTCTCTAAAGAAGAGGGAGACTGCTGATCTCGTAGGATGAAAAATGGATTGATATAAAAAACAATTTGTTTATCATTAGATACATATGTATATTAGGGTGACAGCGGTTTGTATGAAAAAAAACTTTTTGATCTTATTTTATTGTGACACTGGATCTAAAACTTTAGGGTGCAAAATTAGAGCCAAATCGGACAATGCTTTCTGGATGCGCATTGAGTTCAAAGTTCAAATATGCGTTTATTTGTAAAATATCAAAAAAATAATTTTCACAAAATTTTTGATATTAATAATTGCGTTTCGATTAAATTAAATAAATAACCGATAATCTAGAGTAAATTCTCTTTCTAATAAAACAACAAACTCTGTTATCGGTTGAAAAACAGCAAAGCTATATCAAGTTCCCCAGGCAATAACAGCGCCGCAGACCTCTTGATTAATAAAATCGAGCTCACATTTTTAAGGACATTGAAATTATTTACAACAACAACATTTTTGCATTGCCGTTCTAAATTAATGTCAAGACAGTACGTATTTTTTAGCACTATTTCAAAATTTCCATTTTACTTATTTAAAACTTTTATTCCAGAAATTTTCCGAAATCAACGATTGGACTTCAAGGTCTTATTAACAAAATATATGTATGTTATTAAAAATGCCAAATATTGTATGCATCCTGTTCCTAATTTGGCGAGGGCAGCGTTTTTATTTCAGCGGATTTGAAGAAAAATTTGATTTTTCATACTTTTTCAACTTTTTGGCTACATCTTTTTGGTGTTTTCGTATTTCAAATATTTTTTGTCAAAATATTATACTACTTGATATAAGTTCTCAATCTTGTAAATAAAGGTTAAATTGAAACACTATGAACTGTCACTCTTTAAGGTCAAATGTAAAATTTAAGAAGATTTACAACAAAATATCGAAATAATATATATTTGCGCAAGGATTTTGATAAAACTTGTTGATAATAATTTCATTATTCTCTATATTATATTATAGTATTTTCGATCTTTAGAATTTTAATGATTGAGTTTGTATTCAGGCTCAAGTTCAAATGTTTTTACTTTAGATAAAGCAAATATATTGGCATATTTGTTTCAAAAAATGATCTATATTCTGCATGACAGGTTACACAGCTATTTCGGTAAGAGTCAACAACCCTCATCAGTAAAAAGTAAAGTTAAATTCATATATATTTGCTGAAAACAACCAAGTGAGAATTCCAACAAAAGTTATACTACTTAAGCCTCTTCCAATATAACAGACTAAAATATAAAAACCACTTTGAATCAAATATGTTTGTATATGAGTACACATTGCATACTACAATATACATGTTTGTTTTTATTATGTAGATTATTAAAAAATTGGTTTTACCCGCTCTTTTTAAATTAATTTTCGATGCAATAACCTATAATATAAATAGGCTAGGCGATTTCTTGTGACCGATGTTTTGTTCTACCATTTTATCCCGATTTTGACAAAACGTATATTATTTGAAAGGTATTTCTTTTTAGTCGTTTTGCAGATATACAGATATTAAAATTTTTTTTCTTTAATTTCAGTAAATTGCATTTAAAGTTGCTACTAACACATACATAAAATTATACAATGCTATGTGTGTTATTATATATGTTAATGTGTTTGTAATAAAAATGAGTTTGTTTTTTGTGTTGATTTGTGAATTGGCTATAATTGATTAGCATACCTTTACGGTCTTTATTAATGAAAAAATAAAATTTCCTAGAATTTGCACTCGAATTTCGAGGGCTGGAATCTGCTAGTTAAAATACTTATGTATGTAGATTATTAATAAATAGGTTTTACACGCTCTTTTTAAAATAGTTATTGATGCAGATATCACATTTTGAATATTATCCCTCGATATCCAAATTTGTTTATATTGCATTAAAAATAAAAACCAATTAATCTACATATTTCCATAAAATAACGAATATATTTGAGGAATTTTAAGAATACAATAAATTTGTGATATTTTAAAAAATTCCGAAGAAAGTATTTACATATTTTTATAAAAAATCAATTGGACATCAAGAGTACCCCACGGCAAAAAATTAGAAAATAAGACACGAATATTATTTTTTAGAATTACTAAAATATTATCAATAAGTTTTATTGAAATCAAGAGTACCCCACGGCAAAAAATTAGAAAATAAGGCACGAATATTATTTTTTAGAGTTACTAAAATATTATCAATAAGTTTTATTGAAATCCTTCCACAAATATATATTATTTCGATATTTTGTTTTCAAAAAATGTAAATCTCCTTAAATTTGACTTTTGACCTTAAAGAGGGACAGTTGAGAGTGTTTCAATTTAACCTAAACTTACAAGGTTGAGAACTTATATCAAGTAGTATAATATTTTGACAAAATATATTTAAAATATGCAAACACCAAAAAGATGTAGCCTAAAAGTTGAAAAATCACATTTTTCTTCAAATCAGCTGAAATAAAAACGCTTCCCTCGCCAAGTTAAGAACAGGATACATGCAATATTTGGCATTTTTAATCACATGTAATTGGTTAAAAAGACCTTTGAGTCCAATCGTTGATTTCTGAAAATTTCGTAAACAAAATTAAAAAAAGTAAAATTGGAGATTTTGAAGTAGTGCTAAAAAATACGTACCGTTTTGACATTAATTTAGAACGGCATAATAGATAATAGATTTTCATTAGAAAGATAATTTACTCTAGATTATGGTTTATTAATTAATTTAATTGAAACGCCATTATTAATATCAAAATTTTTGTGAAAAATAATTTTTTTGAAAATTATTACATATAAATGTATATTTGAACTTTGAACTCAATGCGCGTCCAGAAAGCATTGTCCCTATTTAAAGTTTTAGATCCAGTGTCACAATAATCCGAACCGCACGTCTTGAAATTACAAAAAAAAATGGCTGTCAATTTATTAAACTTATATATGTTAATGTTTACATTATCTAATTTAAATATTAATTACACAATTGGACATAATCATGAATTATTTCTGGCAACCTAAGGGTTAAATGAATTTGCTTAAAATGAACTTGCTTACAATGAACTTGCTTACAATGTAAAACACTACGGTTGTGCTGAAATATGAAAAAAACCAATTAATTAAAGTAAATAAACAAATAACAGTATTCTATAAATAGTTCAACTAAGACGCGTTTTACTTAAAATACCCGTTTTTTAAGAATTTAATTCAGTCCACCATTTTTCTTCTTTTTTTCAGACTCATAAGTTTTTTAATTTATTAAAAAAATTTCGAGTTTTCTTAAAAATCATGAAGGATTTTTCAGCCAACAGCCTCAGATCTTTCCAGGGAAAAATCAAGAAATTGATCCGCAGCTGCTCCAACATTGAACGCATGGACCTGTCCACATCTCTGTGTTACCTATCACCACCACAACAACAGAACTACCAAAAACAACAGTTGAAGTGCCTTCCGCTATAAATCAAGATGCTGAACCGGGCGTACCTCTGGAAGACAATGGAGACCGGCGTCCTACCAAAGCGATTATACTCGTCACTCATTTTTATGTCCTTCATATTATAATGTTCCTCTTTAAGTGAAGGGGAATTGTTATGATTGATGTGGAACGTCTTTGATGTGCATAATATTGCATGTATCGATCTTGCAATACCGTATGACATTAGGGTACATACATATGTTTTTTATCTTTGTTACATTAAATTCGCTTACATCATTCGATCACTCATTTGTAATAATCCGCTTTTGTAAAATAAAATATTAGAATAAAATATATACAATTTATATCAGCTTAAAAGTCTTGCATTTATTAATTATACGTTCGGCCATAAATCAAAAAGATACAACAATATCATCTGGAGCACCTGGTTTCTACATTATTTATTTAATTCTTATAAATGATTTTTCTTTGATTTTAAGGGTTTTTTATATGTATGCTAAATTTATAAAAAATATAAATAATTATTTTAAATAATTAAAGTCGACGCCATGCGTGAGGCATGCTTAATGCACCACCACTACTATTGAGACCCGGCGCTGCAGCTGCTGGTACATATGTAGCACCAGGGATACATTTGGTACAATTTCGATTAAGGACTGGTCGTTGATTTGAGGCATGGCAGTGCATTGCAAACCTAAGTTCTTCTGCCATTTCTGAACACAATGATTGACTTTCGGTTGGAAAATTCTTTTTTGAATTATAACAAAATTCCAAAATAGCAACCACAACGGCCAATGCTAGTCCGCAAAGCAGCACTACAAACACGCCACCTATATTAAAATAAAAGGAAATAAATGTTAACTATTTTGAAACATTCTGGCTCGGGTTAATAATTCATAAGACAAAGTCATGTTTGAAAATTGCACATGTTACACAGTGGGACAGAATCAAAGTATTAAGGATAGAGTATAGCCACTTCTAACTGAGTAGTCGGATTGCAATAATATTAGACTGTCACAGTTCATTCAATCATACGAAGAAGCCAACAAAAAAATATTTTTTTGTCTATTTGGTGCGAAACGAGGTTTCACGTTAGCTTAGAGCAGGCATGCCCAGAGGTTTCTTATGGAAGTGTAACACTAATGCATATAAAGAATACAATTTTATTTTCATATTTTTATTCTCTATATATACATTGAAAAAAAAGGAAAAATTTATCTGAAATAAAATGTCTTAAAATTCTTTTCAATATGCTATATTTTGTTAAGTTCAAAGCATATCAAACATTCTGCTTCAGCCTTAAAGTTATAAGTGAAAATATCACTTTCCCATATCTCGTCTGAATACATATTTTGTAAAGTAATAATTTGAATTTTAAAGTTAAGCTGATTTTCCCAAGTGCTTTTAAATTCACAGCTGCAAACTATTTTTTAAATGGAATCACACGTTAGAGAACAACAAAATCTACATTGAATGCGTACCAACAAAGCATACTAAAGTGCTGTTGCTTTGCGCTTTGGCGTAAGCAAAAAAAAAGAACAACATAAAACAAAAAAGGCAAAATTGACCGTGTATTTTGTATTGCTTGGTACTGAGTGCTGTGTGTGTCTTAGAATACACTACCCCTATCCATAAGTGCTTTTACAAAAACAAAACTGCATTGAGGGCATTAGGCTTGGGCACCATTGGCTTAGAGTATTAGATAATATAGGTGCGATATAGATTTTATGTAATAAATGTAAATTAAATGTTTAAGGCATGAAATATTTAATGTAATTCTTATTATAATATATATATGAAGTGTAGTTAATAATTATGATACACTAAACTTACTTGGAAAAACCACATCGAGAGCAGGGTCGCGAAGGCTCATCGTGTATGGGCCATCTGCAGAAAGGCTATAAGCTCAAAATGGGGCTTAAACCCGAGGATGACATATTGGCTGTACACAAGCGTCGTTAGACCTATTCTAACCCACGCATCCATAGTCATATGGACATCAATGAACAGGAAATGTTACATTAAACCACTCCAAAAGATACAGCGTCTCTGTTGCATAGGAATCAGTGGTGCAATAAGGACTACATCTACGAGGGCTTTAGAGAATATTCTATCTATACACCCAATAGAGATTAGAATTAAATATGAGGCAGCTCTGGCCATGTTACGACTAAGGGTAACAGGGGAATATATCACCGACCACATGACCAGACACCAGACTATTTTAGACCAAATTCCGGGACTCAACACAGTGAATATTAGCTGTGATAGAATCGCGGAAGTGTCAACAGATATACCCTGCAGTATACGGATACCAGGGAAAGTTGGATGAACGGGAATATTCTACAGAACCTTACAGAGTCACATTTCTATACGGACGCCTCTAGTCTGCATGGTAAGACTGGGATAGGTTTCTACGATGAGGACCGTTCCACAGGGATATACCTCCGTGTTCCGGACCACAACTCCGTCTTTCAGACTGAATTGGTGGCGATAAAGGAATGTATTAGGTATATTAACGCACGGGATTCCCCAAGTCCCGGAGACGTGAAAATATTTACGGACAGTGTAGCTGCTATCAGAGCGATATCCGCAGACAAAACTAGATCAAGGACTATCCTCGAGTGTAAGGAGGAGATTTCAAACTTCTCCAGAAGAGGCAGACTTGAAATCGTTTGGATCCCAGGACACAGTGGGATAATGGGAAATGAGATTGCTGACAAACTGGCCAGGAAGGGCTCTTTCCTGGAAAGAGTAAATTTGGAAAACCCAATACCTTTCAAGTCTCTCAAATTGGAACTGGCAGACTGGGCGACCAATTCACATGTATCAGTTTGGGAAGAGAATGACGTGGGTAAGGTTACAAAGATATTATGGGGTTCTCCTAACGCTACAAGAACAAGGGAGATCCTGAATCTGAATCGGGTAGAACTTAGTAGGGTAATTGGCATCCTCACTGGACACTCTGAGCTGAGGGCTCACCTATACCGTATAGGACGGGCGGAATTAGCCGTTTGTAGAGCTTGCGTAGAGGATGACGAAACCCTAGAACACTACCTCTGTTACTGTCCTGCATTTGCGAGAACAAGGGACAGATATCTATCCAACGACATCTTACCAGGCCTGACGGGTCTAAGGGGGATAAGCTGGAAAATACTCAAGAAATTTGCTGATGAAACCGAATTTCTAAGTTAGTTAGAGGGGTAGATAACCGGAAAGTAGAGATGTAGAGCGCACAACAAGCCGACCTACTGGCTTAGGTGTATATACAGACATAACGGATATGAGCTATGTGTAACCTAACCTAACCTATACCACTACGTCGTCAGGGTGTAATGAGTTTATGCTGATGTTTGTAACTACCAAAAATATTTTATTATACCGATCGACTCAGAATAACTTTGTGAGTCGATTTAGCGATGTCTCTCCATCCGTCCGTCTGTCAGTCCGTCTGTATATCGCAAATATTAATATATTTTGACGAATTTTGGCATGTAAGCTTTTAGGACGAATGCTGTTGAAATTGGTGAAAATCGGTGCATGTTCAGGCCTAGTCCCATACAAATGACCCCTATGAAATCGACTTAAATTACCTTAGCATCTAAAAATCGCATAGATCTCGGTCAACTTTGGTTTGTGTGTGTTTATTGTAGCCATTTATTAGTAGCCCAAAAATAAACCCTGTAGGATATTTTCATGTCAAAGCCCCCATAAGACCTGAGTAGTAAAACGTACTTTCTACTTTCTTCTTTCACCCCTCTTTTGTGTGAGGAGCACGCAAGAGAACTCACAATCACTGAATACCGGTAAAAAAATCAGAAAAAAAGTATTTGTTTATATTTTAAGCACCTTAAACCAGATCTCACAATTGGTTTAATGGAAAAACTACTTCACTTAAATGTATCAAAAACAAATATATTGCAATTTTTTTTTAAATTTGGTTTATATATGCTTTTGCAATAAACAAGTGACTTTGAAAATATGGTCAGGATCGGTCCATTTTGTGACACTTTTATATCTGCAGGCGAACAAATTGTTAACAATGCCACTCAAATTTGGTTTATGCTAATTTTATATATCCAGTCTGTTGGACTTAAGACCATTTCCCTTAACGCATCACATAGGGTATCGTATAGTCGGTCTATACCAACTATAATTTTTTACTTTTTACTAATGCATAAAGTGCGCTATGCAAGTAACCCACTTGCAACCGTGATTTTTCAAACCTAGCTATTTTTTTTAGTAACGAGAACGTTACCATGTGCTGTTTTTGTTCGTTTACATTTTTATGAATCCTAATTCATATTTTATGATCGCTGGCATGTGCATTGAATTTGTTTTGTTATATTTGAATTATGGAAGTTTAGAAAGTTTTAGCAAGTGAGATTGGACATATGTAGGAAAGGAAGATTATGGTTTCAATCGAGCCGTGGGTAGAATAGGATCGTGATATATGTATTTGTAGTACAGTAATCCCCCGATTTACGAACGGAATACGTTCTGTGAAAGTGTACGTATATCGAATATTCGTATAGAAAGCCCAATATTAGTATGCCATTCTATTGAAAATAAATAGATACGTTTCAGAGATTGAAAATATTTGTAAAACGAAATCCATATTAGTATAAGTTTATATCAAAAACACATAGATGAGTACCCCAAATGTTCGTTATAAAAAACACTATTTCTAGAAAAATTTAAAACAATGTGATTAGAAAATAAAATAAAAATAATTTATTCATCTTAAAAATAACATAAAAACAAGTAAGAGTGTTAAATTCGGCTGTGCCGAATCTTTAATACCCTCCACCCCGGTTTGAGTATTGATAATAAATGTAAACAAAATATTGGAAAAAGTAAACAATTTGTTAAACTTAAAACCAAATTATTTAAGAAAATTCTTTGGGTTGGTTTTCGTCTTTTCTATTATTTCGGATTTAATTCGGTGTTTGCTTTTTGGTCATCGTGGTTGCTGATCGCCATGCATTTAGGTTATATACCTATATGCATGCGTTTCCGGTTAATTCCGGTTTCTCGTTTTATTTAGTTTTTGCTAATTAAATAGCTCGCCCTAACCTCCATTGCAAAGGAAATGGTTGGGTAGAGTGGCTATATGCATTAAATCGTGCTAGTAGATAAGATATAGGAGAACCAGGAATTTTTCATTTTCGCCACCGTTAGATGGCGCTGTTTGGTTGGTGTCTATACTAACTAACTTGAGGGCAAGACTATTGAAATTAGTTTGGTTGGTGTCTATACTAACTAACTTGAGGGCAAGACCCGCTAGGGGCTTGCCCGAAAAAAATTTTAGTAGATAAGATATAGGAGAACCAGGAATTTTTCATTTTCGCCACCGTTAGATGGCGCTGTTTGGTTGAGGTCTATAGGAGAACCAGGTTTATAGGAGAACCAGGAATTTTTCAATTTTTGCCCCGTTAGATGGCGCAAAGTTGAATAACTTTTTACTATAACATTGAATAACTTTTTACTTTGCTATGTGTAGCGAAGACAGATTAAATTATTTCTAATCAACTGAAAAATACTTTCTAAAATCTCCGTGCGCCTGATACATAAAATGCATGCATATAAAAATTTACCACACAATTGTAAGATTGCAACAAATCGACAGTTTGTAAACAATAAAACCAATAGAAACATAAATGTGGTCACTTATCAGTACACATGTTTGAAAATTTTTATGTATATAACAAAAATCTAGATAAACATTAGTGTTTTAACATGATCATAAAATCCTTATAAAAAGGCATAGTTTTGGAAAATGATAAGCCTGGTTAATAAATCATAAATAGATTTGATTAAAATTAAAATAAATAATAACACTTTTTAAAAATACGTTACTTATTTGAAATTGGGTACCTTTTTCCTATGTTATGTGTAGTGAAGACAGATTAAATTATTGTTTATCATAACTACGGATAGATTAACCAAAATAATATTAAGGAAAAATAGTTTCATTTCGTTCAGTAGTCAACTACACGGGAAACTATTAATTACAAATTTTGATCGAAATAAAAAAATAAAAAAATTAATTAAAAATGGAAAACATGAATTTTTTTAAGTGCTCGCTCTGCACCATTTTCTATGAGGATGAATCAGAATTCCTCAAACACATGGAAAATAGTTTGGAGTGTATGGAAAACACTCCCAGCGTAGAATGTGTTTACTGCAGTAAATACATACCGGGTGTATCCAACTACGTAATACACACAACAAACTGTCTCATTGAAAATGAGATAGAGCGAATCTCTACTCATAATGTTTCTTCATTTGAATATTCATATGATGTGCTCTTCCTTAGCGGAGAATTGATGGATGAAATACCCAACAACCAAATGGGTTTCTGGAATACAGAGGAGTGGATTCCTGAGACACCTGAGACACCACCACCACCTCAAATCACATATAATTTTACAGAGGATTGGATTCCTGAGACACCAACACCACCTCAATTCACATTTTAATTTTTAAATATAAGATTATAAATTTAGGTATATATATCCATCTCTTTTTAATAAATATTTATATAAAAAAATATTTTGTTGTTGTTGAATTTATTAAATTTTGGAGTATAAATTACAGAACTTCTTACGATTGATTTACTAGAATCATTAGTAAGTTTGATTGAAGCAGTTCAACACCTAAAAATAAATGGATTTTTTAAACGCATTAAACAACTCGAGAAACAATTCTGGAGAAGGCTTTACAAGAGTGGCTAATTTAAAAATCGGATATCCATATACAATAACTGGATGCAAATTAACGGATACGCAAATTGGTTCTAAAATGACTTTAAATTTGTTAGATGAAGATGGTAATTTCCTATGGATATTTTTACCTAAACGCCTCAGCGAGCTGTTTCCTATGAAGAACCCATTCAAAAAACTGACTGACAATAAAATTGAACAAATAATATATCGTGGTAGAGATGAATCCGAATATAATAGAGCTATTCTTGAGTTTGTGAGCCAAAAAGAAAATAAAGAAAACAAATAAAAGTCAAAATTTAAAATCCATTTTGTTTTATTTAAAACACTCCCAGCGTAGAATGTGTTTAGTTCTTAAGGTTTTATTTTCAATAAGAAATTAGTATTGTACATTCACTCAACTATTCGAGTTGTTTCTCCATAGATACAAACATTTAGTACCATCAACATCAAGTTTTAAATGAAAGAAAAATTTCAAATACATAAAAAATAGTTTGAAGAATGGAAAATTTTCCAATAGTTTTTGTTGATTTGCAAGGATTTAGGGGAAATTCAAATAATTTCATACCAAAGGAAATTGCTATGGTCTTCAATACTAAAGAGTATTATAATTTCATCATAAAGCCACCCTTTGAATTTAAATATTTATTACCAGAAAAGCAGAAACAAGCAAAATGGTTGACTAAAAATCACCATCATCTACAGTGGTAAGACGGATATGTATCACTTGAGAGTGTATGTAAATTCATTAACGCAAATATCAATTTTCGCGTTTATGTCAAGGGTTTGGAAAAGAAAAAGTGGCTTGAGGAGATGTTGCAGAAAAATGTATTCAATATTGAAAATATGTTACCACAATTTAAAGCGTCTCGAAAGAGAATATCCAGATTGCATCCGTTGCAGTTTTCACAACCATGGAACTTGTGCTCTGAAGAATGCTCTTTTACTTCAGAATTTTTTAGCTCCGCCCATAAATGCAAGCTCTTTTGTAAATATAGTACCCTGATTTCCATAACAATATTGAAAATAAACTAATGCTACACCTTATCTGTTAATTTTGTTAAAATTGTTAATTCTTATATACCAGTTTATATTTTTTGGGTAACTTAGTTTAGTTTATCTCCTCAGTTGAAATGGATCATACTTATTGTGAAATAGAAAAACCAAAACTATCTAAAAGGAAACAAGATTATACACTTATCTATCATCTGGAGTACTTACTCAATTTAAAATTAAAATTAAGGTGTGGATTTTCTACAAAAAATAATTTTCAACCTCTCCTCTGGATTCATAGCAATAAAACAAATGCTGTTGGCTTTACTAGAGATGAATGGATTCATCTGATGGCATATAAGGAATATATTCAGATGAGACTTGATCAGTACGAATTTATCGATCTATATGAAGAATTGGATCATCCAACATTAAGCAGAATTTGTTGTGAATTTAAATTCAAAAGAGGCGGACATTGTGTATTAGTTATATCACAAAATGGTCATAAGATCAAAATTGATGGTGAATCTTGGAGAAATATTATTCGAGTTGGAATTTTTTTGACGTCATTTCTGTGTTGGAATACAATATTACAGAAACAAATATCTCATTTTTATCGTACCTATTTCATACCCAGATGTGCAGAACTCAATAAAATCAGTATTCAATTATCGGATCTTGAACAATCATACGATAAAGATGTGCAAGTGGACTTGATGCGGCTATGTTTTGAAATTAGTAAAAAAATGCCTGACAAAATAAAATCGGATATTAAAATACATAAGTTACTATTAAGAACTAAAAATAAGTAATAAATAAAGATGAGTAAACAGCAAGTTGTTAATGAAATTCATAAGTCAGTAAGAAAAAATTTTGTTAGACGTAGATTCATACAAAAGGGCTATAATGATACATGGCAAATAGATCTAGTAGAAATGATTCCATTTGCTAAAATGAATAATGGGTATAAGTATCTTTTAACTGGGATAGATACTTTTTCAAAATATGCTTTTGCATATCCAGTTAAATCAAAAAAATCTTTAGAAATTGTTACTGCCATGGTTAAAATGTTTAAACGATTAAAAACAAAACCAAAAAATATACAATCTGATCAAGGGAAAGAATTTTTCAATAAAGATTTTAAATTATTAATGAAAACAAATCATATTAACCATTATCATACATATACCCATTTAAAAGCATCAATATGTGAACGTTTTAATAGAACTTTAAAAACATTAATGTGGAAAATGTTTAGTATGAGAGGAAACTACAAGTGGGTTGATGATATTGACAGTTTAGTTTCACAATACAATAACACCTATCACCGTACAATTAAAAGGAAACCATCTGAAGTTAATAAATCTAATCAAATTCATTTGTTACACACAGTTTATAATTTTCCAAAATCATTCCCGCGTCATAAGTTTAAAAAAGGTGATCATGTCAGAATCAGCAAATATAAGGGAATTTTTTTTAAGGGCTATGAACCAAATTGGTCAACAGAAGTTTTTACTATAGAGAAAGTAAATATTACCAATCCTGTGACATATTTAATTAAAGATTATAGAAATGATATAATACTAGGGTCATTTTATGAATATGAACTACAAAAGGTTAAAAACAAAGATGATTTTCTGATTGAAAAAGTTTTAAAAAGAAGGGGAAAGAAACTCTTTGTCAAATGGTTCGGTTTTGATGAATCTCATAACTCTTGGATAAGTAAAAATAAATTATTAAAATAACATATAGTATTGAGAAGTATAAAAGGAGAATATGTTGTTAAATTAATTTTAATTGAATAAAATCATTTAAGAACGTACCATACAACTGTATTAAGCTAAATGGATCGCATTTTTAAAAATTCTGAAGTCAAGTATGAAAAACTGAAATATTGTAACTACTGTGGTAGCAACGATCACAATGAAGATAGATGTAAGAAAAAAGTGGAAGACAATAAAGTTAATAAATGGCAATGTTCAAAAAAGAATAAATAAATTATATATGAAATAAAACAAATTGTTTCAATGTTTTTTGTTTTTATTTTTATTTAAATAAAAAGTACAATATTTTGTTGGAAATAAAATTAAACTTACAAAACTACATCACTTATTTTATAATGTCCCCAAGCTAATGTATCCACATTATTAGGTAAAACATATCTCTTATCATCCTTATAGTTTAAACTTATTTTATTTACAATTTCCGTATATAATTTATGGGATCTACTGCGAATAACCCTTTGTTCACCATAAAATGTTTTTCTCTCTATTATAGATTCTTGATAATTACGGAGTTCTAATTTTTTAACAACTGATTTTTTTACTCCTTTTACTTTTTTAATAGTTTTGGTGTAATTTTCATGATCTCCTACCGTGTAAGCGTATGCTTTTGCTTTCTCTCATAATTTTACCTGAATTTTCGTCTTTCATTAAGCCCACACCTTTTTTGTTCAAAGATCTAATCCCATAAACATTTTCGGGTTTATATTCTGAAGTGTCAAATTTATCACTATTGTTTTTAATAATTTCGTAAATGTCTTTTTTGGAGGATATAATGAATGAATCAGTGTCCATGTAGATACATTTCAGATTTTTATCTTCTTTAACCAAAAAATTTTAATAAAAATCATACATTAAATATTTTGAGAGTTCTAATACTGTTACACCTATGTATATTGGCTTGTCATGATGTACCTCTAATTTGTTCAATTCTATACCATACAGTCCATTATCAAATACGTCTATACCAGAAAAGTTGGGTTTAGCTATAAGAGCTCTGCACCCTTCGGAATTTCTGCGATTGTCATAATTAGTAACTAATCTCACATCACGACGCTTTTCTACATTTTCCATCGTTTTACCGTATACAGCATTATTCATTAATTTAAAAAAATTCTTTTCAAATTCATTTTTTGATGTTTTACGGTGATTTGTGTTTAAGCTTATATAGGGTTCCAACCAAAAACTTTGTTTGAATTTTAAAATTTTATTAATCTTTACAAGTATTAATCCCTGTTCTAAACACAATTGTAGGTTCTTTATATGAATTTTATAATCTTTTTTATCAGTGAGATCAGCTAATAATTTGGGGAGTTTTCCTCCAGGTGGTATTTTATTTTGCGCACAAAATGGAAGATAGTTATGAGAATTATGAATTAAGTTGGGATATTCAAGATCAACTTCTAGAATATATCCGTAAGTAGATTCATCACTATATTCGCTTACTTTGAAATTTTCAACTTCGTCATGAGATAAAAACGAAAAATCTGAAATGGGGAGTTTTTGTGACATGGCCCAACCATACAAGTTATTAGCATCTATATATGCTAAGTAATTTTCGTCTTTAGCAGAATCATATTCATTCATGTACTTATTGTTAGCCTTCGAAAGTCTATAAGTGCACTGCGTAATTCCTCCTCGAATGGAAGTTTTGAGGAATGAATGTATTTCAGGATCACTTATTAATTCCATTTTAACATTTGTATATTTGAGCATAGCATCCCATGACAAAGAAGGAGCGGTAACATAGTTACATGGATCTAAACCGTAAATTTTCTTACAAACTGATCTAAAATTCTCAAAAATATCCGACAAAATAAAAACATCGCTCTTAAGATACAACAACATGCAGTCTTTAAGAGTACGACATTGAAATATATTCCAAACCTTTTTAGCAAAAGTATGGTCTTCCTCAGAACACTCCCTGTCATCTAAATGATTATAAAAATGCTCTCTGTTGGGTAAAGACTGCTCATTCAGTTTTTCAAAACTATCAACATAGTCATACGGGAAAACGCCTTTTCTATTCATAACTTCGAAATGTTCTTGTTTAGGGTATTTCTTTTTGAGTATCTTAAAATCTTCTTTATTTAAGTAGCTTGCCAACTTTTCTATACTGGAATTTAAAAACCTGTTCGAATCTATAAAATTTAATGTGTATTTTATTTTATTCCCGTCTAAAAATTTTTTGGTCATTGAAATATATAGCTCCTTATTGCATGGTATAACTGAAAGATTACTACCTAATTCTGTAATAAAAAGATGGATATCATACCTACTTAAATTATGAAAGAAAATTGGTACAAAAGGTACGATAAACTTGAACTTATTTTTACAATAACTATGTTTATATCCCATAAGAATCCCACTAAAGTAATTATAAAACTTATCTTTCTCACCGCTTATCTTATTACTGCATGCACAACAATTTAATTCTGCTTCTGGTGTTAATGGAACATCTATATGTGGTGCGTCTGTTTTCCAATACATGTCATATACTGCATTCATTCTATTGTAAAGATGATCCAAAAATTCTCGTACACATGTTTTTCCTGAAAAAGAGTATACAACTTAATACGGAACAAATATTTAAGACTGAATAAAAACATACCTTCAAATGAATAATATTCATCTAATTCGCCATTATACGTATGTTTTATATAGTATGCTACTGCACACGCTTTGTGGTTTTGAATTACTGTAGTTCCTTTCCCTCTTGTTTTGTTGTATACAGGTAAAAGTACAGATTCCATATCAGCATACACCACAACTGGCGGAGAAATCTTTCTTTCGAAGTGTGTGAATGAAAGCATTGAACCTTGCTTTGGGTATGTTGTTGTTACTTTTGAACATTCCGTTTTGTGGCGCACGGAGTTATTGAAATAAAAATTTTGACATAAGTCACAAAATTGTCCGGGAGTATTAGAATTTACAAATTGCGTTTTCACCAATCTCTGCATATCTTTTATTAGAGAGTAATGATAGTTACCATTATTTACTAAAGTCAGCAAATTAATATGGTACTCTTTAACAGTTTTGGATTGTCTTGCAGGACCCACAACTTTAAACTTATTATTTGCTTTCTTTAATTCATAAATGTTGATGCTGAAGTTTGGGTTATTTTGTTCAAATATTTTAAGTGCCGGCAATAAAACTGGAAATGACATATTCGAAAAGTCTAGAGTTATTCCCCGAAATTTAATTTTATTGGAACTTATATCATTAATTTTATAATATTTGGTATCACATAATTTTTTTTTATCGGAAGCACTCCAATTGTCCTTCTTTAATGCTATTGCGGCTAAAACGCACCATTTAAAGCAGAAAGAATCACTATTTCTTACGTTTATGACAGCTTTTTTTGCTGCTATTGCTTTTGGCACCGGTATGTAATTCCCAATCGGAATACTCTCCAATTTGCATACAGTCATCTCGATATATTTGAAATGGTCGATTGCCCATCCGCTATCTCTCTCCTGGAACTCACTCGCTTGTCTTTCCAACTCATTATTAAAATCTCCAATTACTTCATCAATTTCATCAATATTTCTTATACTATTGAATGAAGTTGCAAAATGTTTTAATGATGATATTGGTTCTTCTTCGGTTGAATTTTTCACGTACAGTCCAAATAGCACCATATTCAATTTTATGAAGTCAAATTCTATTAACCTTTCAATTATAAGTTCTTTTACGAACATTTTTGTATCAAGCAAAAATTTTTTTATTTCAATTTCGTTTTTCAAATTACTATAAATCCGATATTGTTTTACAACCATTGGATTTTTTAAAATAATTTCGAAAATGTTTTCCTTCAAAAATCTTTCGGAATTATCCTTATGCACATTTGTCCTCAAATGAATTTTATACTTATTTTCAACGATATTTTTTTTTGCATACTTGACAATATATTTCTGGTACACTAACTTTTACTTTTTTTGGCATTGGATTGATGTTAAAAATACCACGTCTTTTAGTTTTACCGACGCATTTTTGTAGAAGGTGTAGCTCCAAATTTGCTACTCCTTCAACAACAATTCCGCAATCGGAGCACTCGATTTTAATTAAATTTTCCATTTTTAATTTTTATTTTTTATTTTTTGGGTGAATATAGGAGAACCAGTAAGCTTGATGTTGACGGTACTAAATGTTTGTATCTATGGAGAACAACTCGAATAGTTGAGTGAATGTACAATACTAATTTCTTTATTGAAAATAAAACCTTAATAACTATATATAAAAATCTTAAGCCTTATCTAGAACTAATAACTACACTTGCGTCTACACACAAGCAACCCCTTTTAGTAATATTATGAATTCCCCCCAATGTGTTATATTATCTTAGAAAAACAGTAGTAAAAACATCCTAAGATAATACATATGTATGTAATTCCAATCAATTAGGGATTTCTTATAATTAAAAATACATAATTACAAATATTCTTAGAAATATCACTGTGTGTGTGTGTGTGTAACGCAGGCTAAATTATATGAACTATGTTCATATTTGAATAGTCCACGATAGAACCCTCAACATATATAGTATATTTATATATATATATAAAAGGTGTTTTTAGTATAAGCTAGTAAAGAGAAGAAATAACATGGCACTGAGAGCAAAAATTGAAACCTTTTTACGTGATTTTAATAGAATCATATGTTTGGATGATATGAACTTTATACTCAATTTTATAAATCTTCTTGATATCTTTGGAAATAAAGTAATATTGGAAACTGTTCATGGAGAGCATTTTAATGATTGTCCTTGGTCTGAAGATACTTGTTTGGAAGGATCTGATACTTGCAAATGCATTGTATATAGCTTTAGAAAGCATTCTGTAATCAATCTAATAGAAAAATATACATATACGACATTTTAATTTAGATAAATGTATGTAAGACCAAATAAAAGTTTAAAACTATAAATATGTTTTTCATTTCGTATTCAACATTTAATACTACAAGATGTTTTATCAGTTCACGCATCCATTCACAATGCTGATTAGTGGACCTTCAGGATCTGGAAAAACCACCTTTTTAAAAAATCTTATAAGTTGCAAGCAATTTTTAATAAGTTCACCAATTACCAGAATTATTTGGTGCTACGGAGAAGAAAATGCCAAACCAAATTTTAATAATATAGAATATTATAATGGGATACCAAATGATTTGGACAATGATTTATATGAACCAGTTTTATATATTGTTGTATTTAAAAATCCAAGGGATACATTACAGTTTCAGCATTTAGCAAGAAAAATTGAACCCGGAAATTCAGTAGAATTAATGAGAATATATAAAGAAGTTACTAACAAACCTCATGGTTACTTATTGATTGACCTTACTCAAAGTATAAACGATCTATTAAGATACAGAACAAATATCTTCAATCCACATTTTTGTTTCTGCTATTGTGATACAACTGAAAATGGTATTAAAAAAGAACTTAAAACGATTGAAGGAAAACAAGCATATGTTGTATGTTCTCAAGAAGAATAACGGAAAACTACGGAAAGCAATACTTGAAAATGTTGACGATGATTTTATAAAAACTATAATTGAAATAATATTCAATACCCTAAATGGAAATACTAAACTTAAACCTAAAGATCATACAATTTTAAATAGATATAAAAAAGAACTTCGAATCATTTCAAAATCAAATGGATCTGTAAAGTCAAAAAGGAAGGTACTAATTCAAAAAGGTGGATTTTTACCTGTATTGTTATCGTCACTGTTGGGAGGCTTTATTGGAAAATTAATAGAAAATGTCTAATAAAGGAAAATTTAATAAAGTTATATTACTACATCCAAATACTTATTATGTAATGTTAGAAGATCAATTATCTTCTGAATTTATTACCAGAAAATTAATACCATATCTAAATGATGAGTCAATATCAGACTTCAACAAATGGATTAAAATCAAACAAGAATTAAATATGTTTATAAAAAGAAAAATTAATCCCGTCAAACCATTAACGGATAATCATAAATCAGTTGTGAAAGAAAACGAAAATCTTGTTATTAATAATACTGATCCAATGATGAATAAAAATTTGGAAAAGAATTTTGAAGTAACTGAAAACTATGATAAGTTTGAAACCCCTGAAAAATTTTCTAACTCTACACCTAAATTAAAAATAAATCAAAACGAATTAAAATTTTTTAAAGATAACGATTTAGATGAAAAATACCTAAATATTTCCAAACGTAAATTAGAAGATAAAGATTATCCGTACTTAAAAAAGAAAAAAACAGAAACATCAGAAGAAAAAAATACAAGTGTTAAATCTAAAAAGAAATTGTTATTTGATGAAACGACAACAGAAAACTCCATATAAAGATACAAGGCCTAAATCAAAGGGGAAACCAAACATAAAACATCCATACGATACCAGATCTGTTCAAAAGGGGGAAAGTTGGATAAAATGGAAATCACTTTATTAAGAAAATTTTAATAAAAGATTAAACAAATAAAAAATGTGTTTTATTCATATTAGATTCTTTTAACCATGAACATACCAAACAATTTTTATGTAACATTATTAAGTAATAACTCTTTAATGGTTTATGAAGATAATGTTCTTTCCGCATTTACGAATTTGGTTAATTTACCTGCAATAACTTCAAAAGAGGATTGGGAAGTTGGAGTAACTGAATTATATTTAAATGATGGATCCGCCGAGGAACCAACAATTTTATTTATCTATAGTGATATTATAAAACCGAGATGTATTGGAAACAAAAATATAAGATGTCTTCGAGTATTACCATATAAGGGACATAGCGTTTGCTATGATTTTCATAATGTGGAATACTATCCTTTAGAAATATCAATAATTAACGATATTTCAATACTCATAACTAATTTAGATGGAACTCAATACAATTTCGAATCCTCAACAACACCGAATTTTATAACATTACACTTTAAAAAAATTAAAACACTATAAATGTAGAGAGTTTTGTAAAATGGTGTCAGATTGATAAATCATCGTGATGGATCAAGTATATAATGCATACTACTCAAGGCAGCAGGGCGGTGGAATAAGTCATATCGGAACATTATATGTGACTCCACGAGTTTTGCAGCATGGTCGCGGAATCGGTTCATTTTTTTCATCACTATTTAGAACATTAAAACCTTTAATTTTTTCTGGAGTAAATACAATTAAAAATCAAGCAATTGATACAAGTAAAGCTATATTAAATGACTTCGGTCGCAAGCCTTTACGAAATATTTTGGATGAACAAGGAAAAATTGCGTTAAATAACTTATCAGAGAAAGCTGTCAAAAAAATATATTCCAAGTTCCAACGAGGTTCAGGCAAGAGACGTATAAAACGTCGAAGTAAAAAAGAAATCGTCAGTCTCTCAAACATTCTAAAGTGAAACGCATAAGGAAGAAAAAGAAGAAAAACACCAATATAAATATTAAAGACAAATTTTCAAAATGAACATGTCAAAACATATAGAATGTATGAAAAGTGAATTGGATTTATTTGAACCACATCCCATTCAAACTAGTATTTTAAACACCGAAGAAGTATCCTACAATCCTATCGCAACTTTGGACAACCCCAGCTCTATAGAATTTGTGTGTCTCGGTAATGGAGATACATATCGTGATTTGTCTAGCGTATACATAAGATTAGTAATTCAACTCAAAGCAAAGGATAACTCAGATATTACAGACGATTCAATTGGAGTTGTAAATAATATTCTACATTCTCTGTTTCGAAGTGTTTCTGTCTATCTGAATAATGTTCCCGTATCCCATAGCGATAATAACTATCACTATAAGACTTATATACAAACATTACTTAATTATGGAAGTGATGCTAGTCGAACTCATCTAACATCATCTGGATGGTATCCTGACTATTATATCGATGGTGAACTTCGAAGAGGACAAAAACAAATTAACAAGTTAACAAATTTTAGTAGATAAGATATAGGAGAACCAGGAATTTTTCATTTTCGCCACCGTTAGATGGCGCTGTTTGGTTGAGGTCTATAGGAGAACCAGGTTTATAGGAGAACCAGGAATTTTTCAATTTTTGCCCCGTTAGATGGCGCAAAGTTGAATAACTTTTTACTATAACATTGAATAACTTTTTACTTTGCTATGTGTAGCGAAGACAGATTAAATTATTTCTAATCAACTGAAAAATACTTTCTAAAATCTCCGTGCGCCTGATACATAAAATGCATGCATATAAAAATTTACCACACAATTGCAAGATTGCAACAAATCGACAGTTTGTAAACAATAAAACAAATAGAAACATATAAAAATTTACCACACAATTACCAAAACACTTGAATCAAAACTAAACATGATTGAAACAAATCGACAGTTAGTAAACAATAAAACCAATAGAAACATAAATGTGGTCACTTATCAGTACACATGTAATCATAAAATCCTTATAAAAAGGCATAGTTTTGGAAAATGATAAGCCTGGTTAATAAATCATAAATAGATTTGATTAAAATTAAAATAAATAACAACACTTTTTAAAAATACGTTACTTATTGGAAATTGGGTACCTTTTTCCTATGTTATGTGTAGTGAAGACAGATTAAATTATTGTTTATCATAACTACGGATAGATTAACCAAAATAATATTAAGGAAAAATAGTTTCATTTCGTTCAGTAGTCAACTACACGGGAAACTATTAATTACAAATTTTGATCGAAATAAAAAAATAAAAAAAATAATTAAAAATGGAAAACATGAATTTTTTTAAGTGCTCGCTCTGCACCATTTTCTATGAGGATGAATCAGAATTCCTCAAACACATGGAAAATAGTTTGGAGTGTATGGAAAACACTCCCAGCGTAGAATGTGTTTACTGCAGTAAATACATACCGGGTGTATCCAACTACGTAATACACACAACAAACTGTCTCATTGAAAATGAGATAGAGCGAATCTCTACTCATAATGTTTCTTCATTTGAATATTCATATGATGTGCTCTTCCTTAGCGGAGAATTGATGGATGAAATACCCAACAACCAAATGGGTTTCTGGAATACAGAGGAGTGGATTCCTGAGACACCTGAGACACCACCACCACCTCAAATCACATATAATTTTACAGAGGATTGGATTCCTGAGACACCAACACCACCTCAAATCACATTTTAATTTTAAATATAAGATTATAAATTTAAGTATATATATCCATCTCTTTTTAATAAATTATTATATAAAAAAATATTTTGTTGTTGTTGAATTTATTAAATTTTGGAGTATAAATTACAGAACTTCTTACGATTGATTTACTAGAATCATTAGTAAGTTTGATTGAAGCAGTTCAACACCTAAAAATAAATGGATTTTTTAAACGCATTAAACAACTCGAGAAACAATTCTGGAGAAGGCTTTACAAGAGTGGCTAATTTAAAAATCGGATATCCATATACAATAACTGGATGCAAATCAAAGGATACGCAAATTGGTTCTAAAATGACTTTAAATTTGTTAGATGAAGATGGTAATTTCCTATGGATATTTTTACCTAAACGCCTCAGCGAGCTGTTTCCTATGAAGAACCCATTCAAAAAACTGACTGACAATAAAATTGAACAAATAATATATCGTGGTAGAGATGAATCCAAATATAATAGAGCTATTCTTGAGTTTGTGAGCCAAAAAGAAAATAAAGAAAACAAATAAAAGTCAAAATTTAAAATCCATTTTGTTTTATTTAAAACACTCCCAGCGTAGAATGTGTTTAGTTCTTAAGGTTTTATTTTCAATAAGAAATTAGTATTGTACATTCACTCAACTATTCGAGTTGTTTCTCCATAGATACAAACATTTAGTACCATCAACATCAAGTTTTAAATGAAAGAAAAATTTCAAATACATAAAAAATAGTTTGAAGAATGGAAAATTTTCCAATAGTTTTTGTTGATTTGCAAGGATTTAGGGGAAATTCAAATAATTTCATACCAAAGGAAATTTCTATGGTCTTCAATACTAAAGAGTATTATAATTTCATCATAAAGCCACCCTTTGAATTTAAATATTTATTACCAGAAAAGCAGAAACAAGCAAAATGGTTGACTACAAATCACCATCATCTACAGTGGGAAGACGGAAATGTATCACTTGATGTAAATGTGTCACTTGTATGTAAATTCATTAACGCAAATATCAATTTTCGCGTTTATGTCAAGGGTTTGGAAAAGAAAAAGTGGCTTGAGGAGATGTTGCAGAAAAATGTATTCAATATTGAAAATATGTTACCACAATTTAAAGCGTCTCGAAAGAGAATATCCAGATTGCATCCGTTGCAGTTTTCACAACCATGGAACTTGTGCTCTGAAGAATGCTCTTTTACTTCAGAATTTTTTAGCTCCGCCCATAAATGCAAGCTCTTTTGTAAATATAGTACCCTGATTTGCATAACAATATTGAAAATAAACTAATGCTACACCTTATCTGTTAATTTTGTTAAAATTGTTAATTCTTATATACCAGTTTATATTTTTTGGGTAACTTAGTTTAGTTTATCTCCTCAGTTGAAATGGATCATACTTATTGTGAAATAGAAAAACAAAAACTATCTAAAAGGAAACAAGATTATAAACTTATCTATCATCTGGAGTACTTACTCAATTTAAAATTAAAATTAAGGTGTGGATTTTCTACAAAAAATAATTTTCAACCTCTCCTCTGGATTCATAGCAATAAAACAAATGCTGTTGGCTTTATTAGAGATGAATGGATTCATCTGATGGCATATAAGGAATATATTCAGATGAGACTTGATCAGTACGAATTTATCGATCTATATGAAGAATTGGATCATCCAACATTAAGCAGAATTTGTTGTGAATTTAAATTCAAAAGAGGCGGACATTGTGTATTAGTTATATCACAAAATGGTCATAAGATCAAAATTGATGGTGAATCTTGGAGAAATATTATTCGAGTTGGAATTTTTTTGACGTCATTTCTGTGTTGGAATACAATATTACAGAAACAAATATCTCATTTTTATCGTACCTATTTCATACCCAGATGTGCAGAACTCAATAAAATCAGTATTCAATTATCGGATCTTGAACAATCATACGATAAAGATGTGCAAGTGGACTTGATGCGGCTATGTTTTGAAATTAGTAAAAAAATGCCTGACAAAATAAAATCGGATATTAAAATACATAAGTTACTATTAAGAACTAAAAATAAGTAATAAATAAAGATGAGTAAACAGCAAGTTGTTAATGAAATTCATAAGTCAGTAAGAAAAAATTTTGTTAGACGTAGATTCATACAAAAGGGCTATAATGATACATGGCAAATAGATCTAGTAGAAATGATTCCATTTGCTAAAATGAATAATGGGTATAAGTATCTTTTAACTGGGATAGATACTTTTTCAAAATATGCTTTTGCATATCCAGTTAAATCTAAGAAATCTTTAGAAATTGTTACTGCCATGGTTAAAATGTTTAAACGATTAAAAACAAAACCAAAAAATATACAATCTGATCAAGGGAAAGAATTTTTCAATAAAGATTTTAAATTATTAATGAAAACAAATCATATTAACCATTATCATACATATACCCATTTAAAAGCATCAATATGTGAACGTTTTAATAGAACTTTAAAAACATTAATGTGGAAAATGTTTAGTATGAGAGGAAACTACAAGTGGGTTGATGATATTGACAGTTCAGTTTCACAATACAATAACACCTATCACCGTACAATTAAAAGGAAACCATCTGAAATTAATAAATCTAATCAAATTCATTTGTTACACACAGTTTATAATTTTCCAAAATCATTCCCGCGTCATAAGTTTAAAAAAGGTGATCATGTCAGAATCAGCAAATATAAGGGAATTTTTTTTAAGGGCTATGAACCAAATTGGTCAACAGAAGTTTTTACTATAGATAAAGTAAATATTACCAATCCTGTGACATATTTAATTAAAGATTATAGAAATGATATAATACTAGGGTCATTTTATGAATATGAACTACAAAAGATTAAAAACAAAGATGATTTTCTGATTGAAAAAGTTTTAAAAAGAAGGGGAAAGAAACTCTTTGTCAAATGGTTCGGTTTTGATGAATCTCATAACTCTTGGATAAATAAAAATAAATTATTAAAATAACATATAGTATTGAGAAGTATAAAAGGAGAATATGTTGTTAAATTAATTTTAATTGAATAAAATCATTTAAGAAGGTACCATACAACTGTATTAAGCTAAATGGATCGCATTTTTAAAAATTCTGAAGTGAAGTATGAAAAACTGAAATATTGTAACTACTGTGGTAGCAACGATCACAATGAAGATAGATGTAAGAAAAAAGTGGAAGACAATAAAGTTAATAAATGGCAATGTTCAAAAAAGAATAAATAAATTATATATGAAATAAAACAAATTGTTTCAATGTTTTTTGTTTTTATTTTTATTTAAATAAAAAGTACAATATTTTGTTGGAAATAAAATTAAACTTACAAAACTACATCACTTATTTTATAATGTCCCCAAGCTAATGTATCCACATTATTAGGTGAAACATATCTCTTATCATCCTTATAGTTTAAACTTATTTTATTTACAATTTCCGTATATAATTTATGGGATCTACTGCGAATAACCCTTTGTTCACCATAAAATGTTTTTCTCTCTATTATAGATTCTTGATAATTACGGAGTTCTAATTTTTTAACAACTGATTTTTTTACTCCTTTTACTTTTTTAATAGTTTTGGTGTAATTTTCATGATCTCCTACCGTGTAAGCGTATGCTTTTGCTTTCAAACCTGCAAATTCTCTCATAATTTTACCTGAATTTTCGTCTTTCATTAAGCCCACACCTTTTTTGTTCAAAGATCTAATCCCATAAACATTTTCGGGTTTATATTCTGAAGTGTCAAATTTATCACTATTGTTTTTAATAATTTCGTAAATGTCTTTTTTGGAGGATATAATGAATGAATCAGTGTCCATGTAGATACATTTCAGATTTTTATCTTCTTTAACCAAAAAATTGTAATAAAAATCATACATTAAATATTTTGAGAGTTCTAATACTGTTACACCTATGTATATTGGCTTGTCATGATGTACCTCTAATTTGTTCAATTCTATACCATACAGTCCATTATCAAATACGTCTATACCAGAAAAGTTGGGTTTAGCTATAAGAGCTCTGCACCCTTCGGAATTTCTGCGATTGTCATAATTAGTAACTAATCTCACATCACGACGCTTTTCTACATTTTCCATCGTTTTACCGTATACAGCATTATTCATTAATTTAAAAAAATTCTTTTCAAATTCATTTTTTGATGTTTTACGGTGATTTGTGTTTAAGCTTATATAGGGTTCCAACCAAAAACTTTGTTTGAATTTTAAAATTTTATTAATCTTTACAAGTATTAATCCCTGTTCTAAACACAATTGTAGGTTCTTTATATGAATTTTATAATCTTTTTTATCAGTGAGATCAGCTAATAATTTGGGGAGTTTTCCTCCAGGTGGTATTTTATTTTGCGCACAAAATGGAAGATAGTTATGAGAATTATGAATTAAGTTGGGATATTCAAGATCAACTTCTAGAATATATCCGTAAGTAGATTCATCACTATATTCGCTTACTTTGAAATTTTCAACTTCGTCATGAGATAAAAACGAAAAATCTGAAATGGGGAGTTTTTGTGACATGGCCCAACCATACAAGTTATTAGCATCTATATATGCTAAGTAATTTTCGTCTTTAGCAGAATCATATTCATTCATGTACTTATTGTTAGCCTTCGAAAGTCTATAAGTGCACTGCGTAATTCCTCCTCGAATGGAAGTTTTGAGGAATGAATGTATTTCAGGATCACTTATTAATTCCATTTTAACATTTGTATATTTGAGCATAGCATCCCATGACAAAGAAGGAGCGGTAACATAGTTACATGGATCTAAACCGTAAATTTTCTTACAAACTGATCTAAAATTCTCAAAAATATCCGACAAAATAAAAACATCGCTCTTAAGATACAACAACATGTAGTCTTTAAGAGTACGACATTGAAATATATTCCAAACCTTTTTAGCAAAAGTATAGTCTTCCTCAGAACACTCCCTGTCATCTAAATGATTATAAAAATGCTCTCTGTTGGGTAAAGACTGCTCATTCAGTTTTTCAAAACTATCAACATAGTCATACGGGAAAACGCCTTTTCTATTCATAACTTCGAAATGTTCTTGTTTAGGGTATTTCTTTTTGAGTATCTTAAAATCTTCTTTATTTAAGTAGCTTGCCAACTTTTCTATACTGGAATTTAAAAACCTGTTCGAATCTATAAAATTTAATGTGTATTTTATTTTATTCCCGTCTAAAAAATTTTTGGTCATTGAAATATATAGCTCCTTATTGCATGGTATAACTGAAAGATTACTAACTAATTCTGTAATAAAAAGATGGATATCATACCTACTTAAATTATGAAAGAAAATTGGTACAAAAGGTACGATAAACTTGAACTTATTTTTACAATAACTATGTTTATATCCCATAAGAATCCCACTAAAGTAATTATAAAACTTATCTTTCTCACCGCTTATCTTATTACTGCATGCACAACAATTTAATTCTGCTTCTGGTGTTAATGGAACATCTATATGTGGTGCGTCTGTTTTCCAATACATGTCATATACTGCATTCATTCTATTGTAAAGATGATCCAAAAATTCTCGTACACATGTTTTTCCTGAAAAAGAGTATACAACTTAATACGGAACAAATATTTAAGACTGAATAAAAACATACCTTCAAATGAATAATATTCATCTAATTCGCCATTATACGTATGTTTTATATAGTATGCTACTGCACACGCTTTGTGGTTTTGAATTACTGTAGTTCCTTTCCCTCTTGTTTTGTTGTATACAGGTAAAAGTACAGATTCCATATCAGCATACACCACAACTGGCGGAGAAATCTTTCTTTCGAAGTGTGTGAATGAAAGCATTGAACCTTGCTTTGGGTATGTTGTTGTTACTTTTGAACATTCCGTTTTGTGGCGCACGGAGTTATTGAAATAAAAATTTTGACATAAGTCACAAAATTGTCCGGGAGTATTAGAATTTACAAATTGCGTTTTCACCAATCTCTGCATATCTTTTATTAGAGAGTAATGATAGTTACCATTATTTACTAAAGTCAGCAAATTAATATGGTACTCTTTAACAGTTTTGGATTGTCTTGCAGGACCCACAACTTTAAACTTATTATTTGCTTTCTTTAATTCATAAATGTTGATGCTGAAGTTTGGGTTATTTTGTTCAAATATTTTAAGTGCCGGCAATAAAACTGGAAATGACATATTCGAAAAGTCTAGAGTTATTCCCCGAAATTTAATTACATTGGAACTTATATCATTAATTTTATAATATTTGGTATCACATAATTTTTTTTTATCGGAAGCACTCCAATTGTCCTTCTTTAATGCTATTGCGGCTAAAACGCACCATTTAAAGCAGAAAGAATCACTATTTCTTACGTTTATGACAACTTTTTTTGCTGCTATTGCTTTTGGCACCGGTATGTAATTCCCAATCGGAATACTCTCCAATTTGCATACAGTCATCTCGATATATTTGAAATGGTCGATTGCCCATCCGCTATCTCTCTCCTGGAACTCACTCGCTTGTCTTTCCAACTCATTATTAAAATCTCCAATTACTTCATCAATTTCATCAATATTTCTTATACTATTGAATGAAGTTGCAAAATGTTTTAATGATGATATTGGTTCTCCTTCGGTTGAATTTTTCACGTAGAGTCCAAATAGCACCATATTCAATTTTATGAAGTCAAATTCTATTAACCTTTCAATTATAAGTTCTTTTACGAATATTTTTGTATCAAGCAAAAATTTTTTTATTTCAATTTCGTTTTTCAAATTACTATAAATCCGATATTGTTTTACAACCATTGGATTTTTTAAAATAATTTCGAAAATGTTTTCCTTCAAAAATCTTTCGGAATTATCCTTATGCACATTTGTCCTCAAATGAATTTTATACTTATTTTCAAGGATATTTTTTTTTGCATACTTGACAATATATTTCTGGTACACTAACTTTTACTTTTTTTGGCATTGGATTGATGTTAAAAATACCACGTCTTTTAGTTTTACCGACGCATTTTTGTAGAAGGTGTAGCTCCAAATTTGCTACTCCTTCAACAACAATTCCGCAATCGGAGCACTCGATTTTAATTAAATTTTCCATTTTTAATTTTTATTTTTTATTTTTTGGATGAATATAGGAGAACCAGTAAGCTTGATGTTGACGGTACTAAATGTTTGTATCTATGGAGAACAACTCGAATAGTTGAGTGAATGTACAATACTAATTTCTTTATTGAAAATAAAACCTTAATAACTATATATAAAAATCTTAAGCCTTATCTAGAACTAATAACTACACTTGCGTCTACACACAAGCAACCCCTTTTAGTAATATTATGAATTCCCCCCAATGTGTTATATTATCTTAGAAAAACAGTAGTAAAAACATCCTAAGATAATACATATGTATGTAATTCCAATCAATTAGGGATTTCTTATAATTAAAAATACATAATTACAAATATTCTTAGAAATATCACTGTGCGTGTGTGTGTGTAACGCAGGCTAAATTATATGAACTATGTTCATATTTGAATGGTCCACGATAGAACCCTCAACATATATAGTATATTTATATATATATAAAAACTAAACATGATTGAAACAAATCGACAGTTAGTAAACAATAAAACCAATAGAAACATAAATGTGGTCACTTATCAGTACACATGTAATCATAAAATCCTTATAAAAAGGCATAGTTTTGGAAAATGATAAGCCTGGTTAATAAATCATAAATAGATTTGATTAAAATTAAAATAAATAACAACACTTTTTAAAAATACGTTACTTATTGGAAATTGGGTACCTTTTTCCTATGTTATGTGTAGTGAAGACAGATTAAATTATTGTTTATCATAACTACGGATAGATTAACCAAAATAATATTAAGGAAAAATAGTTTCATTTCGTTCGGTAGTCAACTACACGGGAAACTATTAATTACAAATTTTGATCGAAATAAAAAAATAAAAAAAATAATTAAAAATGGAAAACATGAATTTTTTTAAGTGCTCGCTCTGCACCATTTTCTATGAGGATGAATCAGAATTCCTCAAACACATGGAAAATAGTTTGGAGTGTATGGAAAACACTCCCAGCGTAGAATGTGTTTACTGCAGTAAATACATACCGGGTGTATCCAACTACGTAATACACACAACAAACTGTCTCATTGAAAATGAGATAGAGCGAATCTCTACTCATAATGTTTCTTCATTTGAATATTCATATGATGTGCTCTTCCTTAGCGGAGAATTGATGGATGAAATACCCAACAACCAAATGGGTTTCTGGAATACAGAGGAGTGGATTCCTGAGACACCTGAGACACCACCACCACCTCAAATCACATATAATTTTACAGAGGATTGGATTCCTGAGACACCAACACCACCTCAAATCACATTTTAATTTTAAATATAAGATTATAAATTTAAGTATATATATCCATCTCTTTTTAATAAATATTTATATAAAAAAATATTTTGTTGTTGTTGAATTTATTAAATTTTGGAGTATAAATTACAGAACTTCTTACGATTGATTTACTAGAATCATTAGTAAGTTTGATTGGAGCAGTTCAACACCTAAAAATAAATGGATTTTTTAAACGCATTAAACAACTCGAGAAACAATTCTGGAGAAGGCTTTACAAGAGTGGCTAATTTAAAAATCGGATATCCATATACAATAACTGGATGCAAATTAAAGGATACGCAAATTGGTTCTAAAATGACTTTAAATTTGTTAGATGAAGATGGTAATTTCCTATGGATATTTTTACCTAAACGCCTCAGCGAGCTGTTTCCTATGAAGAACCCATTCAAAAAACTGACTGACAATAAAATTGAACAAATAATATATCGTGGTAGAGATGAATCCAAATATAATAGAGCTATTCTTGAGTTTGTGAGCCAAAAAGAAAATAAAGAAAACAAATAAAAGTCAAAATTTAAAATCCATTTTGTTTTATTTAAAACACTCCCAGCGTAGAATGTGTTCAGTTCTTAAGGTTTTATTTTCAATAAGAAATTAGTATTGTACATTCACTCAACTATTCGAGTTGTTTCTCCATAGATACAAACATTTAGTACCATCAACATCAAGTTTTAAATGAAAGAAAAATTTCAAATACATAAAAAATAGTTTGAAGAATGGAAAATTTTCCAATAGTTTTTGTTGATTTGCAAGGATTTAGGGGAAATTCAAATAATTTCATACCAAAGGAAATTGCTATGGTCTTCAATACTAAAGAGTATTATAATTTCATCATAAAGCCACCATTTGAATTTAAATATTTATTACCAGAAAAGCAGAAAAAAGCAAAATGGTTGACTAAAAATCACCATCATCTACAGTGGGAAGACGGAAATGTATCACTTGAGAGTGTATGTAAATTCATTAACGCAAATATCAATTTTCGCGTTTATGTCAAGGGTTTGGAAAAGAAAAAGTAGCTTGAGGAGATGTTGCAGAAAAATGTATTCAATATTGAAAATATGTTACCACAATTTAAAGCGTCTCGAAAGAGAATATCCAGATTGCATCCGTTGCAGTTTTCACAACCATGGAACTTGTGCTCTGAAGAATGCTCTTTTACTTCAGAATTTTTTAGCTCCGCCCATAAATGCAAGCTCTTTTGTAAATATAGTACCCTGATTTCCATAACAATATTGAAAATAAACTAATGCTACACCTTATCTGTTAATTTTGTTAAAATTGTTAATTCTTATATACCAGTTTATATTTTTTGGGTAACTTAGTTTAGTTTATCTCCTCAGTTGAAATGGATCATACTTATTGTGAAATAGAAAAACCAAAACTATCTAAAAGGAAACAAGATTATACACTTATCTATCATCTGGAGTACTTACTCAATTTAAAATTAAAATTAAGGTGTGGATTTTCTACAAAAAATAATTTTCAACCTCTCCTCTGGATTCATAGCAATAAAACAAATGCTGTTGGCTTTACTAGAGATGAATGGATTCATCTGATGGCATATAAGGAATATATTCAGATGAGACTTGATCAGTACGAATTTATCGATCTATATGAAGAATTGGATCATCCAACATTAAGCAGAATTTGTTGTGAATTTAAATTCAAAAGAGGCGGACATTGTGTATTAGTTATATCACAAAATGGTCATAAGATCAAAATTGATGGTGAATCTTGGAGAAATATTATTCGAGTTGGAATTTTTTTGACGGCATTTCTGTGTTGGAATACAATATTACAGAAACAAATATCTCATTTTTATCGTACCTATTTCATACCCAGATGTGCAGAACTCAATAAAATCAGTATTCAATTATCGGATCTTGAACAATCATACGATAAAGATGTGCAAGTGGACTTGATGCGGCTATGTTTTGAAATTAGTAAAAAAATGCCTGACAAAATAAAATCGGATATTAAAATACATAAGTTACTATTAAGAACTAAAAATAAGTAATAAATAAAGATGAGTAAACAGCAAGTTGTTAATGAAATTCATAAGTCAGTAAGAAAAAATTTTGTTAGACGTAGATTCATACAAAAGGGCTATAATGATACATGGCAAATAGATCTAGTAGAAATGATTCCATTTGCTAAAATGAATAATGGGTATAAGTATCTTTTAACTGGGATAGATACTTTTTCAAAATATGCTTTTGCATATCCAGTTAAATCAAAGAAATCTTTAGAAATTGTTACTGCCATGGTTAAAATGTTTAAACGATTAAAAACAAAACCAAAAAATATACAATCTGATCAAGGGAAAGAATTTTTCAATAAAGATTTTAAATTATTAATGAAAACAAATCATATTAACCATTATCATACATATACCCATTTAAAAGCATCAATATGTGAACGTTTTAATAGAACTTTAAAAACATTAATGTGGAAAATGTTTAGTATGAGAGGAAACTACAAGTGGGTTGATGATATTGACAGTTTAGTTTCACAATACAATAACACCTATCACCGTACAATTAAAAGGAAACCATCTGAAGTTAATAAATCTAATCAAATTCATTTGTTACACACAGTTTATAATTTTCCAAAATCATTCCCGCGTCATAAGTTTAAAAAAGGTGATCATGTCAGAATCAGCAAATATAAGGGAATTTTTTTTAAGGGCTATGAACCAAATTGGTCAACAGAAGTTTTTACTATAGAGAAAGTAAATATTACCAATCCTGTGACATATTTAATTAAAGATTATAGAAATGATATAATACTAGGGTCATTTTATGAATATGAACTACAAAAGGTTAAAAACAAAGATGATTTTCTGATTGAAAAAGTTTTAAAAAGAAGGGGAAAGAAACTCTTTGTCAAATGGTTCGGTTTTGATGAATCTCATAACTCTTGGATAAGTAAAAATAAATTATTAAAATAACATATAGTATTGAGAAGTATAAAAGGAGAATATGTTGTTAAATTAATTTTAATTGAATAAAATCATTTAAGAACGTACCATACAACTGTATTAAGCTAAATGGATCGCATTTTTAAAAATTCTGAAGTCAAGTATGAAAAACTGAAATATTGTAACTACTGTGGTAGCAACGATCACAATGAAGATAGATGTAAGAAAAAAGTGGAAGACAATAAAGTTAATAAATGGCAATGTTTAAAAAAGAATAAATAAATTATATATGAAATAAAACAAATTGTTTCAATGTTTTTTGTTTTTATTTTTATTTAAATAAAAAGTACAATATTTTGTTGGAAATAAAATTAAACTTACAAAACTACATCACTTATTTTATAATGTCCCCAAGCTAATGTATCCACATTATTAGGTAAAACATATCTCTTATCATCCTTATAGTTTAAACTTATTTTATTTACAATTTCCGTATGTAATTTATGGGATCTACTGCGAATAACCCTTTGTTCACCATAAAATGTTTTTCTCTCTATTATAGATTCTTGATAATTACGGAGTTCTAATTTTTTAACAACTGATTTTTTTACTCCTTTTACTTTTTTAATAGTTTTGGTGTAATTTTCATGATCTCCTACCGTGTAAGCGTATGCTTTTGCTTTCAAACCTGCAAATTCTCTCATAATTTTACCTGAATTTTCGTCTTTCATTAAGCCCACACCTTTTTTGTTCAAAGATCTAATCCCATAAACATTTTCGGGTTTATATTCTGAATTGTCAAATTTATCACTATTGTTTTTAATAATTTCGTAAATGTCTTTTTTGGAGGATATAATGAATGAATCAGTGTCCATGTAGATACATTTCAGATTTTTATCTTCTTTAACCAAAAAATTGTAATAAAAATCATACATTAAATATTTTGAGAGTTCTAATACTGTTACACCTATGTATATTGGCTTGTCATGATGTACCTCTAATTTGTTCAATTCTATACCATACAGTCCATTATCAAATACGTCTATACCAGAAAAGTTGGGTTTAGCTATAAGAGCTCTGCACCCTTCGGAATTTCTGCGATTGTCATAATTAGTAACTAATCTCACATCACGACGCTTTTCTACATTTTCCATCGTTTTACCGTATACAGCATTATTCATTAATTTAAAAAAATTCTTTTCAAATTCATTTTTTGATGTTTTACGGTGATTTGTGTTTAAGCTTATATAGGGTTCCAACCAAAAACTTTGTTTGAATTTTAAAATTTTATTAATCTTTACAAGTATTAATCCCTGTTCTAAACACAATTGTAGGTTCTTTATATGAATTTTATAATCTTTTTTATCAGTGAGATCAGCTAATAATTTGGGGAGTTTTCCTCCAGGTGGTATTTTATTTTGCGCACAAAATGGAAGATAGTTATGAGAATTATGAATTAAGTTGGGATATTCAAGATCAACTTCTAGAATATATCCGTAAGTAGATTCATCACTATATTCGCTTACTTTGAAATTTTCAACTTCGTCATGAGATAAAAACGAAAAATCTGAAATGGGGAGTTTTTGTGACATGGCCCAACCATACAAGTTATTAGCATCTATATATGCTAAGTAATTTTCGTCTTTAGCAGAATCATATTCATTCATGTACTTATTGTTAGCCTTCGAAAGTCTATAAGTGCACTGCGTAATTCCTCCTCGAATGGAAGTTTTGAGGAATGAATGTATTTCAGGATCACTTATTAATTCCATTTTAACATTTGTATATTTGAGCATAGCATCCCATGACAAAGAAGGAGCGGTAACATAGTTACATGGATCTAAACCGTAAATTTTCTTACAAACTGATCTAAAATTCTCAAAAATATCCGACAAAATAAAAACATCGCTCTTAAGATACAACAACATGTAGTCTTTAAGAGTACGACATTGAAATATATTCCAAACCTTTTTAGCAAAAGTATAGTCTTCCTCAGAACACTCCCTGTCATCTAAATGATTATAAAAATGCTCTCTGTTGGGTAAAGACTGCTCATTCAGTTTTTCAAAACTATCAACATAGTCATACGGGAAAACGCCTTTTCTATTCATAACTTCGAAATGTTCTTGTTTAGGGTATTTCTTTTTGAGTATCTTAAAATCTTCTTTATTTAAGTAGTTTGCCAACTTTTCTATACTGGAATTTAAAAACCTGTTCGAATCTATAAAATTTAATGTGTATTTTATTTTATTCCCGTCTAAAAATTTTTTAGTCATTGAAATATATAGCTCCTTATTGCATGGTATAACTGAAAGATTACTAACTAATTCTGTAATAAAAAGATGGATATCATACCTACTTAAATTATGAAAGAAAATTGGTACAAAAGGTACGATAAACTTGAACTTATTTTTACAATAACTATGTATATATCCCATAAGAATCCCACTAAAGTAATTATAAAACTTATCTTTCTCACCGCTTATCTTATTACTGCATGCACAACAATTTAATTCTGCTTCTGGTGTTAATGGAACATCTATATGTGGTGCGTCTGTTTTCCAATACATGTCATATACTGCATTCATTCTATTGTAAAGATGATCCAAAAATTCTCGTACACATGTTTTTCCTGAAAAAGAGTATACAACTTAATACGGAACAAATATTTAAGACTGAATAAAAACATACCTTCAAATGAATAATATTCATCTAATTCGCCATTATACGTATGTTTTATATAGTATGCTACTGCACACGCTTTGTGGTTTTGAATTACTGTAGTTCCTTTCCCTCTTGTTTTGTTGTATACAGGTAAAAGTACAGATTCCATATCAGCATACACCACAACTGGCGGAGAAATCTTTCTTTCGAAGTGTGTGAATGAAAGCATTGAACCTTGCTTTGGGTATGTTGTTGTTACTTTTGAACATTCCGTTTTGTGGCGCACGGAGTTATTGAAATAAAAATTTTGACATAAGTCACAAAATTGTCCGGGAGTATTAGAATTTACAAATTGCGTTTTCACCAATCTCTGCATATCTTTTATTAGAGAGTAATGATAGTTACCATTATTTACTAAAGTCAGCAAATTAATATGGTACTCTTTAACAGTTTTGGATTGTCTTGCAGGACCCACAACTTTAAACTTATTATTTGCTTTCTTTAATTCATAAATGTTGATGCTGAAGTTTGGGTTATTTTGTTCAAATATTTTAAGTGCCGGCAATAAAACTGGAAATGACATATTCGAAAAGTCTAGAGTTATTCCCCGAAATTTAATTACATTGGAACTTATATCATTAATTTTATAATATTTGGTATCACATAATTTTTTTTTATCGGAAGCACTCCAATTGTCCTTCTTTAATGCTATTGCGGCTAAAACGCACCATTTAAAGCAGAAAGAATCACTATTTCTTACGTTTATGACAACTTTTTTTGCTGCTATTGCTTTTGGCACCGGTATGTAATTCCCAATCGGAATACTCTCCAATTTGCATACAGTCATCTCGATATATTTGAAATGGTCGATTGCCCATCCGCTATCTCTCTCCTGGAACTCACTCGCTTGTCTTTCCAACTCATTATTAAAATCTCCAATTACTTCATCAATTTCATCAATATTTCTTATACTATTGAATGAAGTTGCAAAATGTTTTAATGATGATATTGGTTCTCCTTCGCTTGAATTTTTCACGTACAGTCCAAATAGCACCATATTCAATTTTATGAAGTCAAATTCTATTAACCTTTCAATTATAAGTTCTTTTACGAATATTTTTGTATCAAGCAAAAATTTTTTTATTTCAATTTCGTTTTTCAAATTACTATAAATCCGATATTGTTTTACAACCATTGGATTTTTTAAAATAATTTCGAAAATGTTTTCCTTCAAAAATCTTTCGGAATTATCCTTATGCACATTTGTCCTCAAATGAATTTTATACCTATTTTCAAGGATATTTTTTTTTGCATACTTGACAATATATTTCTGGTACACTAACTTTTACTTTTTTTGGCATTGGATTGATGTTAAAAATACCACGTCTTTTAGTTTTACCGACGCATTTTTGTAGAAGGTGTAGCTCCAAATTTGCTACTCCTTCAACAACAATTCCGCAATCGGAGCACTCGATTTTAATTAAATTTTCCATTTTTAATTTTTATTTTTTATTTTTTGGGTGAATATAGGAGAACCAGTAAGCTTGATGTTGACGGTACTAAATGTTTGTATCTATGGAGAACAACTCGAATAGTTGAGTGAATGTACAATACTAATTTCTTTATTGAAAATAAAACCTTAATAACTACATATAAAAATCTTAAGCCTTATCTAGAACTAATAACTACACTTGCGTCTACACACAAGCAACCCCTTTTAGTAATATTATAAATTCCCCCCCAATGTGTTATATTACCTTAGAAAAACAGTAGTAAAAACATCCTAAGATAATACATATGTATGTAATTCCAATCAATTAGGGATTTCTTATAATTAACAAGTAAGAAAATTATAGTCGGTCTAGACCGACTATACGATACCCTATACCATGCGTTTAGAAACTCTATCTCTTAGGCCCAACTAACTGGACATAGAAAATAAGCAAAAACCAAATTTGAGTGGAATTTTTATTAATTTTTTTGGCTGCAGATATGAAAAAGTTCATATCGGATGCTATATCTATAAAGGGACTAGGTCCAAAAATGGACCGATCCTGATCATGTTTGGTAAAGTCTCTTGTATTTTGCAAAAATATATACAAACAAAATTTGAGAAGAATCAGTGCAATATTTTTGTTTTTTAATAGATTTAAGTGAAGATCGGGAAGCAGCTCTATATGGGGTCAAAGGGATCATTTTTGGACTACTCATTAGTGGATGTAATGAACGCATACAAACCCAATTTGAGTAAGATTTATATGACAATTTGGATCTTATGGCAATTTATGTCGATTTCATATGGGTAATTTGTATGGGGGCTAGGTCTGAACATGGACCGATTCTCACCAATTTCAATAGCGTTCATCCCATGGCCGATAAAAGCTTATATACCAAATTTCATCAAAATATATTCATATTTGCGACCTGCAGTTTGATTACAAGCTTTACATGGACACACAGACGGACGGACGGACGGACGGACGGACGGACATTGTTAAATCAACTCAGAAAGTGATTCTGATTCGATCGGTATAATTAAAGATGGGTCTAGGTCAAATATTTTTGGTTGTTACAAACAGCAGCACAAAGTCATTATACCCAAACCACATAGTGGTATAGGGTATAAAAATACATAATTACAAATATTCTTAGAAATATCACTGTGTGTGTGTGTGTGTAACACAGGCTAAATTATATGAACTATGTTCATATTTGAATAGTCCACGATAGAACCCTCAACATATATAGTATATTTATATATATATAAAAGGTGTTTTTAGTATAAGCTAGTAAAGAGAAGAAATAACATGGCACTGAGAGCAAAAATTTAAACCTTTTTACGTGATTTTAATAGAATCATATGTTTGGATGATATGAACTTTATACTCAATTTTATAAATCTTCTTGATATCTTTGAAAATAAAGTAATATTGGAAACTGTTCATGGAGAGCATTTTAATGATTGTCCTTGGTCTGAAGATACTTGTCTGGAAGGACCTGATACTTGCAAATGCATTGTATATAGCTTTAGAAAGCATTCTGTAATCAATCTAATAGAAAAATATACATATACGACATTTTAATTTAGATAAATGTATGTAAGACCAAATAAAAGTTTAAAACTATAAATATGTTTTTCATTTCGTATTCAACATTTAATACTACAAGATGTTTTATCAGTTCACGCATCCATTCACAATGCTGATTAGTGGACCTTCAGGATCTGGAAAAACCACCTTTTTAAAAAATCTTATAAGTTGCAAGCAATTTTTAATAAGTTCACCAATTACCAGAATTATTTGGTGCTACGGAGAAGAAAATGCCAAACCAAATTTTAATAATATAGAATATTATAATGGGATACCAAATGATTTGGACAATGATTTACATAAACCAGTTTTACTTATTTTAGATGATTTAATGATGGGCGCATTTAATAAGAATGTGTGTGAGCTTTTCACAAAATGGTCTCATCACAGAAATTTTTCCGTTATTGTTGTAACTCAAAATATTTTTCATAAATCGTCTCATACAAGAGACATTTCGTTGAACTCAAAATATATTGTTGTATTTAAAAATCCAAGGGATACATTACAGTTTCAGCATTTAGCAGGACAAATTGAACCCGGAAATTCAGTAGAATTAATGAGAATATATAAAGAAGTTACTAACAAACCTCATGGTTACTTATTGATTGACCTTACTCAAAGTATAAACGATCAATTAAGATACAGAACAAATATCTTCAATCCAAATTTTTGTTTCTGCTATTGTGATACAACTGAAAATGGTATTAAAAAAGAACTTAAAACGATTGAAGGAAAACAAGCATATGTTGTATGTTCTCAAGACGAATAACGGAAAACTACGGAAAGCAATACTTGAAAATGTTGACGATGATTTTATAAAAACTATAATTGAAATAATATTCAATACCCTAAATGGAAATACTAAACTTAAACCTAAAGATCACACAATTTTAAATAGATATAAAAAAGAACTTCGAATCATTTCAAAATCAAATGGATCTGTAAAGTCAAAAAGGAAGGTACTAATTCAAAAAGGTGGATTTTTACCTGTATTGTTATCGTCACTGTTGGGAGGCTTTATTGGAAAATTAATAGAAAATGTCTAATAAAGGAAAATTTAATAAAGTTATATTACTACATCCAAATACTTATTATGTAATGTTAGAAGATCAATTATCTTCTGAATTTATTACCAGAAAATTAATACCATATCTAAATGATGAGTCAATATCAGACTTCAACAAATGGATTAAAATCAAACAAGAATTAAATATGTTTATAAAAAGAAAAATTAATCCCGTCAAACCATTAACGGATAATCATAAATCAGTTGTGAAAGAAAACGAAAATCTTGTTATTAATAATACTGATCCAATGATGAATAAAAATTTGGAAAAGAATTTTGAAGTAACTGAAAACTATGATAAGTTTGAAACCCCTGAAAAATTTTCTAACTCTACACCTAAATTAAAAATAAATCAAAACGAATTAAAATTTTTTAAAGATAACGATTTAGATGAAAAATACCTAAATATTTCCAAACGTAAATTAGAAGATAAAGATTATCCGTACTTAAAAAAGAAAAAAACAGAAACATCAGAAGAAAAAAATACAAGTGTTAAATCTAAAAAGAAATTGTTATTTGATGAAACGACAACAGAAAACTCCATATAAAGATACAAGGCCTAAATCAAAGGGGAAACCAAACATAAAACATCCATACGATACCAGATCTGTTCAAAAGGGGGAAAGTTGGATAAAATGGAAATCACTTTATTAAGAAAATTTTAATAAAAGATTAAACAAATAAAAAATGTGTTTTATTCATATTAGATTCTTTTAACCATGAACATACCAAACAATTTTTATGTAACATTATTAAGTAATAACTCTTTAATGGTTTATGAAGATAATGTTCTTTCCGCATTTACGAATTTGGTTAATTTACCTGCAATAACTTCAAAAGAGGATTGGGAAGTTGGAGTAACTGAATTATATTTAAATGATGGATCCGCCGAGGAACCAACAATTTTATTTATCTATAGTGATATTATAAAACCGAGATGTATTGGAAACAAAAATATAAGATGTCTTCGAGTATTACCATATAAGGGACATAGCGTTTGCTATGATTTTCATAATGTGGAATACTATCCTTTAGAAATATCAATAATTAACGATATTTCAATACTCATAACTAATTTAGATGGAACTCAATACAATTTCGAATCCTCAACAACACCGAATTTTATAACATTACACTTTAAAAAAATTAAAACACTATAAATGTAGAGAGTTTTGTAAAATGTTGTCAGATTGATAAATCATCGTGATGGATCAAGTATATAATGCATACTACTCAAGGCAGCAGGGCGGTGGAATAAGTCATATCGGAACATTATATGTGACTCCACGAGTTTTGCAGCATGGTCGCGGAATCGGTTCATTTTTTTCATCACTATTTAGAACATTAAAACCTTTAATTTTTTCTGGAGTAAATACAATTAAAAATCAAGCAATTGATACAAGTAAAGCTATATTAAATGACTTCGGTCGCAAGCCTTTACGAAATATTTTGGATGAACAAGGAAAAATTGCGTTAAATAACTTATCAGAGAAAGCTGTCAAAAAAATATATTCCAAGTTCCAACGAGGTTCAGGCAAGAGACGTATAAAACGTCGAAGTAAAAAAAGAAATCGTCAGTCTCTCAAACATTCTAAAGTGAAACGCATAAGGAAGAAAAAGAAGAAAAACACCAATATAAATATTAAAGACATATTTTCAAAATGAACATGTCAAAACATATAGAATGTATGAAAAGTGAATTGGATTTATTTGAACCACATCCCATTCAAACTAGTATTTTAAACACCGAAGAAGTATCCTACAATCCTATCGCAACTTTGGACAACCCCAGCTCTATAGAATTTGTGTGTCTCGGTAATGGAGATACATATCGTGATTTGTCTAGCGTATACATAAGATTAGTAATTCAACTCAAAGCAAAGGATAACTCAGATATTACAGACGATTCAATTGGAGTTGTAAATAATATTCTACATTCTCTGTTTCGAAGTGTTTCTGTCTATCTGAATAATGTTCCCGTATCCCATAGCGATAATAACTATCACTATAAGACTTATATACAAACATTACTTAATTATGGAAGTGATGCTAGTCGAACTCATCTAACATCATCTGGATGGTATCCTGACTATTATATCGATGGTGAACTTCGAAAAGGACAAAAACAAATTAACAAGTTATTTGCACGAAGTAATAAAGTTGAGTTAATTGGACGAGTTCATGGTGATATCTTTAGTCAGCCTAAATTACTTTTAAATAATATAGATTTACGTATTGTATTTAATTTGGAGAAATCATCATTTTATATGATGGATTTCGAATCAACTGGTGCTGAATTGAAAATTTTGGAGGCTCAATTATATATGAATCACACTACTGTTAATCCGGGGATATTACTAGCTCACCATAAAATGTTGCAGGAAAAACCAGCCATATATCCATTAAATAGAACTGAAATTAAATCGTTTACCATGTATCCTGGAAATCATAGTTTATCTATTGATAATGTAGTAATTGGTCAATTACCTACATTTTTAGCATTTTGTATGGTTGGAAATGTTGCATACTCAGGGAATATAAAAATGGATCCATTTGAGTTTAAACATTTTTATTTACAAACACTAAATTTGTCAGTAAATGGTATTCAAATTCCATCACAAGCATTAGAATTTGATTATTCCGGTGTAACCCATAGAAGTACGAGAGCATACAATATGTTATTTAATGCTATTGGAATAAAGAATTCCGATAGAGGAATTCATATAAATAAACAATCATTTGATAATGGTTCATTCATTTTGGGGTTTGATCTTTCACCTGATCATTCTAATAACGATTTATGTGCAAAGATTTTAAAGCAAGGAAATGTACGCATTGAAGGAAAATTCACACGAGCTTTGTTGGAACCAGTGACATGTCTTGTTTATTGTGAATATGATTCTATGATTGAAATTGATAAAAATAGAAACGTTAAAATAACTTTATAAAAATGAATACCATACAGATTGAAAAAGCGCTTTTAAAAAACAAAGCTACCCGAAAGTATTTCCAAGGTGTTTTTGCTTCCGATAAACATCCAAAGCGTATACCTAAGCGTCCAGCTATCTTTATTGCCAATACAGATCCATCATACAAAACAGGACAGCATTGGATTGCATTTTATTTTGACGTTTATAATAATGCTGAGTTTTTTGATTCTTATGGACAACAGCCCTTAAATTTAGAATTTCTAACATTTTTAGAAAATAACAGCAACAACTTTAAAATCAATAAACAGCAACTACAGGGATATTTTTCAAAGACTTGTGGTCATTATTGTTTACTTTATAGTTTATATAAATCACAGCAAAAACGTTTGAAACTATTTTTAAGTCAATTTAGAAAAACTGATTATAATTTTAATGATAAAAAAGTAGTTCAACAATGTAAAAAATATTTCTCGCTGTAAAAGATAAGTTATTGATATATCTACATATTAAATAAAACAAAATGGATTTTAAATTTTGACTTTTATTTGTTTTCTTTATTTTCTTTTTGGCTCACAAACTCAAGATATAAATATTTATTAAAAAGAGAAGGATATATATATATATCTAAAATTATAATCTTATATTTACAAAAAAAAAAAAAAAAAAAAAAAAAAAATTAAAATTTATTAGTATTTTTATATAGAATTTCTATATATATTGTTTATCAAACTTTCATTTTGACGGTAGGCTTGTACTAATAATAACTCATCAGATAAGTCATCTTGTGAGTCCCATAAATTATATGTGATTTGAGGTGGTGGTGGTGTTTCATGTGTCTCAGGAATCCAATCCTCTATATTCAAGAAACCCATTTGGTTGGTGGGTATTTCACCAATCAATTCTCCGCTAAGGAACAGCATATCATATGAATTTTTATATTAAGAAACATCAGGAGTATCAAATGAAGAAATATTATGAGTAGAGATTCGCTCTATCTCATTTTCAATGAGACAGTTTGTTGTGTGTATTACGTAGTTGGATACACCCGGTATGTATTTACTGCAGTAAACACATTCTACGCTGGGAGTGTTTTCCATACACTCCAAACTATTTTCCATGTGTTTGAGGAATTCTGATTCATCCTCATAGAAAATGGTGCAGAGCGAGCACTTAAAAAAATTCATGTTTTCCATTTTTAATTAATTTTTTTATTTTTTTATTTCGATCAAAATTTGTAATTAATAGTTTCCCGTGTAGTTGACTACTGAACGAAATGAAACTATTTTTCCTTAATATTATTTTGGTTAATCTATCCGTAGTTATGATAAACAATAATTTAATCTGTCTTCGCTACACATAACATAGGAAAAAGGTACCCAATTTCCAATAAGTAACGTATTTTTAAAAAGTGTTGTTATTTATTTTAATTTTAATCAAATCTATTTATGATTTATTAACCAGGCTTATCATTTTCCAAAACTATGCCTTTTTATAAGGATTTTATGATCATGTTAAAACACTAATGTTTATCTAGATTTTTGTTATATACATAAAAATTTTCAAACATGTGTACTGATAAGTGACCACATTTATGTTTCTATTGGTTTTATTGTTAACAAACTGTCGATTTGTTTCAATCATGTTTAGTTTTGATTCAAGTGTTTTGGTAATTGTGTGGTAAATTTTTATATGTTTCTATTTGTTTTATTGTTTACAAACTGTCGATTTGTTGCAATCTTGCAATTGTGTGGTAAATTTTTATATGCATGCATTATATGTATCAGGCGCACGGAGATTTTAGAAAGTATTTTTCAGTTGATTAGAAATAATTTAATCTGTCTTCGCTACACATAGCAAAGTAAAAAGTTATTCAATGTTATAGTAAAAAGTTATTCAACTTTGCGCCATCTAACGGGGCAAAAATTGAAAAATTCCTGGTTCTCCTATAAACCTGGTTCTCCTATAGACCTCAACCAAACAGCGCCATCTAACGGTGGCGAAAATGAAAAATTCCTGGTTCTCCTATATCTTATTTACTAAATTTTTTTTCGGGCAAGACCCGCTAGGTTAGTTAGTATAGACACCAACCAAACTAATTTCAATAGTCTTGCCCTCAAGTTAGTTAGTATAGACACCAACCAAACAGCGCCATCTAGCGGGTCTTGCCCTCAAGTTTGTTAGTATAGACACCAACCAAACTAATTTCAATAGTCTTGCCCTCAAGTTAGTTAGTATAGACACCAACCAAACAGCGCCATCTAACGGTGGCGAAAATGAAAAATTCCTGGTTCTCCTATATCTTATCTACTCGTGCTAATTGGAGATGGCTGTATAGTTTCTTTTAACTGGCCAAATATTTCTTCATTGTGGCCATATAGGTCGGATGGAGTAACAAAATAATAACCAAAAAAAAAAAAACTCTCTCAACTTTTTTTAAAAATATTGCCATATTTTGAAAACATAGAGAATAAATTTATAATAATTAATAATCAAATTAGGGATGCCAAACGCAAAAAAACCAAAAGTCCCAAACATTTTAAATAAAATAATTTAATGTTATCATTATTTTCTGAAAAACTTCAAATTTTCATACAAAAAAAATTGTGAAAATTTACATATAAAAAATAACATTCTCATCAAATTACGTTTACTTATGTAACAATTTTTATGTTAGCAATTCTTAAATATCATTTGAGGTTTTCTTAAATTCATTGAATTTAAATTAATATTTTCTGTAGTGCGATTCTGTAAATTTCAAATTCAACGATCTGACAATCGCAAAATATATCGACAGCTATTGTTGTTTGCACTAAGGATTAAGTGATTCACTAAGTGCAGACATCTTAACGACAGTCGACAAATCTGTTTTTCTATTTATTTAAATTGTAAACTAGTGGCACCTCTGTCAAAATAAGCGAAAAACACAAAGAATAGAAAAAAACAAATTACTTCGTGTTTGACAGGATGATTTTAGGTTTATGTTTAATATCCTTATTTTTTTTTTACTAATATTTCTGTTTATTTATTTGAAAATGAAATAATGAATTGAATATGCTATATAATTTTTTTATTTATATAAAAAAGTTTTTTAATAAAATAAAATAAAAAAAAAAAATATTTGTATATTAACAATATATTATTTATTTAATTTAGAATTAATTATTGCACTAACAACTTTATATAGTCAAGGGCTTAATAGAAGTTATTATGGATTTTAATTTTTCTAAAAAGGGCGCGGTCCCGCCCAGTTTTCTTGTAGTACTATTTCTATTAATTTCAATACGATATATACCAAATATCATCGCAGTAGGTTAAAAAATGGCCGATATATGACGATGTTATATTTTGGGTTATATAGGCGGGACCACGCTCCTTTGCCCACTAACAACTTTATATAGTTAAGGACTTATTATTTCGCAAAAATATCCTTCTGTGAAAATTTCATGACGATCCTTCCAGTAGTTTAGAAGATTTTACGATTTTTTATATTTCTAAAAAGGGGCGTGGTCCCGCCCACTTTTCTTCTGCTATGTATTTCTATTCAAGCCAATACCATATGTACCATAGTGACCGCCGTAGGTCAAAAATTCCCGAGATATGACGATTTGAAATTTTGGGTTATATTGGCGTGGCACCGCCCCTTTGTCCAATCAAAAATTTATATAGCCTATTATTCCTTCCAGAGCCACAGTAATACGTTGTAAAAATTTGGTAATAAAAGATTTGGTAATAAAAAAAATGTATAGCTACCTTACCTGTAGATAAAAAGTGTATAAAACTTTAGGTAAATTCATATTACCAAAAAAGTATTTTATATAGCAAACATTGTTAGTGGTATAAGTAAGTATCTGAATTAAAAAAAGGGGGCGGTGAAGTGGGCGTGGTTCATAGTTATATGGCGACGTAGACAATATTAAGAGCAATATACTACCAAATAAAAAAAATTCGTTGGAAGGAACAAATTTGTACAGAGAACAAAAAGTTTAAAACTTTCAAACTAAATTTGGCGTGAAAAGGGGCGTGAAAGGGGGCGTGGCGTAAGAAATGTTTATTTCTACCTCGCCTGGAGTATAATGTGTATAAAATTTTAAGTAAATCTGTTAAAAACTATATGGGAGCAATTACATAATTTTAAAAGTGGGCGTGGTCGAAAAAAAGTATCCTATTAATCATGCCAGAGTCCCAGTTAAATACTGCGAAAATTTCAGGAAGATCGGTCCAGAGGTTTGGTCTCCTATAAGGTACAAACAAACAAACAAACACACATTCCATTTTATATATATAGATGACGACATTTCAACCTAAAAATTTAAGTTTTTATCGATTGAATAAACAACACAAAAATGGTTGTCGTTTAGATAACAACAACAGCTGACTTTAAAAATTTTACTGATAATTTTGCAATTTTCTTTTTTTTACGATTCGACTATCGTTAAAAGAAGTTACTAAATCGCGGTACTGAAAAGTTATTAATATCTCCTGAATGACAATATTTTTTTTTAAATGTAAACATTTCTAAATGTAAACATATTTGGTGTTTTTTTTTTTTGGAATGTCAATTTGTGTTTAACGAATAAAATTTATATATTAAAGATGCAATTGATGTCTTCTAAATTTAAAATTATTATTTCCGACATTTTGATATGATTTTCTGAAATTCGATTAATATTTTCTAATTTATAATTGGAAATTTTAATTTCAGTGTTTATTAGAATTGATATTTTCTTAAATTTGAATGGAAAATTTAAAAAGTGCAATATTGTATTTATGTGAATAATAATGCTTTATTAATTATAAACAATTTTTAAAAATTAGATGTAATCGCAATCAGATATTTTGTAGGTAAAGCAGAATAATAGTTCTATATAACTATGTAGAACTGTTTTGAAAGCAAAAAACTCATTGATGAACTCGGTAACTCTATTTTGTAAAGACAACAAAAAGTTAACATGCCAAACTTATGTTCATATTTGTAAAAGAATAGTGAAAAAACGTATGAAATAAAAGACCAGCCCGTGTATACTCTTAACATTGTTCTGTATGATATCTAGTTGAAAATATTGACATTCATGTTAAAATAGAAATAACTATTGCAAAGCTAATTACAACAAAAATTGTGGCGCCATCTACTGTGGCATAGTCACGCTGAGCAAAATGAAGTGACACTCTGTTAATGCAAAAGAAATGTATTTTCCCCACAACAAAATATTGCAGAATTTTATGTAAATAAAATAATATACCGATTTATTTCTAACATGCATTTTAATTTATAATGAAAAAAAAAAAAAATTTTTTAAATGTTTTGGTTGGTACTGAAAGAGAAAATACATACTAAAAATATAAACATTAATTTTTATATAAATAAACTTATCGATGTATTTGCGTTATTTGCATTATTTGCCATATTTTATTTTATTATTATTTATGCTGATAAAATTCTATGTATTTGTTTTTTCTTTTTCATAAAAACTGGCATTCACTTGGAAATGATATGTTATGATACAAAATACAACATTTACTAAACATATCAAATGAAGTTGGATCGTGTATCAGATTTTTCAGTGAAAATTACCAACAACAATTTTACACTATTGTAAAGTGATACACGATCGATACAACAGATACAACGATACATTACCCATTGTGAATTGCCCAATTGTTTTTTTTATTATCAACTAGGTATTTTAGCATTATTTGCTTTAGATGTTGGTGAATTTCTACTCCCTTTATATTAACTCGTAGTGTCTGCTTGTCGAAAAAATTTTGGATCGATTTTAACCACTTTCCCGTGACCCAATCGACCAATTTGCAGGCAGGCTCGTGGCAATGAGAGAAATGATCTAACAAATTTTTTTAATGATGCCAAAACAATGGAAACTTTTAAATTTTTCTACCAGAGTTAATAAAAAAAATGTACAAAGGGCTTGTTTTATTATATTATTACCACAGCGATCACAAAAACAACAAGTCCAGCTATGACAGCAATGCAACATTTAGAATAACAACAAGAACAATATAGAAATATCATGTTTTTCATTTTTTTTTAATTTTTCAGAGATTTCCCTGGACCTGCTCCACCGGTTTTAACGATTTTTGAACTAGAAATCTTCCCATGAATTTGGTGAATCATTCTCACTAAAATGATCACCCTAGCTGTCCTATTGAGGGCGTGATCGTAACAAGAACAACATAGAAAATTATATTTTTTCAAGACTTTTTTTAGTTCTTCATTCAAATCTCGGGCCCTAATCGACCAATTTGGACGATTTTAAATAGCAAACTTCTCAGGATGTTAGTGAATCATTTTTTAGGTCAACGAGTACCCTAGCTGCCTGACTGATGCCGTCATCGTGATTTCCACAGATGGACATTAAGGTGGCCCTTATTTTTTTTTTTCGATTTTCCAAACAAGCAGGTCATTTTTGTGTGAGGTTAGGAAAAAAATTTGACAAAAATTTGGGCTCGATCGGTTGAAAATTCGCGTGCCGCACGAGGGTTAAAGTTCGTGAGAACGAACAAAATTTATAAAAAGAAGCTCATAACTTCTAAGGGGTCACCACTATGGAGGTAAAAAGTATGAGCAACGCCCATTATTTTTGTATCCCAAATATTTCTCTAGAACAAACTTACCCTCTATCTCCAAACCTTAAGGGGGTTCCCATACAAAAAAAAAAAATTGCACGAAAATGTACCAAAAATAGAAAAATAAAATATGTGAGCATTTCAACGAGAATTATTTCTATGGTCTCCGATTTTGTTAAAATTTTGTGAGTGTGTTTGGAATCGAACGCATATTTCCAAAACATTTTTTATTTTTTTTTTTTTGAAAACTGTGGCAACCCCGAAGCTTTGAATTATCGCTAAATTTATTGTTATACTTTTTTAGTTTGTGGAATCCCCGAATTATAGTTTAAATTTTTGGTTTATGTTAGATACGTTTTTTATGTACACGTTTTGACCTTCTAGTTGTTCTATGACATTTGCAATTAAAACATACAACCTGTGAGCGGAAAATTAAAGCTAAGCAGTTTTATTTTAAAGTTTTTTTATGTGTTGTGATAGTGAATAATTGATCTTTTCAAGTAAAACTAAAAGCAACCCAGGAAAATGTGAAATAAAAAAGTGAAATAAAAGGAAAATAAAACATTTAAAACTAAAAGATAAAAACTACATTAAAAAAAATAGCAGGTGCGCATTTGATTTTCAATGGCATCATATATGAAAAAAAGTAATTTGAGATCGCAACAGCTCAGCATTTATTTGATTGAACATGTTATTCCGCAGCTGTTGGGATCAAAATTGCCATCTAAAAAAGAAGTTCTTGGTGTTTTTTTTTCACACTCGTACACTAAAATTGGAAGTGCGAAAAAGTATAACAATGGCTGCAAACGAAGTGCTCGTTTTCTGGGATATGGCGCGAATTCCGACGCGAGACAAGTCTGCCGTCATAAAACAAATTGGCAAATTGTACCAGGATTGGAGGAAATTAAACAAGAGCGCAACAAGAGGAGGACCTTCTCATAAGGTAAAAGAAGAAAAGTTTGTCGAAGAATTAGACGACCTCTTCGATATTGCCCATGTTAATGCACTTACAACGATTACAATACCGGAGGATATAGAGTTTTTGCTTGCGCAGAGGAAAAAAGGCCGCCCAGGCAGCATGATTGGCATTGACATGGCTCTAGTTGGCTATGAAAAAAAGAAAAATGGAACGAGAGACAAAAGAACAACGGCGATTACGAGCGACTACTGAAATTAATACCTTATCAACGGGTAAGTATTGTAAATTGCAGAAGACGCACAATTTTATTATTTGTACTCAATATTTATTCAACTACAGTGCAAGTAACATCATCTACCGAATCGTCAGACAATGGTGGCAATGGTGGAACGGAATGGGAATTAGACGCTCTACCGTCGACTTCGAAAATTGTAAAAAGAGGAACACAGTCATTTATCAATGAACGGATCGTTTCTGCTTTGGACAAATGCATGATATCAGACCGAAATGCAATGCATTTAATGACTGCAGTAGCTGAAGGCCTTGGCCACAACGTATCAAATTTGGTATTGAATCGCTCGTCAATTCAAAGATACCGTAATGCAAATCGACAAAAAATAGCTGGTTTTGTAAAGGAGAACTTATATGTAATATTATTCTTCTCATACCTATTTATTTTCAATATTAATATAAATATTTTTTCATTACAGTTAAAGGAAGCAGCATTTTTGTAGTTCATTGGGATGGCAAAATACTGGAAGACATTACAGGAAAGAATAAGATTGATCGCCTTCCAGTTATTGTTACTAATGGAGAAATGGAACAAATATTAGGCGTTCCAAAATTAGATTGTGGAAAAGGTAAAAGCATTGCAGCGGCTGTTCAACACCTACTGGTAGAATGGAAGATTTCGAATCGAGTTCAAGCAATGTCTTTTGACACGACATCGTCAAACACTGGTGAATTCGGAGGAGCTGCAATTTTACTTGAACAGTTAATAGAGAGAGATTTGATGTATCTACCGTGTCGACATCACATATACGAATTGGTGCTAAGAGCAGTCTTCGAAGAAAAAATTGGAAACACTTCTGCGCCAGATGTTGGCCTGTTTCGGCGTTTCCAGCTAAATTGGGAAAATGTTAATCAAAAGTCATTTGAAACTGGAGTAAGCGATGAAATCGTTGTTTCGAAATTAATAACTGCACCAGATGACATCATTACATTTTGCATGGCCAAACTACAGAAAAGACAACGTCGCAACGACTATAAGGAACTATTGGAATTGGTTGTTTTATTCCTTGGCGGTGATTTGGGCGCATATAAGTTTAAACAACTCATACCCATTCACCACGCACGATGGATGTCCAAGGCAATCTACTCGTTGAAAATATTTATGTTCAGAGACCAATTTAAACTGTCAAAGTCACAATTGGATGGAATTCGAGATGTCTGTATATTTATTGTTTGTTTGTACGTAAAAGTCTGGTATAACTGTACTGAAGCTGTCAAAGCGCCGAATCAGGACTTGAACTTTTTGAAAGCTCTTCACTCGTATGCAGACTTAGATGAGAAATTGTCGAAAATAATGGTAACAAAGTTTATTAGACATTTGTGGTATCTAGCGGAGGAGGCTATAGCTCTAGCCTTCTTTGATTCAGATGTTTCGTGTGACATAAAACGAAAAATGTTGGCTATTATGTACATAGAGGATGGAGAAGAAAGCCTTGAAATAAAAGAAAGGGAAGTCAAACTACAAAAACATACTGATGAAGAAACTGGAGAAGATGATGATTGTGGTACCTCTGATGGCTCTGAAGATGTTGAAGGCCCTATCCGTAGTAGGAAAAAAATTGTGCTTAAATTTGCAGAAGTAAATGAACAATTTTTGTCGAATAACTTGAGCGCTTTCGTAACCTCAAAAACTAAAAACTTTTTCCAACGCTTCAACTTGCCGCATGAATTTTTACGATATCCACCGGAAACGTGGCCACAGCGTGAAGATTATCAGCAAGCATTGAAAATTGTCGACAAAATTCACGTTGTAAACGACACCGCCGAGAGAGGTGTGAAAATGATGGAGGACTACAATAAAATATTGTGCAGGAACGAAGAGGAGAAGCAATATTTAATTCAAGTTGTCAGTGATTATCGCAAAAAATATCCGAGTTATGGCAAAAGTAATTTAATTTAAAGCATTAATAATTATGTTATACATAAATAAACCTATTACTAGCATCAATAAACCATTTTATTTTATTGCAATAATTGTATATGAACATTTCCATTTTACTTCAATGGTCTCCGATTTTGATAAAATTTGGTGAGTATGTTTGGAATCGAACGCATATTTCACAAACATTTTTTTCCATTTTATATATTTTATTTTATAAAATATCAGAACCCCAAAACTCTCACTATTTTTACACAAAAATAATTTTTTAAATATCTCTTACACAACAAGTTATTGCCTTCTGAATGATGTCCTAACAACTAATTTTACAATATTTCAAAGATTCGGGGTTGCCACAGTTTTAAAAAAAAAAAAAAATAAAAAATGTTTTGGAAATATGCGTCCGATTCCAAGCACATTCACCAAATTTTATCAAAATCGGAGACCATAGAAATAATTCTCGTTGAAATGCTCATATATTTTGTTTTTCTATTTTGGTACATTTTCGTGCATTTTTTTTTTTTTTTGTATGGGAACCCCCTTAAGGGTTGGAGATAGAGGGTAAGTTTGTTCTAGAGAAATATTTCGGACACAAAAATAATGGGGGTCGCTCTTACTTTTTACCTCCATAGGGGTGACCCCTGAGTAGTTATGAGCTTCTTTTTATAAATTTTGCTCGTTCTCACGAATTTTAACCCTCGTGCGGCACGCGAATTTTCAACCGATCGAGCCCAAATTTTTGTCAAATTTTTTTTTCTCCTAACCTCACACAAAAATGACCTGCGTGTTTGGAACAGATGAGTTTTAAATTTGCCCATACATTGAAGGGCCACCTCAATGGACATCACTATATCAACTACGGTTGTTATAAGGATCACAAATATATATATTTTATGGGGTCCAAAATTTTTTTTCTAATTATTACAAACGGAATGACAAACTTATATATACCCTCTGCACACTGGAGTGGAGGGTATAATTACATTCATTAAAGAAAATTTAACATTAACCCTACGGTCCATAACCAGCTGGATGAACGGGAGTCCCTAACCAGGGTACCCGGGGACCTAGTGCAGTTTTTTCGTTTATATTCAAATAAAATAATATATATCTGCACAGATTATAAGAAATGCTTACTTTTTACATCTCAATTGTACAAATTTCATGTTTGTAAGATAATACCGGTTTCTACAGGCATTTTGTACCTAACAGGCATACAAAGTAAACAGAAACTGGTTATATAAGGCTTGGTTTTTTGCTTGTTTTTGGTACCTGCTTGTGAATTGTTTGTGGTTTTAGGTAGCAAATGTTCAGCTACGCTAGAAAAATAATAGATTTCAATTATTTCGTCATTAACAGTGAAGTTGAAGAAAAATGAACCGCAAAATAGAATATTTATCTGAAAGACAATATCTGCGTTTGAGTGAAGAAGCCGGAAATAGATATATTGAGTCTTTACTTGATGATATGACTGAGGATGAGGACGCTTTAGTGCAAATTGAGGAAGAAGAAGAGGTATTTACTGGAGAAGTGCAAGACTCAGAGAGTGAAGACTGGGACAATGACAACGAAATTCCAGCCGATATTGACACGCCAATGTAAATTGAGCAAGATGTATTTGAAGATGAAAGTGACAATGAAACTGATATGGTTGAAGAAAATGCACCAACATCAAGCACAACAGAAAGTATGATTGCACGTGATGGTACTCAATGGCAACCAACATCACCTGTTTGTCAACAAATAAGGAGTCACAACATCATTAGAACTCGTAGTGGTCCATTACGAATGACGGAAAGTATGACTGGTATGCAATGCTCAAGAGTTATTTTACAATAGAAATGGTCGATATAATCGTGCATCATACCAACCAAAAAGCCAATTCAACTTATGATGCGTACAATGCAGCAAACCCAACACAGCGTCAATTGAAGTGGAGGGATACGACAGTGGCAGAAATATACGTATTCATTGGAATGCTGATAATGGCAGGCCCTAATCATTCCAATGATGAAAATGCAAGGAACTTATGGACGAAATTGTCTCATACTCTATTCCGCGCAACAATGGGATTAAACCGCTTCTGGGATCTTACACGTTGTATACGTTTTGATGACGCGAGAACAAGAAACGAGAGGCAGCGCACAGACAAAGCTGCTCCAATACGAGATATTTGGATAATGTTGAACGCCAATCTCGCAAAATATTATGTGCCTACAGAAAATTTAACAATCGACGAACAATTGTATCCGTACCGCGGCAGAACGAAATTTACCCAGTATATTCCATCGAAGCCTGCGAAAACGGTATCAAGGTATGGTGGATATGCGATGCTAAAAATTCATATCCTCTTCATGGCCAAATATATACTGGCAAACAAGACAGTGGTCGCGAAATTGGTGTAGGCGAAAAAGTAGTCAGAGATTTGGTTGGGCTATACCATGGTAGCGGACGTAATATCACCATGGATAATTTTTTTACGACGCTGCCACTGGCAAAGCAGCTGATATACGTCAAACTTAGCATTGTCGGAACACTGCGGCGAAACAAAGCCTATATACCAACAGAAATGAAGACGATAAGAGGTGGACCATTGGGACAAGCAAATTTGGTTTCCACGAGAAGGTGACTATGGGTACATACAAACAGAGGAAAACAAATTCCGTAATAATGTTGTCGACTATGTGGATGTTAGTGCTTTCGCGGCATACGCTATATTTTATTAGAATAACACAACTGTTCAATATCAAACAACACAGAGAAAACGAGTAACGCGCCACTTTTCCACCAAAACAGCAACGAGGGCTTTTTGGGAAGACCAGTGGAGACGGTAACCTATACCGAGCAACCATATACTTCTACGGCCGCTTCTACTGTTGGCAGAAAGCCAATAACAGGAAGCTGTTATTTGTGCGCTTCTTTGCCAGATAAAAGGAGAAGAAAGATGAAAAAAGTCTGCAGCGTTTGCAAGAAACCAGTTTGCGATCAACATAATAAAACAATATCAAAATGTTTTCCATGTTTCAACAATGACTCAACATAAGACATAAAATATTAGAAATAAGTTAAAATGAATAAAATATAAATAATTCAACTAAGAAAAAATTACATTTCATATTTTACATATCAATATTCATTAGGAAACAAAATAAAAATAAAACAAACGTTTTTTCTTTGAAATATAAGGTAATTTGCACTAAGGTACCCGGGTACCCTGGTCATGGACCCCTGTATGTAAAAACATTAAACTCATTTTTTGGTTATTATAAATTTGATAAACTTTTTTCTTGTCTCTAAGTTTAGCCGAAATGTCTGATGATCCGGAGTTTCATGTTGATACCTTCAATATTATAGGAACAGCAGCACTTTAAAGTTTAAATTGTTACCCGGTTATGGACCATGGGGTTAACAAAGAAAATTTAACATAAAAAACATTTCATTTTGAAAATAAAATAAAAGTTGTTACTCACAAAATAAGAAAATCTGACATTACATATTCTTCCCTATTCTGTAAGTCGTTGTCGTGACTTTGAAGTCATCATATTGAGTCGAAGTCGACGTCACCTCGAGGCTAAATTGATATTTTCTAAAAGTATCAACACAACACTTCTAGATAATATCAATTTAGTGTCGAGGTGATGTCGACTCAATGTGATGACTTCAAAGTGACGATGACGACGACAACGACTTACAGAATGGGGGTGATTAAGAAAAAAATATTAGTTGTAAATAATTGTGAATAAATTGAGCTCGAGCTCAAATATTTAATTCTTATTTACAATTTGAAAGGTCGAATAAAAACATCATTAAATTAATTGTAAATGTTATATTCATTCTGATGTGTCAAGTGAGCTCTCGTCTAAGGTAGTAGATGATCATTCATCTGAACTGGCACCTGATATAGAATTAACAGGTTCTTAAATATTAGGACCTACAGCACTTTTATTTAAATAAAAAACCAATGAAGTTTGTATAATTGTCTATAGCAAAGAAGTGAATTTCCGATTTCTCTAAAAATCTTAAGACTAATTTCTGGCGAAGGATTGTTTTCCGATTAAGAGAAAACGGCTTGGGATAAGAGAAAACGCTTTTGCCAGTTTCTGTGTTGTCAAAATCCGAGAACTTCCACAATGCGTAACACTCCGAATTTTCTGAATCTGTGCGTTCTTCAAGTATCGTTATTAATTCTTCATTTCAAACATCTTCCTGCTCCGATCCAAGAACTTTTACCATATCTTCATTGTCTACTTCATCCATACTGACTTCTTGTGCCATAGCGGCAATTTTATTATAAATTTCTTAAATGTTTTGTAATGAACTACCGAAGTTCGGGCCATAATTTCTTTCACACTATATTCATAGCTGTTTCCTGAACTTAATTCCAAAATTTTTTAATATTATCAACAGCATTCATTACAATAAGTTGCTTCCAAAATTCTGAAATAGTTATCTGATTTGGACCACCAACTTATTGGATAAGATTCTTGAAAACGCGACGCAAAAAATAAGCCTTAAAATTGGCAATTACCACCTGACCTTTTGGTTGAAGTATAGGAGTAGGAATATGATTTTGATGTTGTGAGGTATTTCAGTTAGCTTATGGCTAGGTGAATTGTCAATTATTAGCAATGCCTTGTTTGAAATATTTTGTTCGGAATTAAATTTTGTCATAGAATTAAAAAAAAAAATTATTCAACCAGTCTTGAAAAAGATGTGCTTTCATCCACCCTTTTTATTAGAGCGCCAGATAACACCAATTTTTGATTTGTTGCAGACTTTCGTGTTTGGAAATGAATGTTCTAGATGGCATTCTTTTCCAAAACAGATCTGTTTCTTCTCCATTATATACTTGTTGTGTGGTATAGCCACTGGCTCCGACGATTTTTTTAAATTTTGCAGCATAATTTTTTGCCGCTTCAACATCTGCAATTGCTGCTTCTTCAGATATTTTTATATTATGTAATGACGCTTTTTAAATCGATCAAACCAACCTTTGCTAGCTAAAAACTTTTCTGACTGAGATCCTTCCCCATTTTTCATTATTAAATACTGGCGAGGGCTCCTGGCTTTTTCTTGGATAATGCTTGTGCTTATCGCAATATTTTTAGGGGAATTCCCAAATTAAACAAGTAAGAATGTTAAATTCGGCTGTGCCGAATCTTTGATACCCTCCACCTCGGTTTGAGTATTGATAATAAATGTAAACAAAATATTGGAAAAATATGCATGCGTTTCCTATATGCATGCGTTTCCGGTTATATGACATAACTTCTCGTTTAATTTAGTTTTTGCTAATTAAATAGCTCGCCCTAACCTCAATTGCAAAGGTAATGGTTGTGTAGGGTGGCTATATGCATCAAATCGTGCTAATTGGAGATGGATGTATAGTTTCTTTTAACTGGCGAAATATTTTGTCATTGCGGCCATATAGGTCGGATGGAGTAACAAAATAATAACCAAAAAAAAGCTCTCTTAACTTTTTTATTAAAATATTGCCATATTTGGAAAACATAGAGAATAAATTTATAATAATAAATAATCAAATTAGGGATGCCAAACGCAAAAAACCAAATTTCCCAAACATTTTAAATAAAATAATTTGTTATCTTTATTTTCTGAAAAACTTCAAATATTCATCCAAAAAAATTGTGAAAATTTATATATAAATAACATTCTCATCAAATTGCGTTTATTTATGTAACAATTTTTATGTTCGCAATTCTTAAATATTATTTGAGGTTTTCTAAAATTCATTGAATTTAAATTAATGTTTTCTCTAGTCCGATTCTTAAATTTCAACGATCCGACAACCGCAGAATATAGCGACAGCTATTGTTGTTTGCACTAAGGATTAAGTGATTCACTAAGTACAAACATCTTAACGACAGTCGACAAATCTATTTTTCTATTTATTTAAATTGTAAAGGAGTGGCATCTCTGTCAAAATAAACGAAAAACACAAAGAAGAATAGAAAAAAACAAATTACTTCGTGTTTGACAGGATGATTTTATGTTTTTGTTTAATATCTCAATTTTTTACTAATATTTCTGTTTATTTATTTGAAAATGAAATAATGAATTGAATATGCTATTTAATTTTTTTATTTATATAAAAAAATTTTTTAATAGAAGCAAAATATTTTCACCATTTATGATTTTTATTTATGTATGACGACATTTCAACCTAAAAATTTAAGTTTTTGTCGTTTGAATAAACAACACAAAAATGGTTGTCGTTTACCCACCAATCTCACATCACACTGCAAGTTCGAAAAACTCAATACACTCACATTTTTTTTTACTAATACACACACATTTTACGCAGTGGCCACACTAATGGCACCAAATTTTTCGTGCGAGTAGTGGCAGACACTAGCGATGATTAATGTTACCCTGTTATAAATTTAATGCAAATTTACTGGATTCTGTAAAATTGCAATTAAAGTTTTAACTTGTTAAATCTATTATAATGATTTATTTTTTGAAATGCGCATACAAAAACGCAAGTTTGTTAATTATAGAGCATAAATATTATTAAGTATTATTAAAATAATACTAATAATAATAAATGTAAACATTTTCCCTCAAACATGTGCCTGTATAATAAACTCGGTAACTCTACTTAAAATAAAATAAGACAGAGAAGTATACAAATTTTTTTAAGTTTACGCTTCGACAACATTTTAAAAATGAGATTGCAGTCAGATGTGTGAGCATAAAATTTAATGGCGATGGATTCGACTAATTCGAACAATTTTTCGTTGATAATACGTACACAACGATTTTACAATTTCAGTGTGATGTGAGATTGGGGGGTTAGCTGATTTTAACAATAGCGAATATCGTTAAAAATTTTACTGATAATTTTGATTTTCTTTTTTTAACGATTCGATTATCGTTAAAAGAAGTTATTTCTCCTGAATGCCAATATTTTTTTTTAAATGTAAACATTTTTAATTGTAAACATATTTGTTGTTTTTTTTTTGCAATTTGATGCAATTGATGTCTTCTAAATTTAAAAATATTATTTCCGAAGTTTTGATATTATTTTCTGAAATTCAATTAATATTTTCTAATTTACAATTGGAAATTTTAGTTCCAGTTTTTAGAATTGATATTTTCTAAAATTTGAATGGAAAATTTAAAAAGTGCAATTTTTTATTTATGTGAATAATAATGCTTTAGTAATTATAAACAATTTTTAAAAATTAGATGTAATCGCAATGAGATATTTTGTATGTAAAGCAGAATAATAATTCTATATAACTATGTAGAACTGTTTTGAAAGCAAAAAACTCATTGATAACTCGGTAACTCTATTTTGTAAGAACAACAAAAAGTTAATATGCCAAACTTATGTTCATATTTGTAAAAGAATAATGAAAAACGTATGAAATAAAAGACCAGCCGGTGTATATTCTTAACATTGTTCTGTATGATATCTATTTGAAAATATTGACATTCATGTTAAAATAGAAATAACTATTGCAAAGCTAATTAGAACAAAAATTGTGGCGCCATCTACTGTGGCATAGTCACGCTGAGCAAAATGAAGTGACACTCTGTTAATGCAAAAGAAATGTATTTTCCCTACAAGAAAATATTGCAGAATTTTATGTAAATAAAATAATATACCGATTTATTTCTAACATGCAGTTATTATGGATATACATATATAGAATATATCTATATTGTATATAGAATATATATATATTATTTGTGTTATTTAATATGTGTATGTATGTATATGTAAATATTACACACAAAAAATACAACGTTATTTTTGTGTTTTTCTCTTTAAATAAATTAATACTTTAAATTTTTATTGCTAAATTTACACTGTTTTTATACCCTCCACTCCAGTGTGCAGAGGGTATATATAAGTTTGTCATTCCGTTTATAATAATTAGAAAAAAAAACTTGACCCCATAAAATATATATATTTGTGATCCTTATAACAAGCGGAGTTGATATAGCGATGTCCGTCTGTCCGTCTGTGGAAATCACGATGACGGCTTCAATCGGGCAACTAGGTTGATCGTTGGTATAAAAAATGATTCAGTAACATCCTGAAAAGGTTGCTATTTAAAATCGTCCAAATCGGTTTATCTGGTCCCGAGAATTGAACGATGGAGTAAATAAAGTCTTGAAAAAATATGATTTGACTATGTTGTTCTTGTCACGATAACGTTCTCAATAGGATAGCTAGGGTGCTTGTTGTTAGTGAGAATGATACACCAACATCACGAGAAGGTTTCTGTTTTTTAAGTCGTGACAATAGGTTTCATAGGTGCCGAGAAATCACTGAAAAGTTAAAAAAAATATGATGTTTTCCTATATTGTTATTCTAAATTTTGTATTTTGTCACAGCTGTACTTATTGTTTTTATGGTCGTTGTGGTAGTAATATAAAAATTCACCAATATCAACATTTTATAGTGTAATATTTAAGTTAATTAATTAATAAAAGAAACTATATAAAATCAATATCAATATTCTGCGATTTTTATAAGATCACAAAATATTACAAATTGATACATACAGACTACTGTTGCAAATATCAAAATACTATAAATAACATTCATATATTCTGTATATGTATTTCGATAATAAGCGCATATTAAAAATAATAAAATATAAATTATTTTATTTATACAAAATATTGCAATTTTTAGGGTTGCAAAAAATAGTATGATTTTAAGGGTTCTACTTTTAGTACATACTTGCATTCAAAAGTAGTATTGAAACCATAAAATTCTACCCTGTTAAAAATTGGTGTTTAAAAAAAAGTTTTTTTCTCAGATGATAATAATATAATGTCAATAATATTTAATTATAATACATTTTTAAAATTTATTATTTAATGTTTGGCGCAGGCAAACGCCATTCCCGGACTACCGAGAATTTAATGCACGATTTATTCCGCATTAGGAATAATCGCGGAGCTCAGCTCAATCAAAGTGCAATGATTAAGCCTCGCTCTGGGAAACAAGTGTTCATGCTTCCCTTTGCACAAACGCCATTCCCAACTACCAAAAATTGTAGGCACGAGCTATCCACATCAGGAATAGTCGCGGGCTCAACTCAATCAAAGTGCAATGATTAAGCTTCGCCCTGGGAAGCATATATTCATTCATTTCTTAGCACAAACCGAACTTCTTATGGCACATTAAAAATAAACTAATTGAGAAGTACAATTCATCATTACGCTGTATTATAATACTATTTTCTTATTTTACTGCTAGCTAGTAAACAAAGTGATCGTATCATTGTAAACGAAATAGAATTGAAATTGTGTGCAGATTTGTTTTACTTAAAAAACTGTTTCTACAGATAGTGAATAAAATCCCAGTAAACAATTTATGCAATAAGTGATCATGTGGAGTCTTTTTTGACTCCTCTGTGCTATTAAAACAGTCATAAATGCGCTCTTTTGCTGATCACAAAATATTCTTTTGTTGGGAGGAAATATTACCTTACCCCCGACTCATCTTGAGAACCTTTTTTTATCCAATTTTCTGATTAATTTCGACTTATTTTTGAGTCATATTTAATGTCATTTTTCTATAAATCACTTTTTAAGCGTAAGCAAAAATCATTTCTTAATCTTTTTCTAATACCGCATGTGATTAATCAGTTTTTAATCATCAAAAGTGCTCGAAGAAGACACAGTAAGATAATTTTTGTTAAAACAATCTTCGAAATGATTACTGGGATATCGTATATTTTTGTTTACACACACATATACATAATGGCACCAGTTAGCCGAACTCTCTCATGAAACACATAGACGACAGCGGCTACACGACTACAGCCTGTCAAAAATAAAATACACAGGTTTATATGAAAACGATTATTTTGACACCAACACAGCTACACGACTACATGACCACTTTTGCTGCTGTAGTCAACTTAGGCTAATTTCTGTTTTTGTTGGCTACAAAATAAAAATAGTGTTGACAATATAACAAAATATGTAAAAGATATTAGTGCTATGAAATATTTTATTTTGTTGAAAAAATTAATCGCAAAATGAAATGCTATAATAATTCTATTAATAAGTAAATTTATTTATTTATTTTTACGTTATAATAATGCATTATAAATAAGTAATATATTTAAGACAATTTTATATAGAATCATACATGTTTTTCTATTTTAATAAAGTTAAAAAAAAAATATAATTGGCACTACTGAAATAAAACTGATTTTGTATAAAAACAGCTGTTTATATTGTTGTTATATGTTGCTGTCGTTTTCAAGAAAATTAAGTAGTTGACTACACGACTACAATTGTAGCCAGTAGCATTTGTATCCGTGTGTTTGTGTAGCCTCTGTCGTCTATGTGTTTCATGCATAAGTAACAATTTCATTTAGTCTTATGAAAGCTTTTGAACAAAGCAGATATACGTCGCATTGTTTTGTGAAATCTTACATTGTTTTTTAATAGGTACCAGTGATGCCAGGAGATTTTTACAGAAATCTCTACGCTAATGAAAAAAATCCCTTTTTTCCCTACACCCACTTTTTTCTCTCTACATTTTTCCCTACACTACTTTTTTCAATTTTTCAAAAAAAAAAATTATTTTTAATTTGTTAATTTTCAATTTCAATATTGCAAAAATAAAATAAAAACGAAAAAAATATCATAAAAAATAAGATAAGAATATCATTAGAATTACATAAAAACAATATAAAAAATCAACAGATATTATAAAAAAAAATATTTTTACTATTCTGTATAATTCATCTTTTATATGGCTAGATGTGCATTTAAAATTTACACAATTAATTAAAATGGTTTGCAAATGGGATCTTATAACGTAAACAGAATTTTGGTTGTTGGTTTTAAAAGATATTTTTTTAAGACATTGGTTATTAGCATGTATACTTAGATCTGATTTATCGCAATTTAATATTTTTTCACAAGCCTTGCATCTGTATTTAAAGTCGTCATCTTTGACCTGTTCTATCCCATTAGCTTCTCGTCTCTCAACTAACTTGAGTAAAACCTTTGTTTTCTGTATTTCTTTGATGTGTTTTCAGCATCATCGAAAAACGAATCGGACATTTTTCTAAAATCAATTATGTTTACATTTATAATATTTTAATATTCTTTTTATTTACAAACTTACTTAAGGTGCTATTACACGAAGTGTTTGTTACATATGTACTGTCACTTTTTTTATCCATATGAAATTCCTCATGTCTGTCAAAATTGTCTTTTACATACGATTCATAATTTTTGCTATCACACGTGCATATGTATTTCCGTATGACATAACCTCTAAGTGTAAACAACAGCTGATTTAATTTGTGAATTTACAAAAATTTATTGTTAAAAAAAGGTTATATATTTTTTAATTGTTAATACTAAACAATTTATTTTTCTTTCAATATTAATCTTTAAAATTTACTCTGTTTTTCTTTCGCCACAAGCAGTGTTGTATTTTCATGTTTGTCATGCAAAAATTGAACCTGTTCTAATTGAAAAATGTACATGTGACTTTCTTCATGTATTGTACATAAACAATGTTTCATATGTATTACACGATGTGTACAACTTTTGTTGTGGGAAATTTGACAGTACATATGTAAAAAACACATCATGTAATAGCACCTTTAATATAATCGAAGAGATCTACAAAGATGGTGTACTTATGTATGTATTAAAAGAAATGCACAAAACAAGTAAACTGCACAAAAGTGTTTTTTACTTGTCATTCTTATTAAAGAAGCCACGTATTTACTATCTCCATATTATAGAGTTATTACCAGATTTAAAAAAGATAGATATTTTTAATTTTAAAGTTTAAAATTGAAACGTATATAATATTAAGTTGTTAAAAAAAATTTTTCAAAAATCCCTACAATTCGACAAAAGTAAGAAATCTTTTGCATTAAACACATAGACGCAAATCCATTTATCGATGCGTTACAAATGGAATGTCATAATAAGATCGAAAAAATAAAACTGATTAACGCTAGTGCTTTTAAAATATAAGACATGGTCAAGTATTCCGAAAAAGATCCGAAATTTAAAAATATATTTTGTTTAATATCTTCTATTGAGTTTAAAATTGTTAAACGTAAATGCTGAAAATTCACAGTATTTGTTGTAATAAATTACTAAATTGATCAAATTGTTTACATTTTCAAATATTTTATCTAAATTTGTTACAAATAGTGCAAGAAAACCTAGGTGGAGGGTATCAAAGATTCGGCATAGCCGAATTTTACACTCCTACTTGTTTTTTAATAATAAATAGGTATTTTAGCATTATTTGCTTTAGATGCTGGTGAATTGTTACTCCCTTTATATTAACTCGTAGTGTCTGCTTGTCGAAAAATTTTGGATCGATTTTAACCCCTTTCCCGTGACCCAATCGATCTGAAACTTTGCAGGCAGGCTCGTGGCAATGACAGAAATGATCTAGTAAATTTTTTTAGTGATGCCAAAACAATGGAAACTTTTAAATTTTTCTACCAGAGTTGATAAAAAAAAGTACAAAGGGTTAGTTTTTATTATATTATTACCACAAAGACCACAATAAACAACAAGCTATGACAACAATACAACATTTAGAATAACAACAAGAACAATATAGGAACATCATATTTTTCATTTTTTTTTACTTTTTCAGAGATTTCCCTGGACCTGTTACACCGCTTTTAATGATTTTTGAAATAGAAATCTTCCCTTGAATTTGGGGAATCACTCTCACTAAAAATAATCACCTTAGCTATCCTATTGAGGGCGTGGTCGTGACAAGAACAACAAAGAAAATTACAGTTTTCAAGACTTTTTTTAGATCTTCATTCAAATCTCGGGCCCTAATCGACCGATTTGGACGATTTTAAATAGCAAACTTCCTAGGATGTCAGCGAATTATTTTTTATGTCAACGAGCACCCTAGCTGCCCGATTGATGCCGTCATCGTGATTTCCACAGACGGACAGACGGACATCGCTATATCAACTCCGGTTGTTATAAGGATCACAAATATATATATTTTATGGGGTCCAAAATTTTTTTTCTAATTATTGCAAATGGAATGACAAACTTATATATACCCTCTGCACACTGGAGTGGAGGGTATAAAAAACGTTGCGCGTAATACCGAATTTTTCATTCGTAAAATAAGTTTTGTACTTTACGTTTGATGTTCGTAACTTCGTAATTTCGTGAAACGAGCCTTCGGGGGATTACTATAGTGGTGTTATTCAGTGAGTGAGATATTTATTTATTACAACTTATCAATTAAATTAATGTATCTGTCAGCTATCGCTTAAATTGTTGAAAATCTTTTAATCCTCATTCATATTTATTTGTTGCCTTGGGACTTCATCCAGGAGGTATTTGGGTTTACTTGCTTTTCTCGAGCAGTTTCATTCAGGGTCACTGATAACATTGTCAAAGGAAATAGCGTCAGTTGACACTATTTGCCACAGTGATGCGAAAAAAGGACAACAGACGTTATTGCATTTTCAAAAGAGAAATAAAGTCAACAAAAATTTCGAAATAAAGTAATTGATGTTATTACCCAATCCAAATGCAAATAGCGTCAACAATGCTTAAAGTGTGTCGATTCAAGAAAATATTTGCTGATTAGTTTTGTTATGATAACCGTTTATTAATGAGTCACGATACTCAACAAATATAAAATTGTTTGTAACTACTGATCAGTTGATAAGTGCAGTTAGTGAAACATAGTACCCTGCGGAGGAAAACAAATTTATAATATGCAGTTGTTCAACAAAAAAAAATTCTGTGTCGTACATAATATTTTTTTTCCTCTTAATTTTTTTATTTGATTTTTCTTTAAAATAACAGTTAATTAAAGTTTGAAGCCAATTGAGGCTTATCTGCTGGTTAATAATTTTTTTAAAACGTATTTATATATAATGTAATGCGATAAATTCATTGCTGGTTAATATAATAATTCTTTAAAATTTTCCTTCTTCATATTATATTAGTTGTTGAGTTGATGATTTCGGTTGGCAATCTATTGAAAATTGTTGATAATATGACTGAAAGAGTGTTCCTCCCATACTCGTTGTTGAATGTGGAACTTTGTATTTTCCTTCTGTGTTCATTAGGGTGCGCCTTATTTTTCAACTTGCGCAATTCTACCGTAACTCCCCCTGAAATTGTTCTCGTTAGTGAAAAAATACAGTGTGCAAAAAATAAGTTCGATCGGATATCGGGAAGGCGTGGCTCATCCGCCCTAAAGTTTTTAAATCCAAAAAATTCATATAAAATTTGCACAAATGTTATTTATGGGGTAAGCCTATGCAACAAACTGAAATATTTTAAGGTGAAACTAGGGTTCTGAATCCGAATATGTAAATTAAATTATCTTAACACATCACCTTTTTTAATTATGCCATTTTTTCATGCAAAAATGCATTTTTGATGATATTTAATAGAAATTAAATTACTTTTGAAAAAGTAACTACTCAAACCATTTTTTTATTAAAAACAACATAAACCATTTTTTATGGAAAATAAATTGTCAATAAGTTAAAAAAAAGTGTATTAAAAACTAAAGCATTAACAATCAAAGTCTGGCAACTCTATTACGTGAACAAATTTTTCGAAAAAGTTACAATTAAAACCATTGTTTTTTAAACAACACAAACTCTTTACTACATAAAACGGGAAATCCCCAAATAAGAATGAAATCCTTTTGTTTATATAACATGCATTGTTAGTTATTACACAGGTTAGTTATTACACTTGCGGATGTGTCCAGTGTAGTCAGTGAATATTAAGTGAAAAATTGAAACAAATATCAGAACAAATTTAAAATTTGTAATAATATAGTGAATATAAAAAAGTTAAAAGAAAATATGAATACAAGAGGACAAGAAAAGTTATTTCTTCTTGATTATGATGTAAGCCAAATTATCGGTGCTAAATTACCATCCAATGCGCAAGTTTTGCGTGTATTATTTTACAATATGCGCAAAGTAAAACTAGTACTGCGACCATGTGCTTCCCTTGTCGTAAAAGAAATAGATGTGTTATGGAATAAAGCACGAATTCCAACCAGAGCTGTTGACAAATGCGTTTTAAAAGTTGAGAGTTTATACCTTGAATGGAAGAAGTTACAGAAAAATTGCAAGCGTCGAACATTATTGCAGAAAAAACGTGAGAGAGATTTCTCAGAAAAATTTGATGATTTGTTTGATATCGCTCATGCCAATGCCCTAGATATGATGAATGTAGAAGAAAAGTTATTTTTGATAAATCAAAGAAGAAAAGGAAGACCTGTTTCAATGATAGGTAGTGACTGTTTCTTAGCAAAAATAGAAGAAAGAAGAGCACTTCGACAAGAAAAAAAACAGCGTTTTCGTGAGAAATATGAAGCCGGTTTGAAAGGTATGTATAAGAATTATAATGGGTTATGAGTATCCCAGCATAACTTTGGCAAACAAGCCATAACTTATATTATTTCTAGTAATGATATATCATTACCTATAATCACCTCCACGTGTTAAAGTAATTAGTTAAGTAAATATTTAAAAATAAGTAGTTACAACTTTCAATTTCTATATCGTTACAAGATATTATAAAGTTTCGCTGGGATATTACAAAGATTTTAACAGATATTTTTCTTAAAATTTGATGTAAAATAATAATATGATTATACAGAAAATTGTTGAATTGAGATATTTTCTAAAAAAATTTCAGAAGAGTTCGAAAATTTGGACTCCGAATCAAGTGATGAGGAAGTCTTTGAACATCTTGACCTAGATAGAATTGAAAAGCAGTTTAACCAAAAAGCGAGGTCGTCATAATTTTATTACACCAAAACTTGTATCAGTATTAGATAAATGTAAAATAAGTGATCGCGACGCAGTCCGAATCCTTATAGCAACTGCTCAAGCTTTGAAACACGACGTAAGCGATTTTGTGATAAACGCAACTTCAATACGCCGATGTCGTACACAATTTCGATATGAAACGGGTAAACAAATTCAAGATGCATTTAAAAACACAGAAATTCCAGCAATAACTGTTCATTGGGATGGTAAAATTTTACCATCGTTGATGGGTAAAGAACACGTTGATCGTCTGCCTGTAGTTACATCTTTTAATGGAACTGAGCAGTTACTTGGGATTCCAGCAATTAGTGCAGGCACGGGAGAGGAACAGGCCATTGCCGTCTGTACTTTACTGAAAGAATGGGATCTAGAAGAAAAGGTAGAAGCTCTTTGCTGCGATAACACAGCATTCAACTTAGGACGAATAAAAGGCGCATGCGTACTTTTAGAGCAAAGATTAGATAAAGAACTCATATATTTTCCGTGCCGTCATCACATATTCGAAAGTCTTCTGGCGCAAGTGTCACACTATTTCATAGATTTAGAAATGGCTGGATTGAATTAAATAAAAATAATTTTAAGTCTGGAATTGAAGATCAGCACGTAAAAAATATACTTGGCAATACAACAGAGCTAATTGAGTTTGCATTAAATAATCTAAAAGAAAAGCAACCACGAGATGATTACAAGGAACTTCTTCAATTGGCTATAGTTTTTCTTGGAGGGGTAGTTCCAAAGTTCACTTTTAAAATGCCAGGAGCCTTTCACCATGCGCGGTGGATGTCCAAGGCAGTGTATAGTTTAAAAATATTTTTATTTCGGGAAGAGTTTATTTTGACTGACTCTGAGAAGAATGGTATTAGATACATATGTATTTTTATAGTAAAAATATATTTAAAAGCTTGGATAAAAGCCTCAGTTGCTGCTGAAGCTCCTAATCAAGATTTGACTTTATTAAAAAACTTAAATGATTATAGTTTAATTGATGAAAATCTAAGTCGAGAATTACTGCGGAAATTCTGCAATCATTTATGGTATTTATCACCAGAATCTGCAGCGCTGGCTTTTTTCGATGATCAAATTTCTTATAAAAGAAAAAACTTATGGTAGCTGCTTTAAATCAACCTAATGAAAGTGACAACAAAAAATTTACAATTCTTTTCCATCACATAAGCCAGTGCATCGATAAAAATATTGGAGATTTTATCTCGCAACAAAGTTTAAATTTTTTAAAAAGATTTTCTATTCCAACGGATTTTCTTTAGAAAGAACCAGAAGAATGGAAGAATGACACCTGTTACAATATTGGCTTGGGTATAGTAAGCAAACTGAAAGTTGTTAATGACACTGAAGAACGGGCAGTCAAACTGATGGAAGACTTTAATCAATTCTTGTCACGAGACGAAGAAGAGAAGCAACTAATAATGCAAATTGTTGCAGATTATAGAAAAAAATATCCTAATACAACCAAATCAACACTATTAAATTAATATGTAAATTTTAAATAAAATAAAGTACAAAAATGATTAATTATGAAAATTTTATTTAAATATGAGTTATATATTTAAAAATAAAAATACATTTAAAAATGTCTGTGTTCAACATAATTAAAAACGATAATTAATATAAGGTGATCTTAAAAATATATATATTTTTTTTAAACTTTATTAGTTTTCAATAAAATTATAATGTCTGCATTGGGAGGTTTTACTGTAGTAAAAGTTTTTATGTTGAATTACTAATTGTGACAACATTGGATTATTTAAAATATTTTCCTAAAGCAGAATGGTTATAACTTTTTCAGATTTGCTTTCTTTTCCCAGGTTTAAAAAACATACATATTTTCCAAGAAAAAATAGAATAACTTAAAAAGTTGATGTGTTATTTTTATTTTGCTGACAGATTCAGATTTAGTACATTATGATCCACTTAAAAATATATTAGCTTGCTGCACACATAAAAAAAATTAACATTTGTGTAAATTTTTTAGAAATTTTACGTATTTTTCCAACTTTAGGGCGGATGAGCCACGCCTTCCCGTTATCCGATCTCACTAATTTTTCGCACACTATATTTTTTCACTAAGGAGAACATTTCTAGGGGGAGTTACGATCCAAATGTCACAAAAAATTTTGGCCCATATATGCAAGGCGCACCCTAGTGTTCATCCTTGTTTGGTAGTTGTGGTTTATCTGGTGAAAAACTCTGGAATACATATAGAACTCGGTGACAATGGTTAGTACTAAGTGTTTTTGATTTTGTATCAACGTGATTTATACTTACTAGCAGATTCCAGCCCTCGAAATTCGAGCGCAAATTCTAGCAAATTTTATTTTTTCATTAAATAAAGACCCTAAAAGTATGCTGATCAATTATAGCCAATTCACAAATCAACAAAAAAAACAAACTCATTTTTATTACAAACACATTAACAAATTTAATAAACACACACATAGCATTGTATAATTTTATATATGTGTTTGTTAGTAGCAACTTTAAATGCAATTTACTCAAAATAAAGGAAAAAATTAAAAAATCTGTAAATCTGTAAACGGCTAAAAGGAAATACCTTTCAAATAATATACGTTTGGTCAAAATCGAGATAAACATTAGTCACAAAAAATCGCCTAGCCTATTAATATTATAGATGCCTGTGTAAGCTCAATCAGGGTCGCTAACAAGACTATGTTTTCAAATAAGTGAAACACAATATTTTGCAAAACGTATCACTGGATTTATTTGGATGATTCACGATGACGTTGTTTCACCATAGAAATTTTCCATGGATACAAATAAATCAGACCGAACAACGTTACCGTACAGAGTATTTACAACAAAACGACAAAACTTGAATTTACGGAAAAATAAAATAACTAACTTCCATCGGTTATTTTATTGTTTTAAATTTATTTCATATCGTAGACGACCTATCTGAGATATGAAATAATCTAACTCCACTAATTCTTATGTTTTAACTTTCCTGGAGAGCAGTCGAACTAACCGCTTCCTTGATAGTTATCACAAAACTCATCCTAAATCTAATGTTGTTCGGCCTTTTATACTCTTTGATTTTACATCGTGAGATGTACACTAAGGCGGATCGGTCCCCATATAAAAAAAAGTTTTTCCAGTCCACCCCTAGGATTAAAGATAAGTTGAAGGCGATCCCAAAAAAAATTTTTTTTTTTTGCCACGTCCCCCCGAAGGGCTATTTACTTTTTTTGAGACTGCGTCTCCATTTTAAGTCCGATTGTAAAATGCAGCATACCGTTGTTCATGGCTTGGAAGCCGCTACAATTCTTGACTTAATCATTTTTTACTCCGAGTTCAAATTCTACTAGTGACTGTCGGTATCTCGATTCACATCATATCTAAATTCCAATTTTTTTTTTTAGTCTGTCGAAAAGGCCTTTAAATTCTGTGAAACTTTTGTTTTAACAGTAACTACTTTTGTTCATAACTAAAAAAGTTATAATGGTTTCAAAAATCCAAATATAACCCTGTGTTAAATTCGCCAATTATGGAAATTTTTTTTTACTAGAATTGGCAACACTGGTTACTATTCCTTCTAATTAAATGTTTTTTGTTTATGCTAACTTTATGCCACCCTAATGTACACATACTCACCGTCTAATTAGTCTAGACACACACTAGCGACATCTATATTCAGATGAAACAACTATATTAAAATAATCATCCTTATACACGTTGTATATTTTTTTATTATTTATTTCTGCTTATTCATTGTCACAAATTGAAATTTCTGTGGAAAACGCGTGTACTTATTTCTGTTAATTGTATTTTAAATCGAAATAAGTTTGTTAAATAAGATTTATATTATAAAAAAATTGATATTTGCTAGCAAAATAATAATGTAATTAAAGTGAGTGTGTTTAACACAATACATTACAGTAAATAAATGTATAGAAAAAATATAGTATTCATTGAAACTCGAAATATAAATAAAATATGTTGGAAATAAATAAAACTAATTTTTAGCTCTGTTTTATATAAATCTGTTGCCGATTGCGTTGAAACCTAGATTGGAGTATAACATATGATGCTAAGGAAACTAGAGAATCTAGTAGTACTTTTCCTGACAATGAAGGTATTGTTCCTGTTACTCCGTCCAAATCTCCACTGCTACATTATACACCCAATGGTGAAGAAGCGCTGGGTTATACGAAATTTGAACAAGCTTTGGGATATAAATTCCGTGGCAGATCTTACTTGTTGTAAGCCATTATTTATGCCTCTTATACTCTCAATAGATGGTGTTTAGAATTCTTGGAAGATGCTGTATTCGATTATTTGATAAGGCTTTTGTATGAAGAGTCTTATTATTATATTATTATATTTTTAACTATACATCCAATGTTGTGTTGGGTTGTAGACATTGTGGCCCATATAACAAGCATGCATAAAATAAGTAAGAGACTAAACATGTATGAATATCCCAGGTCAGCAGAAATAAATAATAAGCAATTGTTTTCGTTTTTGTTTTAATATAAACAAACCATCGGGCAATGCTATAAAACTAGAGTAAAAGTTTACAATTTCACTTTCAGGAAAAAAGCAGAACACTGCAATATAAATATTTTGAAGTGTTGAGTAACATTCGACAATTAAGAAAGTTACTCAATGCCCTATTTTTGATGTGTAAACATCTATACGCGCAGGGGGGTAAATTTCTATTTCACGATACAATCACAAAAACAGCGTAACATGTGAGCCGTAATACAAAATCGGTATGACTTACGATTGTATTGGTGAAAAATTATGATATATAATAATCTGTTTGAAATTGCAAAACAATAAATGAAAAATAAAACTGAAAAATGAAAAATAAAAAATTAAAAATAAAATTAAAAATGAAAAATTAAAAATGAAAAACGAAAAATAAAAAACGAAAAATGAAAAATGAAAACTGAAAAATGGAAAATAAGAAATGAAAAAGAAAAAACGAAAAATGAAAGTGAAAAATAAAAAATAAAATGAAAAAAGAAAAATAAAAACGTAAAATAAAAACTGAAAAATAAAAAATTAAAAATTAAAAACAAAAAAAATAAAAATGAAAAAATTAAAAATAAAAAATTAAAAATGAAAAATTAAAAATAAAAAACGGAAAATTAAAAGTTAACCAGTTGAAATAATATATAATAATAAATATTTTTATATTAGAAGAGCCCCTCCAGTTGATTGCTATAAATAATACATAGATGGCGCTTTTTGTTTGGTTTTAAAAAAGTGCCATAAAACATCTTTAATTACTGGATGTTTACACATCTCTTCTGTGATCGAACTCACATGATTTTTTTTTTTTTTTTGTTAAAGAAATGATTCAGAAAATACTGGATTGATACAAAATAAATATGTTAAGATAGAAATCAATGAAAATAAAAAATTTAAATAATCAAAAAACCATTGAGTGACTTTATGAATGTCACTCAATACTAGACTAGTTTTAAGAATCGCATGTTAGCTTTATAAGCAGGAGAAAATTAAATAAAGCATGGATTAATAAATCATACTTCAACCTAACAACCAAACGCTTGTAAATTTATTTAAATAGCGAAGTAAGGAAATCGCTCCATATAGATGAGCGAGTGTTCCATAATAGAAGAACACCATCAAAATAAAAGCGCTCCTTTGATGAGCGTATGTTACTAGAGTCTAGATAGCATATAGACCAGTAACATTTCACTTAGCAAAACTTTTACATCTCAGATACATAAGAACGTTGCAAAATTTAAAAACATACAACAGATCATTTATGAAGACTGAGAATAGTATTGGTCCCAGGTGGCTACTTTGCGGCATACCAGAAATTACAATAATGTTTTTAGAGTTTATATCATTTTTCGTAATTTTTCAAGGAGAAGATTGTGATTAACTTTTCAAAGGATTTACTGAAATCAGTGTAAATAACATCGGTTTGTTGACCGATGTTAAGCCGCGATTTACTAAAGTTGTTAATTGCAACAAATTTGTCATCACCGAAAGAAGCTTGATGGCATACAAATTCAAATGCACACTTCTCAAAGAGCTTAGGAACTGAACTGGGCTTGACGATACTTCTGCAGTTCGTAATATTTGACCTATTTCCAAATTTAAATAAAGGATTGATGAAGGAATTCTTCCACTGGTTAGGAAAGTTCACATATTTTATTGATATGTTGAACATTATTGATAAAGGAGTAGCTACAGTATCAGCACAATTAGTTTAAATGCATTTGGGAACACCATTCGAACCACTATAAATTGATGTTTTGAAACTTTTCAAACAGGTTACGATTTGGGAGGTATTGATGATGGGGAGTGCTATAAACTAATGTTCTACTAAATGAAATGGATATGTGTTTATGTTATCATGTACAGTGTAACAACGCAAACAACACCTTTTGCATTGTACATAACAGCCATCACCAGAACCAACCAACCAACAACCAAACATTAAAGAAATCAACCGTACCCAACAAACTACATGTTACAAACAACATTTTCCTACATTCAACATCCACGCACAACCTCACATCATTTCTCATTAGTAAACATCTACGTCACAGCAATAAAGTTACACAGCGTAGACAACATTCACTTATGTTAAACATGTACACTAGAGTGGTCTATAACAAACATTAATTATGAATCACCATATAACAAACAAAATAAGTTAATTTGTTATTTTATTTGTTTATTTAGTTCTTCAGCTCTATCAAGGAGCTGAGTCTTTTATTGCTAAATTATTAAATGATTAATGATTAATTTATTAGAGAATGTTCTTCTTTATATACATATTTTCAACCTATATTAACAACAATGTGTTACCTGCACTTGGGTCAGCATAAACATAAGTGTGCCAGCGTAACAACAACATACAACAACAATATACGCAGTCATACAATGTTTTGTAAATGCAGTGGTCAACAATATTGATATTCGTTATTTCCGCATTTGCAAATATTGTACGCTATGCAGTGTGGGTATTATACAGCACACTACGAAAGTCGTGTTACGCTACACCTTCCTTTTTTATAAGAATGTTCGTATAACATTTTTGTTCTATGGACATTCTTTTATTAATTGTACTGTTGTTTTTTTTTGTGGTTGTATCAAGTGCAAGTTTCACATTTTACAATAAATTTATTTTATTTTATTTATAAATATAGATTTAAAGAAAAGAATGCATTTTGTTTATTTAATATTGTATAACTTAAGTCTATTCTTATGAACTATTTGTTCTTTATTTGTTTTCTTATCAACTATGGTTACATTATTTCTGAAATCTATTTTCTTAATTTTATATGGCCCTTTATATGCCATCTCTAACTTATGTCCTGCATCATTTCTTACTAAGACTAAATCTCTTATTTTAAAATTGTAATCTAATTTTGTTTTATCATAATTAATTTTTTGTTTCATTTTATTTATATCTAATACTTTTTTAACTCTATCTACTGCTACTTCTAATCTAAATTTAATATCCTTAGCATAATTATCTATATTATTAAGTGGTGCAACTCTATCTACTTCACTAAATTGTCTAAAATTGTTTGGAGTTTTTCCAAAAAATAAGTTCATAAGGGCAATAATCATGTACTGTAGATGGTGTAGTGTTAAAACAGTACGTGAAATATTTGAGCCATTCATTCCAGTCGTCTTTATCTACTGATATGTAGTTTCGTACGTATTCGTTAAAAGTCCGGTGACTTCTTTCTATCGTACCTAGTGTCTGGTGATGATGTGCTGTCGATGTGCGTTTATCTATCTTCAATAGGTTGCAAAGCTGATTTATTTTTTATTGGTATTGTTACCAAGTATTTAGTTAAGTCACATATCATTTCCATAAATTGACTTTGGAAATGGTCCAATTGTGTCTACGTACACCGTATCTACTGTGAAATCATATTTCTCCAGATCGAGTCTCATTCTCGTTTGCTTAGAACTTGGATTTTTCATGGAGAACAGGTATGAAAGTGGTCTATGGTCTGTTCGGACCAAAAAATGTTTTCCATATATTTATGATCTGAAATATGTGACAGCCCAGTTTATGGCAGTTAATTCCTGTTCAATGGTCGATTTTTTTCTTTCGCCTTTAGTGAAAGTTTTAGATGCATAGGCCACAGGTAGGTGTCTACCTTCATGTTCCTGTGTTAAAACAGCACCGGAAGCATGCTTACTCGCATCTGTTGTTATGCAAAATTCCTTTGTAAAGTCTGGGTACTGAAGCAATGTTGGGCTCATTAATGCCTTCATTAGATATTTAAACGCGCACTCACAATCTTTTGTCCACTCAAATGATACTCCCTTTTTGGATAGCCTTGTAAGGGGTCTGGAATATTCAGAGAAGTTTATAATAAATCGTCGGAAATAGTTGCAAAACGCGACAAACCTGCGTGCGCTATCGGCGTCCGTAGGCGTCGGGTAATTTTCTATCACCGAATATTTACTATCATCCGGTAATATTCCTCTATCAGTACATTTGTGGCCAAGGTAGGTTACCTCTGTCACAAAGAATGAACATTTTTGGGGGTGTAGTAAACTACATAAATGATTGTGTTTACGGCAAAGATCGAATACATCCTTCAAATTTGAAAGCATATGTTTTTCAGAACATCCCAATACAACCAAGTCATCCATATATAGGAATGCTTGATTCGGCTTCAGACCACTGAAGGCTAATGTCATTATTCTTTGGAATGAATTCGGTGCTACTTTTAAGCCATATGGTAGTCTAGTAATTCTGTATGAACCATTGTTTTTTGAAAATGACGTCAAGTCTCTAGAGTTCTTTTCCAAACCAATTTGATGAAACCCGGACATCAAGTCCAAACAAGAAAAATATTTTGCTCTACATAGTTGGTCTAGAATATCGTCTATTCTAGGCAATGGGAATTTATCTGATATTAGTTTTTTATTTTTCTGCCTATAATCTATCACTAAGCGCCATCTTTTTTCATCTGATCCGGGAAGTGATTTCTTTGGCACCAACAGAATTGGGCTATTGTATTCCGAAAATGATGGTTCGATTATCTTGTCATCTATTAGTTTTTCAACCTGTTTGTTTATTTCCTCCTTATGAGATTCTGGTATGCGATAATTTTTAATATACGTTGGTTGATTATCTTTTACTCTCAGTTTTTGTTCATATATCATTATATCATTATATTCCAAACAAAGCTTAGTTAAAATTGTTCTGAACTGTTCAGGAAAGTTTCCCTTAAAAAGGTCCAAAACTTCAGATTTTCTTTGGCTATTTTTATGTGGTTTTTGTTTTACTATTTCATAGTCAGACATTTTCTCGGTTTTTATGTTATTTTGCCTAATTGTTACTATTTTATGTGTGGTATTTAAAAAACGAACCAATGCGTTACTTGATTTTACCAGTGTATTTGGTACAAAGACACCTGGTACGATTTCTTGATTTGGTATTAGTACATCGTCTTCAAGCTGCGGAAACCTGATTTGACGAATCACTTCTGACCTTGGTGGGAGTGTTATTCCAGTGAAGCCGTTCGTAAGTGGAATTTCTATTACATGCGACAGATTGGGTGGTCGTAGTACGAGGTAATCATGGCTCCCATTGAAATCTAGTATACATTTATACTTCTTAAAAAAATCCATTCCAAGGATACCGTCGCAAGGCAGTGGAAAATTATTTTGTACTACTTGGAAATCATGTGGTATCAAGAAACCTCTAAATTTTAGGTCCATAAACACATTACCTATTGAACGAACTTTACCCTGTCCTATTCCACTCAATGTGGTTGTTCTGTTTCTGTTTATTTGTGTTTGATTAAAATGTTTAGTTTTTATAACCGAAATGTCTGCTCCTGTATCTACCAACAGTGATAACGTGTCGTTCGTGTCGTTAATTTTTATATTACATAAAAACTTAAGCTGATGTTAAGGCTGTATATGTAGATGGTATTGTTATTATGATATATCTTAGACGATTTTGCCAGTTTTCCGAATCATTTTCATGTGACTCTGCTGCTCTGACGTAATTTCTGTTACGTCTGTGGTTCTGATTTTGTTGACCTCTGTTATGAATAGGTTTTTTTGGGGTCTGCCGTTGTTACTGTTATTACCATTATTGCATGGGTAATTGTACCTTCCACGATATTGTCTGTAGTTATTATTTCGGTTAAACTTCTGCCCGAAATATAATACGGCATTTTATTGCCCTGTTGCTTCAGTGCAACTGTTTATGAATTTGCCTACGGCCTCATTCATGTTACTGAATTGGCCTGCTTCCATGATAAGTCTAACTTTATCAATGGTGCAGTTTTTGGTTAGTGCCTTTACTGCAACCTGTGTTGAATATTTACATGCCAATTCGCATGGCAAACCATCTGATAAATAGGCATTTTCTAATGACTTCGTTAAATTCTCTATTTCACTGCAATAATTATTGGCAGTTTTTTTGTTTTGTCGGATATTCATTATTTTTACTGTCAATACCTCAACTGACTCGCCCTTTACCGAGTTTTTTAGTTTATGTATTATCTCAGTAATGGTTTGTTCATTACCTATTAAATTTCTTGCACTTCCCTTTAACTTTGTTTTTATTAAAGAGACTGCGATAGATTCGTGGTTACCTTTGATGTATTCTATTAACTGTAATGAGTCTATAAAGGAACGTAAATTTTCTGCTTTTCCATCAAATTCTATGATCAGCTTTGAAGCTGTGTTCAGAAAGTCAACGACTGTTTGTGTCATTTTTACTTCTGCACTTTCCAAAGAGGTTCCAATATTCTCTGAATTTTCAGTTTCTACTAAGAATTTTATGTCTTCGTGTAGTGTATCTGGAAATTTTACCTTAACACCCTTCTTAGACGATATAATCAGGATTCTAGTCTTGACATCTAAAAAAAAAACTTTCAGCAGCTGTCCTATGTGGTGTCGTTAGTCTATTACAATTTGCATTTAGCAAAACCCTTATTTGTTCTAACTTTTCGCATAAGATTCTAATATGTTTTATTATTGTTTCCTCTTTTGTGCTTCTATCTATATTTAAACATTTATAAGATTTGTCGAACTCCTCTTTGATTAGTCTCACCTTCTGAATTATTTCTTGCCAATCCATTGGAAAATTATTTAAATTTTGTTTAAGTCATTGGCATAAATATGTAATGAAAAATTTAAGCTAATCAGTACGGTTATTATTAGTAAACAACATTCAATTAATTTTAAGTCGATTGAGTCTTCTTTTATTTCTACCTCGTTAATAACATTTGCATTGGGATTCTCTATTTTTGATTGACGACCTCCTATTTTCCTTCGCTATTTATTTCGTATTTTTTTTTCTATTATTTATTTCTATTAAATATTTTTCTGACCGAATCTTATATCTTGCCAATTATATATCTTCCCTACTAATTCATTATTTTTATCAATAGCTTATACTATTTTACATGCATCAGTTTTATTTATGTATATATTTAATTTATAAAATATTTCATATTAATTTAATTTGTTTTTTTTTTTTATTTTATTTTTTTAAAGCATAATTACCATAGTTTTTATTTATTTTTCTTTTTTTTTTTAAGCACAGTACGAAAGTCGTGTTACACTACAGGTCGTTTAAAAATGAAAATGCGATTTCGGGGTTCGGCGAGGTTAAGTTTGTGACCTTTTAATATAAAGCTAATAAATGGGAAGTTTGGAGACAATCGGATAAAGAAAAGTCGCGCCGGAAATCGATTGAAAATTTCAAGTGTGTTTATATGGGGAAAATTTTCCTTTTTTTAGTTTTTACAAAAATTTCGTTCCATAGCTTAATTTTTCCAACAAGTTGTTTTAAGAATCGGGATCAGTAATAAATTATCTATTCTAAGAGCCATAAAAAATTTAAATCGAATAAAAATTCGCCAAGAAATAGCAAATGCCCTAGACCACTTTTGTGCCAAAAAAAACTAGGTCATGAAATTTGACAGCATTTTTTCAACTTTGAGAAATTGATTAAAGCCATAATTTTTGATGTGTTAACATCTATGCGCTCAGGGGGGGGTAAAATCCAATTTCACAATACAATCACAAAAACAGCGTAAGGGAAAATCGGTGTGTGGTATATGTAAGTGTATTGGTGTATTTAGTAAGCAGAACTGCTGAGTTCGCTGTCTGATTAGCAAAATCACAAATCTTTTTCATTCATTTTAAATATTCAACCTATTGACCGCTAGGCGTGTTGTGAGTTTAACATGTTCACAAACTTATAGAGTTTTTTTTTTAATTTCAAGTATATAAGTATGTATTTGCTATTGACAGAATTTTTTTAGTAAGCAGAACCACCGAGTTCGCTGTCTGTTTAGCAAAATCACAAATCTTTTTCGTTAATTTTAAAAATTCAATTGTATATATACTAGGAAAACTTTGAAGAAGTCAAAAATAAACTTGGGTGTTTTTTTAAACACTACACCTTTTCCAATTGTATTTCAGAGAACATCAATTGAATTTCCGAAAGTATCAATTGAGTTTCAGAAAACATCAATTGATTTTCAGAAAATATCAATTGTGTTTCAGAAAGAATCAATTGAATTTCAGAAAACATCAATTGATTTCCAGTAATAATCAATTGTTTTTCAGAAAGCATCACTTGATTTTCAGAAAGTATCATTTGTATTTCAGAAAATACCAATTGAATTTCAGAAACTATCAATTGAGTTTCAGAAATTATCAAATGTATTTCAGAAATTATCAAATGTATTTCCGAAATTATCAAATGTATTTCAGAAATTATCAAATGTATTTCAGAAAATATCAACTGTATTCCAGAAAACATCAAATGCATTTCAAAAATTTTCAAATGTATTTCAGAAACCATCAACTGTATTTCAGAAATCATAAAACATAAAATGTTTTTCTGAAATCATCAAATCTATTTCAGAAAATATCAAATGCATTTCAGAAAACATGAAATGTATTTCAGGAACTATTAAATTTACTTCAGAAAATATAAATTGAATTTCTGAAAATATCATTTGAGTCTCAGAAAACAAAAAACAACATAAAACAAAAACTACTTTAAACTTAATTCCCAAATTTTAGAATCAAGCTGAAAAATAAAGATGGATTTTTTATGAAAAACAATTTATGGTAAAATAGTAGTTTTTAAGTAAAAGGCCGTAACTAAAATACAAAAAGTCAATTTTGAACTTTTTGTTAGTTACGGCTTTTGTATTTTATGTGACGATATAAACGTGTTTTTTTTTTTTTCAAAATTATGACTTCAAAATCGGTCAAACTTCTATCCTGGAGTTTAACAAATAAAGTCCTCATCTTCTTTCGATTAAAAAGTCGCCCTTGATAGTTTATTTTCCAGTGCATAACAAATAAGTCAAAATAATGATAAACATTTTCTGCGACTCCAAATCACTAATAGAAACAATAATAACTTTTCGGTATTGTTTAAGGGTCGAAAGTCTTAAAGAAAACACGGTCCTTTGTTTTTAAAATTTCTATAAAATACGATTTTATTCAATAGAAATTCACAAGGATTTTTTTTTCACAATATTTTATTTTATTTTCAAAAACTAATAAATTTTATTTTTAATGTTTAATTGGGTTGATTTTACGTTAAATGTTTTTTCAGTTAATTTTCGAATTGTGTTTTTTTTTGTTTTATATAAACGTTTTTTTTTTAAACTTTAATTTACTACAGGTTTGATTTCTTTTAAAAGTTATTTACTGTTCACGCACTTTTTGTTCAACTTATCTGTTCAAGTATTTATTTACAAGAGATTAATTTACAAATAAATATAGACAAGTTATTAGGAGGTAAAAAAATGAGCAAAGAGAAATAACAATTACCTGTTTTAGTGATGGGACATTTTTGATATTGGGGCATTTCTAAACATTCTCCCTCCCATGAGGTGTTGGTGTTATCATTTAGGTGTGGCGGGTCCAGAAAATATACATCCCAAAGCAGTTTTTTGGGCGCTCAGCTTGCCTGTCTCTAATTCAGTGGTGCCATCTATTCTTATTTCAGGGAAGATATCGGAGCCTAACTCAACCACAATAGGCGTGTTATATCGTGGCTCGACATCAGCGATTGCTTGCTCCGGAAAATCCTCAGCAGGGTCGACAAGCATGGGGGCTACATATAGTTTCCGTGGTAAGTTAGGTTAGATTTGTAGACCATCTTATACGTGTAATGCGGGAGCTAAGTCAAAAGTTTGATTGACGAGTACTCGAACACTTGCCCATCCATCCTGTTCTCCTTCTCTTTTGAGTGGGCAGTGGGAAGGACCACGCTTGAATTTTCGATCGTATTGATTATTGGAGTTTGGGTCATATTATCCTTTGTCTCCACCTTATGTACATTGGAAGACGATGGCTTGATGGGTTTGAGTTGTGGGGCATCATGGAGTAGTGTGTGATGTCTTTTTGTGCACACTCGACAGCCATACTCATTCTGACAAGGCTTCAAACGATGCGAACTTGCCAAACAGTTGATACAATAACCCTTTTTGATAACGACATCGTATCTCTGAAAACGATTGCTTGTTAAAAATTTATGACAGGTTTTTATGGCGTGGTCTAAATTTTCAGATACCGCACGACGCACGTTGGGTTGAAAAGGGTCAAAAGTGAGGATTAATTCAAAAATTGAAATGAGTATTTTGTAATAAATTTTTATACCGGGTAACAGAGTATAAAATGGGTCATCACTAACTGTCAAAATTATTGTCCTAAGTTGTTTACTTTTCTTGCTATACTCTCTCAAAGTTCAACAATTTTTTTTAATTTTGCTCGAAAAAGTGAAAAACGAGATATTTCAAGTTTAATTTTTTTTAATTTTTTTTTAAATGCTAACTTTTTTCAAATGGATGCATCAACTTCAGGTATTTGACTGTATTATTAAAAAAAATTTTTAGATAAATGTTTTAGAAATAGTTTTAATAATTTTTTGAAAATTGTCCTAAAAAGAGGGTATTTTTTAAAAAGAGATTGAGTTTCAACGTAATTCTAAATGAGATCGGGTAAAATTATTTACATTGCAGTAAAATATGGGATTTCTACTTGTGTATTCCAAAAAAACATTTTGCCAATACTTGCCAACGAATGTAATATTCAAGTTTTTATTAAAAGTCCCCAGTATAAAATTAAAAAAAAAAAATGCTTGAAAACACAACAGAAAAAACTTTTTTCAGTTTTTGTTTTGTGTTTATTTTCGTAGCTTTGATTGTTACTGTTGCTGTTGTAAATGTGTAACCTTGTATTACAATAAATAATTTTAATGATCATGCACATTATAGTGGAGCGAAAAATCGAAGCTCTGAAATTACAAATTACAAAATAATTCAGTTGATAGAATGATTGGTAAAGAAGTAAATACAGAAACTTTACAGTTTGGTTTATCTATACTTCATGGATGGATACGATTTTTTGAATGTCTTCTTCACTTATCATATAAAATTCCAATCAAAAAATGGCAGGCTAGGTCTGATGATGATAAAAAAATGGTTTTAGTAACAAAATTACGGATTCAAAAAGACTTTAGAGAGAAAACTGGACTGATCGTGGACCAACCAAAGCCAGGTTTTGGAAACTCTAATGCTGGCAACACTGCCAGACGGTTTTTTCAAAATGCAGATGTTTCTGCTCAAATCACAAAAGTTGATGCAGAATTGATAGAAAGAATGCATGTGATACTTATTGCTGTATCTTGCGGGCACGAGATTCACGTAGAAAAATTTAGAAAATATACTCAGAATACAGGCAGACATTTTGTTAAGCTCTATCCGTGGTATTATATGCCTCCAACTTTACATAAATTCCTTATTCACGGGCCAGAAATAGTAAGATACGCCTTGTTGCCAATAGGTCAACTATCTGAGGAAGCTCAAGAAGCTAGAAATAAAGATTTTAAAAATTACAGAGAACACTATTCTCGTAAATGCAGTCGGGAGAAGTCAAATGAAGATATATTCAATAGGTTACTTCATAGTTCGGATCCTTTAATTACCACTAAATGCAAAAATTATGCCAAAAAAATATATAATATACCACAGATGGCACTAGAGATATTAATTTTGCCCAAGATTTCTGATGAAGAAGAGATTAATGAAGATATTAATGATGATAATTATGAAGATGCTGATTATATTTATGAAGGTGATGATAATACGGAGGATCCTTGATTTTAATCGTATATATATATATATATTTAAGTTTCTCTTAAATAAGAACAATATAAAATAAAAAATAAACAATAACAATAAATGCATACAAAATTTTCAATTATAAATGAAGCAATTTAATTTTTTTTTTAATTTTTCTGAAATGGTTGTTTGTTTTGTGCTTATAATTATTCATCAATAAAAACATAATATTATTTTATAATGTGAATTTTTTGAGTTAAATTTGTGGAATTGTGGAATTTGGAAAATAAAATCGGATTTTAAAATTCAATTTTTATGATATAAATACATATTAAATATTTATACCTTTTTTATTTTTAAAAAAATTTTTATTTTTTCGAAAAGCACATTAACTAAGTTCTAATTTGCAATTTCATTTACTAATTTATCGCTTTTTATTCCAAAGTTACAGCAAAAATTGTAAGAAAAGATAATTTTTTCCAAAACACAAAAATGCTCCTAACGGGTTAAAACAATTTTTTTCCACTTTTATTTTTAAATGGTGGTTTTTTATGCATTAATGAATATCCATTAAAAAAAATTTACAATATTTTGAAATTACGTCTTCCCTGAATTAATCCTCACTTTTCATATTTTCAACCCACTGGAAAAATAATTTTTTTTTTTCATGCTTTTTGAAAATATTTTCCACAAAACTAAATCTTATTTGCTTTCTGTTTGATCTATAATATGCTTCTCAGTTTCTTCAATAAATTTCATTTGAAAAGAAAATGGTCTTAGTCGATAATTTGCGTTAAAAATCCCAAAACCATTAAATAAATAGTAATTTAGGTAGAAGGAATTAAAAAGGGAAGTTCCAAGAATTAGGAATTAGTAAAACAACTTTTTTGTTTTCAACCACCGCACAGTGGACCATTTCACGAGAAGGCGGTCAAAAATCTATAACTTTGGATTGGATTGGAAATTTGATATGCGTTTTTTTTTATTTGGTAGGTGAGACTTTAGCCTTTAAGTTTTGCTATAAAACGTAATTCTCGACCGAAAATAAAAAAAGTTACGGAGGGTTTAAATACATTTTCATTTGTAGTTGAATTTTAGTACAAAAGTGAAGTGTTAAAAGGTAAAAAAAGGTTTTTTTTTAATATAATGTCTTATTTTTTCAGTTAATTTTACAAATAATACTTTTTTACAATTTTTTAAGTTAATTTTTTCAGAAAATGCCAAACTTTGGCCCCCGTAAACTTTTTAGTCCTAATGTGCACAAGGGCCAAATGTTGTTTTTTTTTTTTTTTTTTTGAAAGATCCCGAGTTAAAATATAATTTATTAAGCAGCGAACGTAAAAGTTACCTTATATTGGTTCAAGATAAAGAAGTTTCAATGAAAAACTCGTATGTTTTTGCTTTAGTTAAATTTTTTTATTGTCTTTTTAAATATTTCTATATCAATTTTTATGGTAAATTTATGAAATATAACAATTTTTATTGTAAATTTACAAAATATATAAATTTTTAAATCAAGAAAATTTTTTAACTATATTAAAAAAGTGTAACTTATTGTTAGTGTAATGAAAAAGTACTTTAAATCAACCAATTTTAGTAAAAATTTCGTCTAAATAGCCTTGATTTTCATCTTCTAGAAGTTGTTTAGATTCTTCGTCTAATTCAATAGAGGTAGTTTTCCATTTTTGACGAATGTTGGACATATATGGATCTGAAGTGCACAACAAAATAGTGATAAGGTCTTCATTAGTACAACATCTGGACATTTTCCTTGTGTTGTGCTCGCGAAAGAATCTGTAGTCTTTGTTCCTTTTTTCTTGCGCTTCTTCAGATAAATCTCCTATTGGTAGCATATTGTTTTGAATTATTTGTTCCCCATGGTACAAAATTTTATGAACTGTGGATGGCATATATCTCCAAGAGTATTTTTCATTATAAAGTATAGCTGTTTTATTGGCGTACTCTCCAAATTTTTTTGCATTTATCTTTCTGGTGCATGCTAGAACTTGTAATATGATTTTGAATCGTCTTATTAATTCATGATCTTCACCTGTGATAGATGCTCAGTTTCCGGATCGGAAAAAAATCTCCTTGCAGTATTTCCATCATTTGTGTTTCCTTCCCCTTGTTTTGGTTGGTCGATTACGAGGCTAGCTGTAGATATTTTTGTTGAATTTGTTTTTTTTTTTTTGCTTTCTTTTTTCTTAATTTTCTTTGTTTTTTCGCACTGTTTCGCCTAATGGACCAAATTCCAAATCATAACCCAATTTAAGAATATGCTCTATGAAACAAATTCGTTGGCTTCCTTAAAACTATCGTCTTCTGGTGGGGGTTGGCTTTGTTCCAGTTAAAGCTTGTGCAACTTTTCCATCAATCATTAAAATGTACTTCAATGTCTTGGTCATCAAATTTAAATATTACTGGTTGAAGTTCCTTAATTTGATCTTTTAGTTTTTGAACTTCTTCAGTTATGACATCTTTGGTTTCCTTTTTGAATGCAAATTTTATTGGTCTGCAATACTTTGTTGAAGAAGGAATTTCATTTTTCCGTATATCAATTTCTGTTGCTCTACTAGTTGACGGCTCTAAGACGCTATACCTTTTTGTTAAGCGCAATGGAACGAAAGATACCATAAATAAATTAGCATCTGATGAATTTTCGGCATTAAATTGCTTGTATTGTTTCTGACCAGAGGATCCATCACATCCCCATTTAGAAATTAAAGTAATGCTGCCATTACCATTTTTTTTTAATGATCAGTATCAAGCGTATTTAGCAATCGTTCTGCAGTATGTTCAAGGATATCTTGCAATTTTATTTCTGCTGATGTTGAAGTGACACTAATAGCAGATTGTGAAGCTAAGCATTCTTGTTTGGCAGAAACTAAATCTCGATACTCTGGAAAAATCCCACAATTCTTTTCATTGGTTCGCTTCCGCAATTCTTTATATTGATTTTTGGTTAATTTCAAATCCAAAAATACGGCGACGCTTCTTCCGGCGTAAATTTCTTATCTTCAATTAGTGTAGGAAAGCTTTTCAGAATCCTCTTTGTGCGCCTTGGGCTCGCTTCTACTATTTTTTCAATTATTTAAATTTTATTTTTTTTATTTTGGATTGGTTGAATTTGGTGCAAAAATGAATCCTTAATAATTCTTTGAGAAATTTCTTCACTGATATTCTCCAGCTTGCGCCTTCCAGATCTTTCACTACATCCGTCAATTGGTTTGGCTGGTCGACCCTTTTTTCCAATTTCGTTGGCAGTTGTAGATGCACTCTCAAAAATAAGTTCCTTTATTAACCAGTCTTGGTAACGTTTGTACCTTTTTTTATAAGTATATAACAACTCCTGACAACTCTACCGACACGTAAAAAAATACACCGCGTTGCACCGGTACGACCAAACTTTTGTATTCATAACACTCAGACGGACGGATGGACATGCATCAGAAAAATTGTTCTGGTGCACACGGGCGGAAACTGGCGAATGTATAATGGGATATATGAGTATAGGGGAGGGTTCGGACTATAGAAGAGTGCAAGATTTTTTCTGACTGCTTTGGACCTTTTTAAAAAAAATTTTTTTTTTTAATTTCGTAATGACTCAGTGATTTTAAATTTTTAACATTAATAGTACGGAAGCCAAAAAATTATACAAAATTTATTTCACTTCAAAATATTTTAAACCAAAAAAGTTACAGTCACTCAAAAATAAAAATTTACAAAGACATTTTTAATTTTAGCTAAATACTGAGAAAGCCCATTTTCGAAGACCCTGTTCGCTGTGATATAGTTGAGATAGAGTCGCAATTTTTTAGCTCCCGAGGTAACTTTAAAATCGGTAACAAAAAAAAAATGATTTTTGGCCGCCTTCTCAAAATATGGTCCACTGTGCGCCGCACAGGTAGCGATTTTTTTTATTTCGTACAAGCGAACTAATTTCAAAAATGAAGATTCAGTTAAGTTATTATAATACCCATAATACCTAAAACACAAATCATATGAATTAGCACTTTTGCAATTATTCTTCTCTAATAATTGCCAGTATACATTTTCTTCGTCTGGAATATTTCCTGACAGACGACATACATTTTATAATTTTTTTATTACAAATTAAATTTAAGCATAAAGCCGATGGCACAATGAATACGTTGTGTCCGATAAGTCGACTTATTAAACGTACTGGCCGTATTGCAAGGCACATAAAGTACGTCATCGCCGTACGGCTAGAAATGAAATCAGCTGTTAATGTTAACATTTTTTATACAAATTAAAATTGAATTTGAAAGTTTGGATTTGTTTTGAAATAAAAATGGAAATGGAAGACACCCTTAAAATAGTGTTAAGCATTATATGTTTAAATGAAGCGCGAAAATATCTGGAGATAATGGCGACTGATAATATAACAAATTTTTTTATTATTAGTGATTTACTATTATTTGCCTTTTTACGTAGGTCGAAGGTCGTGCCATCGAAAATGCTTTTGGAATTCTAACAGCACGATGGCGAATACTTCTATCTCCACTGCAAATGAACGCCAAAAATGTAGGAAAAATTGTCAAAGCCACAGTCGTTTTGCATAATTTCATAAACATTCTTCCATCAAATATATAAAAAAAAATTTCATTACAAAGTTAAACTTTTGATTTAAATCTCTATTTTATTACAATATATATTTACTTACCATTCTGCCGTTAAGCTGCTGCACTTTATAATAACAAATATCAGCTGTCAAACGTACAATGTATACGTCGAAAGTTGAAAACATTTTAACTTCGACGTACGAATGCATTCGCCGTATGCGCCGTATTCGCCGTAACGTGTTCATTCTGCCATCAGACATTGCGCATGCATGTAAACAACTTTTCTGTCAGTCGGAAAATTCGACTTATCGGACGCAACGTATTCATTGTGCCATCGGCTTAAGTTTGCTTCGTTCCCAATATATAAAATTGCAGCGAAACACACTTATGATAAATAATTTTCAAATTAAATTTAAGAACCAATAACATCCGTTAAACATAAGTCTGCTTCGTTCCCAAGATATAGAATTGCTACGAAACACACTTATGCTAAACATTTTTATGCCCCCCACTCCAGTGTGCAGAGGGTATATATAAATTTGTCATTCCGTTTGTAATAATTAGAAAAGAAATATATATATTTGTGATCCTTATAACAACCGGAGTTGATATAGCGATGTCCGTCTGTCCGTCTGTGGAAATCACGATGACGGCTTCAATCGGGTAGCTAGGGTGCTCGTTGGTATAAAAAATAATTCACTGACATCCTGAGAAGTTTGCTATTTAAAATCGTCCAAATCGGTTGATAAGGGCCCGAGATTTGAATGAAGAACTAAAAAAAGTGTTGAAAAAATATAATTTTCTATGTTGTTCTTATCACGATCACGCCCTCAATAGGATAGTGAGAATGGTCCAACAAACTCCTGGGAAGATTTCTGTTCCAATAATCATTAATTATCGGTGGAACAGGTCCGGGGAAATCTCTGAAAAAGTAAAAAAAAAGAAAAATATGATATTTCTATATTGTTCTTGTTGTTATTCTAAATGTTGTTTTGTTGTCGTAGCTGGACTTGTTGTTGTTGTGGTCGTTGTGGTAATAATATAATTAAAACTAACCCTTTGTACATTTTTTTTTAACAACTCTGGTAGAAAAATTTAAAAGTTTCCATTGTTTTGGCATCACTAAAAAAATTAATTAGATCATTTCTATCATTGCCACGAGCCTGCCTGCAAAGTTTCAGATCGATTGGGTCACGGGAAGGGGGCTAAAATCGACCCAAAATTTTTTCAACAAGCAGACACTACGAGTTAATACAAAGGGAGTAAAAACTCACCAGCATCTAAAGCAAATAATGCTAAAATACGTAGTTGTTATTAAAAAAAACAATGTAGATTTAGCAAAAAAAATTTATGTATTAATTTATTTAAAGAGAAAAACACAAAAATAACGTTTGATAATATACATATATTCTATATATGTATATCCATAATAACTGCATGTTAGAAATAAATCGGTATATTATTTTTTTTACATAAAATTCTGCAATATTTTGTTGTGGGGAAAATACATTTCTTTTGCATTAACAGAGTGTTACTTCATTTTGCTCAGCGTGACTATGACACAGTAGATGGCGCCACAATTTTTGTTCTAATTAGCTTTGCAATAGTTATTTCTTTTTTAACATGATGTCAATATTTTCGACTAGATATCATACAGAACAATGTTAAGAGTATACACGGACTGGTCTTTTATTTCATACGTTTTTTCATTATTCTTTTACAAATATGAACATAAGTTTGGCATATTAACATTTTGTTGTCTTTACAAAATAGAGTTACCGAGTTATCAATGAGTTTTTAGCTTTCAAAAAAGTTCTACATAGATATATAGAATTATTATTCTGCTTTACCTACAAAATATCTGATTGCGATTACATCTAATTTTTAAAAATTGTTTATAATTACTAAAGCATTATTATTCACATAAATACAAAATTGCACTTTTTAAATTTTCCAATCAAATTTTAGAAAATATCAATTCTAAAAACTGGAATTAAAATTTCCAATTAAAAATTATAAAATATTAATTGAATTTCAGAAAATCATATCAAAACGTCGGAAATAATAATTTTAAATTTAGAAGACATCAATTGCATCTTTAATATATAAATTTTATTCGTTAAACACAAATTGAAATTCCAAAAAAAACACCAAATATGTTTATATTTAAAAAATTTTTACATTTAAAAATATTATTGGCATTGGCATAATAGCTTTTCAGTAACTTCTTTTAACGATAGTCGAATCGTTAAAAAAAGGAAATAGCAAAATTATCAGAAGAATTTTTAAACGATATTCGCTATTGTTAAAGTCCGCTGTTGTTGTTATCTAAACGACAACCATTTTTGTGTTGTTTATTTAATCGATAAAAACTTAAATTTTTAGGTTGAAATGTCGTCATACATAAATAAAAATCATAAAATAGTGAAAATATATTGCTTCTATAAAAAAACTTTTTTATATAAATAAAAAAATTAAATAGCATACAGAAATATTAGTAAAAAAATAAAGATATTAAAGGTAAAATCATCCTGTAAAACACGAAGTAATTTGTTTTTTTCTATTCTTCTTTGTGTTTTTCGCTTATTTTGACAGAGATGCCACTCGTTTACAATTTAAATAAATATAAAAATAGAGATGTCGATTGTCGTTAAGATGTCTGTACTTAGTGAATCACTTAATCCTTAGTGCAAACAACAATAGCTGTCTATACATTTTGCGATTGTCGGATCGTTGAAATTTACAGAATCGGACTACAGAAAACAATAATTTAAATTCAATGAATTTTAGAAAACCTCAAATGATGTTTAAGAATTGCGAATACAAAAATTGTTGCATAAATAAATGCATTTTGATGAGAATGTTATTTATATATTATTTTTCACAATTTTTTTTGGATGAAAATTTGAAGTTTTTCAGAAAATAAAGACAATAAATTATTTTATTTAAAATGTTTGGGACAGTTGGTTTTTTGCGTTTGGCATCCCTAATTTGATTCTTTATTATTATTATAAATTTATTCTCTATGTTTTCCAAATATGGCAATATTTTAATAAAAAAGTTGAGAGAGCTTTTTTTTGGTTATTATTTTGTTACTCCATCCGACCTATATGGCCGCAATGAAGAAATATTAGGCCAGTTAAAAGAAACTATACAGCCATCTTCAATTAGCACCATTTAATGCATGTAGCCACCCTACACAACCATTACCTTTGCAATGGAGGTTAGGGCGAGCTATTTAATTAGCAAAAACTAAATTAAACGAGAAGTTATGTCATATAACCGGAAACGCATGCATATAGGTTTATAACCTAAATGCATGCCGATCAGCAACCACAATGACCAAAAAGCAAACACCGAAATAAATCCGAAATAATAGAAAAGACGAAAACCAACCCAAAGAATTTGCTGAAATAATTTGGTATTAAGTTTAACAAATTGTTTACTTTTTCCAAAATTTTGTTTACATTTATTATCAAGACTCAAACCGAGGTGGAGGGTATTAAAGTTTCGGCACAGCCGAACTTAACACTCTTACTTGTTCAAGGTAAATTTAAAAACCAATAAAATATATATATAATTGCAACAAATACATTTTGGCTAAACTAAAATTTGCTAACACAAGTTGATTTGTTCCCAAACTACACCGGAAACAAAACACACTTATGATAAACATTTTCGAATTAAATACAAAGCAAACTTATGTTGCTTCGTTACCAATACATGAAAATGTACTGAAACGAAACACACTTATTACAAATTTTTTTGGCGAATTCAAAATTGCTAACATAAGGTGTTTGTTCCCAATGCATTTATACAGGAAACAAAACACTCTTATGAAATGACGAAATGACAATTGTACCTAGAATAAGTTTTAGCTACAGAATATAAACCAATGTAAATTTGGAAATCAGGCAGTAATGAAAAGTCAGTAATAAAGATAGTTTTAAACTGATCACAAAAAACAATTTGTCGTTTTTTTTATTTATTAAAAATAATAAAGTTTTTTTTTTTGTAAGTATTCAAAAATCAATACAATAATTGGCGCAGTTGGTAGGATACTCGGAGTATTCTGCGAATTAATTTAATATTAAATTAATAAAAAAAAGGAAAATCTTTTTTCCGCGAGTTACCAGACTTTTGAGTCTTCACCGAGATCCGCGTAAGAACTATTCTAAAATTTTACACCAAGTGAATTGTGAAAAATTTTCAAAACTGTGAAAGAAATTTTTTTTCTTCTATAAACTCTTACTGAAAACGAAGAAAACTCTTCTAAACAAAACATTAAAAAGTGAAACAAAATTTATATATATTTTTCTTAACTGTTGCTGAACAAAAGGAACACTTTTACAAACAGGAACTTATATCTAAAAGTGATTTATTAAAAAAAAAAAAAAAAAAAAAAAAAAGGAAGAACATTTTTTTAAACAATATAGTTCAAAACGAAAAACTGTTGCTCTTTGCTATTGCTGAAATAAAGATAAACTGTTTTTAAAAAACCGATTAAATCAGAAGCAACAAATGAAATTATAAAATCCGCTGTGTGAAGAGAAAGAAAACCGCCAGAAACCAGAATCACCGAAACATCTTTCAATAAAATAAAAACAAAAACTTCAGTCAGCCAGAAAACATCAACCAACAAGAAACTTCAGAAGATATCAACACCCTAGAGAGAAAGAATATTTACCAACCCCATCTTCATTCAAAGTAAGAATAGATAATTCAAAACTATATTATTATAAAATTATATTATCAAATTAAAATTATTATTTTAAACAAATTGAATCAATATATATTGTAAATTAAATTACGTCCTTGATGACCGACACTGGAGACTCTTCGACAGAATAGACCAATTAATAAAGGAAAAGAAGAAAAAAAGGGGACGAAAAGACATGTAATTATAGTAAAGAAAATTTTTTCATGAGCAGCGACGAGTCTAGCGATTACGAGACCGGTGGCTCTAGAACAGAAACCTTTCTTTGGGTGACTGACGAGGACTCGGGTGTAGAAAACGACCCACGAAGGACTAAAAGTAGAAGAAGAATACTTCTATCTAGGGAACGCAGGCGTTTTTACTACTATCTACGCCAACAAAGATTGGGAAATCAGGAACATTACATATAAAAATAAAGAGACAATTTTTTTTACAATACAATTAAAGGAAGACATTTTTCATAATGACAGAACCACAAAACCCCCTTTCTGTTAGGATAGACCCACTTAAATACTTAGACAGACTTCCTGAATTTAACGGAGATTACAGAGATCTACAGAATTTTTTGAATTAAGTAGATAGAGTCCATCCTATTTTGACAGCTTATGATGCACCTTCACAATATTTATTTTCCGTTATGATAAAGAGTAGGCTAAAAGGGAAAGCTAGGGAAGTTATTGAAATAAATTGCCAGACACAACCATGGGACGACATAAAAACAGTTTTAACGAATAACTTTGGTGAAAGAGTAGCTTAGAGGGGCTATTTGATAGATTGAAAAGCGTTAGCTTAAGAAGTAATAGTGTAGAATTCTATAATGAAATCAAACAGAGACTAGGGAGTCCAAATAATAAAACAGTTTCAATACTTGGAAACGGAGAAGCAGCGAATGAATGTGCAAGAAACAATATGCGTACGGCACTAAATGTGTTTAAAGAGAAAATGCCAGAACCCATGAGAACAATACTAACGTGTAGGAATCCTGATAGTTTAGGAAACGCTATGGAAATCCTATTTCAGGCTGGATACGCTTATACCACAAACAATAACGGAATAATTGGAAAACAGGGAAAATCTTACCAAAAAGAGGACCAACAGAAATTTAAGAAAAACGATAATTCAAATAGGCAACAACAGGGAACACGGATTTATTCTAATAATAAATTCCAAAATAATGGACTACAAAACAACCCCAGAAACAATAACCTCCAGAACAACACTAGGTTTGAAAACAATCATGGGTATACGCCCTGGAATAATATACAGAACAGTAGTTATCCTCAAAATAAGCCAACACAACAAGGTTATAATTATCGACCAAATCAGGGAAATTATGAACAAAGACAATATCACCGTAACGACCCACGTCCCGAGCCTATGGACATAAATATGGTCGAAAACGATCATCACCAATACAATCCAAAGGACAATGAATATAATAATCAGTACAAATATTATCGCACACAGAATTATTACAACAGTCAAGGCCAGAAACATAGACCCTCGAACCAACCTAATAATCCTTTAGCTATTGTGCAAGGCCAAGACCAACGTAATTACATTTCAGAAAATTTTCATTTTCGAGCCTCACAGGAGAATTACCCCATATAATTGTTAAAGGAAAATTAAAATTTATTATAGATTCCGAAGCCACACACTCCATTGTGAACCCTGGATTATGCGACCCAAAATGAGGAATAGAATCCAAACCTTTGACCCTTAAAACATTACAGAATCAGATCAAAACTACAATTATTTATTGAGTTCCTCTTTTTTCCGAGTTAGGAAAGGAAAATGATATATTAGATTTAATAGAATGCAAGTTTCATAACTTCTACGACGGGACAATTGGCAACGACGTATTAAAACGTTTTAGAGCCATAACAGATTACAAAAGTAACACATTGATTATCAACAATCGACAGGTCCCTCTGATATACGGAAAGACTCTTGCGATTACTGACAAGAATGCCACAACCATCAATGCCAGGAATTTTTGCGTCATAGACGACGAATTTGAGGAAAAATCAGCATTAAGCCAAATAAGCATCTCACATATGAATCCCGAAGAACAGACAGAAATAATAAAAATAATTAAAAGATATAATAATATCTTCTACCACCCTGATTCTAATTTGACATTTTCTATTTCCATAAAACACAGAATTAATATTATTGATAACATTCCAATCTTCACGAAATCTTATCGATACCCTTACATCCACAAAAACGAAGTACAAAAACAAATCCAAGAGATGCTTGATAGTGGTATAATCCGTCGCAGTAAGTCACCATAATCAGCGCCCATATGGATAGTTCCAAAAAAGGAAGACGCAAGTGGAACAAACAAATGGAGATTAGTTGTGTATTACCGAAAGCTAAACGAAGTAACTGTAGATGATCGATACCCTATACCAAATATAGACGAAATACTAGATAAACTAGGAAAGTGTATGTATTTTACCACATTAGATTTGGCAAAAGGATTTTACCAGATAGAAGTTGACGAAACCGCCATACATAAAACTGCTTTTACAGTTGAGGGAGATCACTACGAATTCTTCAGAATGCCATTCGGACTGAAGACAGCCCCGGCAACGTTTCAACGCCTTATGAACACAGTTTTAAAGAACTATATTAATAAGATATGTTTAGTGTATTTAGACGACATAATAATATTTTCAATATCCCTGCAAGAACACGTCCAATCAATAAATTTGATTTTTAAATATCTCGAAGACGCCAACCTAAAAGTCCAATTAGATAAATCTGAATTCTTTAAAAGAGAAACAGAGTTTTTAGGACACATAGTGACCCAAGAAGGAATAAAACTGAATCATTCGAAAATAGAATGCGTTCTCAATTTCCCAATTCCTAAATCTCAGAAACAATTTTTAGGACTTACGGGATATACCCGTAAGTTTATCAAAGATTATTCACAACTGGCAAAGCCGATGACAAAATATCTGAAAAAAGACGCAAAATTGGACATTGAGGATCCTTCATACCGAAAATGCTTCGACACTCTAAAGAAGATACTGACGAATGACCCAACTTCCCGACTTTTCGGCAATATTTACACTGACCACAGACGCAAGTATTTATGCACTTGGCGCCATATTATCCCAAAAAGATAGACCAATATGTTTCCCAAGTCGAACCCTAAATGAGCACGAGATCACCTATAGTACCATTGAAAAGGAACTACTTGCCATAGTTTGGGCAACTAAATATTTCCGACCTTATCTATTTGGAGGAAAATTCTTAATAGAAACGGACCATAAGCCCCTCACATGGCTTTTCTCAATGAAAGAACCAAAATCAAAATTTGTTAGGTGGAGGCTAAAGTTATCGGATTTTGATTATAACATAAAATACAAAAAGGGAACAAAGAATTCAAATGCAGACGCCTTATCTAGGATAATAACCGAATCTCCAGAGATAAATACAATGGAACACACAACTCGAATAAAAGAAGTCGCATCACCCATTAGTTACTACAAAAATCAAATAATCATAAGGAAAATATACTCAGGCTCTACGAGAATGAAAACTACGAAAATATTCCGTAATAAAGGCTCCGCCATCTAACGTTTTTTTTCAGCTAGTGCTTATTTCGTGAATGGTAATACCTAGCTCATGTCTAATTTGACAGATAATTAGTCTTATTCTTCCGCTGAAGGAATGTGGTTGTGTATAAGCTTGAACAATGCTGGGAAATATTGCGACATTACTTTGAAAATCATGGTAATGTTGCAGAATGTGTGCGAAAATTGCGTACGGATTTTGGAAGAAGAGAAGCACCGTCAGCTCCGTATGTTCGTTATCTTGTGAAAAAAAGTAAAAGAAACTGGCATCCTCATCGATAAACCAAAGCGCGAAAAGCCAAAAATAGTGCGTACACCCGAGAATATTGCTGCTGTGGCAGAAAGTGTGCGTGAAGCGCCATCAACATCAGTTCACCGTCGTTCGCAAGAATTGAACATTTCGGAGGCATCATTGAGACGAATTTTTCACAAAGACCTTGGTATGATGCCACACAAAGTCCAATTGGTTCAGAAGTTGAAGCCAACTGACCATCCAATGCGTTTTCGCTTCTCTAAGTGGGCCTGCGATCGACTTACAGAAGATGCCGATTTTGCCAAAAAAAATCATCTTTTCAGATGAAGCCCATTTTGATCTTGGCGAGTAAGTAAACAAGCAAAATTGTCGCATTTGGGGCACAGAAAGCCCGAACGCATACATTGAAAAGCCGATAAGCCCAAAACGAGTCACTGTTTGGTGCGGATTTTGGTCCAGAGGCATAATTGGGCCATTTTTCTTCGAAAATGAGCAAGGAGTGGCCGTTACAGTCAATGGCGATCATTATCGGGCCATGTTGAACGAACTTTTGTTTTGCGCCCTATTATTATGCCACATCGGAGATGCGATTTGACACAGTTGGACTATTATTTGTGGGGTGCCCTCAAAGATAAGTGTTACACCAACAAGCCAGAGACAACTGACGCTTTAAAGGACAATATTCGTGAACCCATTGGTGAAATACAGCTGCATACAATCGATAATGTGCTTAGAAATTGGACCGATCGTGTAGGCTACTGCATGGCCAGCCGACGCAGCCATTTGAATGAAATTATTTTCCATTATTAACCGGAAGGAATGTACTTTCAAATAGAAAAAGAAATTTGAGATAATATTCAGTAGTTTTTTTTTATAGCATTTTCAAAAAAAAAAAAGTTTTTTGGCGGACCCTTTAATAGAAGACGATTTTCCAATTTGAACAGATGGAATAATAGGTCGCGATAATTTAAACAAACTATTAGCTAAAATAGATTATGAAACTTTTACTATAAATTTTGTTATTGAGAATGAAGAATGTACCATACCTATGAAATCAAAAATCTTAAGAGATTTTTTCATAAGAATACCCAAACAAAACGAAGTCATACATCAAATTAACATAAATTTAACGGAATACAGTTTGATTCTAAACAAACCATTAGAGGAAGGAGTATTTCTAAGTAATTGCATCATTCCAAAAGAGGGAATTGCTCACGTCAAAATACCTAATACAACTGATAAAGATATAAAACTTAGAAATATTGAACTCAACGTTGAACCAATATCTAATTATATTTGTGTAACTAGAAATAAACAGAATTTTACTAATAAAGATAGAAAACGATTTGAGAAATTATTTGACACATTGAATATTGACAGTATTGATAATTATGCTAAAAATTCACTAAATGAAATAATTGAAAAATATTCTGACATTTTTCATTTGGAAGGAGACAAACTATCAGCTAATAATTTTTATACTCAACATTTGTCTGTATCAGATAAAACACCTGTGTATATAAAAAATCATCGTTTGCCACACACACAGATCGAGAAAATTAATCAACAGGTTAAAAACTGTTTTATGACGATATAATAGAAAATTCTACTAGTGCCTACAACTCACCATTGCTTGTTGTTCCAAAGAAGAACGATGGAGACAAAAAGAAATGGCGACTTGTTGTTGATTATAGACAACTCAACAAAAAATTAGTAAATGATAAATTTCCATTAACAAAATTAGAAGATGTACTAGACAAACTGGGTAGAGCGAAATATTTTTCAACTTTGGATATGACTAGTTCTTTTCATCAAATAATGTTAGATGAAAATTCTAGACGTCATACTGCATTCTCAACATCAGATGGCCACTATCAATTTAAAAGATTACCTTTTAGATTAAAAATTTCATCGAATAGTTTCCAGGGAATGTTAACTATCGCACTTTCAGGTTTAGATAGCAAAGCTTTTCTTTACGTAGATGACATCATTATTTTCGGATGAAGTTTAAAACATCATAATGAAAACCTCATTAATATTTTTGAAAGATTAAGAAAATACAATCTAAAACTAAACGCGAGTAAATGTGTATTTTTGAAATCTGAAGTCGTTTATTTAGGACACTTAATAACCAAAGACGGCATAAGACCCGATCTTGCAAAACATAAGGCAATTGAAAATTATCCCATACCAAAAGATGCGGATGAAGTTCGACGATTTGAGGCATTTTGTAATTACTATAGAAGATTTATACCTCATTTTGCAGATTTAACTAAATATTTGAATAATCTGTTAAAGCAAGGTCAAATATTCGTCTGGTCTGACGAATGCCAAAAATCATTTGAAACTCTAAAATTTAAGTTAATTAACCAACCTGTTTTGCAATATTCGGATTTTTCAAAGACATTTGTGCTTAACACTGATGCATCAAACTATGCATTAGGAGCAGTACTTTCGCAAGATAACAATAGTAACGATTTACCAATATCATACGCGAGTAAATCTCTTCAAAACACGATTTAAACAAATCCGTAATAGAAAAAGAACTATTAGCTATTCATTGGTCCACTAATTTTTTCAGACCATACCTGTACGGTAGAAAATTTACAGTAGTAATAGATCATAGACCACTCGCTTCGCTCTTTTCACATAAAAACCCATCTTCTAAACTGACAAGAATTAGACTAGATTTATGTGATTACGATTTTGATATAGTTTACAAAAAAGGCAGCATGAACACTAATGCAGATGCCTTATCGAAAATTCAAATTAATTCTGATATTTTAAAAACAATGATTCCAACATGTAATGAAGAGGCAGTTAGCAGGAAATTACTACCCATCACAAGAAGTATGCAAGCAAGGCAAAACTTTATTCCAGAAATTAGTGACAGGACCGAAGATATTCATATATGGGAATATACGTCCATTTCAGATGTCAACAATGTGCACAAAATGACGTTTTCTATGAAGTTAGAATTCGGTCAAATTAGTAAAGTTCAAGATGATTTTATCATAGGTTTTAACGATAATCCTACATGTCTAGACATGATTATGGATAAATTAATTACTTACGTGACTAAAAATCGGATCCGAGATTTCGCATTATCAGTAGATAATGAAATATTTGAACACGTGTCAATGAAAAGGTTTAAGGAAACCTACACGTCTATTTATAATAAAATGTTGAAAAGATTAAAGAATCTTTATTTGAATATTATTTTATATAAGCCTTTGCAAAGAATAGTAAATAAAGAAATACAATTAATAATTTATACGTTTATTGAGCTTGAGGCCAATTTTGGAATTTTTGTTGTTGTTTTTTATTTATTCAATATTTCGCTATCCGCTGGATAGCATCCTCAGGAATATAATTTCTAAAAACATATACATAACACAGAACGTTAATAACATAATGACAAAAAACAATAAGACACTTATGAGTAACAATAATTAAAATTAACAAAAATACACCCTTGTGCTTTTACATATCATATTGTACTAATTTTTGTATTTATTTATAATGTGCCGGTAGCTTTGAGCGCAATTATCAGTGTCAGTTTTGTAGTTCATTCTATTCTCTTTATGTATATTTATAATATGCAGCATTTCGAGTGTGTACCGTTTGTTGCATTTGTCCTCTCTTTGTAAAATTTCTATCTCATCTAAGTTTGGTAGATGATGTTTTTCTGCACAATGGGCCATTAGTGCAGTTTTTTGTGTTATTGATTTATTTCTATTACGTAGATCTGATCTGTGTCCGGATATTCTCGTTTTTAATTTGTTTTTTGTTGTTCCTACATATGTTCGCTAGAGACATGCCAATTTTGGATATCATCCACTTAATTTTATGAACAAATTGAAATATCTAGAACCTCTTCCGTTAATTAGTTAACAAACATTAAGGGTAAAAAGGTAATTTTCGTTAAGGAATTCAAGTAAAGCATCCCCCTTTGCTTACAGTTCGAACTTCCCCAAGCTATATAGTGAGAATTCGCATCGCACCCTATGAGAATTTCCTTACGTGTTATTTACTAAGGAAATTTAAGAAAATTTACTAATGAGAGTTAAATTTTTAAGATGATTTACTATGGATAGGTAAATTTTTAAGAAAATTTACTAGGGAAAGGTAAATTTTTAAGAAAATTTACTAAGCAAAAGGTAAATTTTCGGAATTTTTTAGAATATTTTCTTAGGAAAGGTAAATTTTTAAGAAAATTTTCTAAGGAGAGTAAATTTTTAAGAAAATTAACTAAGCAAAAGTAAATTTTCAGAACTGTTGAGAAAATTTTCTAAGGAAAGGTAAATTTTTAAGAAAATTTATTAAGCAGAGGCAAATTTTTAAGAAAATTTTATAAGGAAAGGTAAATTTTTAAGAATATTTACTAAGAAAACGGTAAATTTTCAGAATTTTTGAGAAAATTTACTAAGGAAAGATAAATTTTTAGGAAAATTTACTAACAAAAGGTAAATTTTTTAGAAAATTTACAAAGGAAAGTTAAATTTTTAAGAAAACTTACTAAGGAAAGGAAAATTTTGAAGAAAATTTACTAAACAGGTAAATTTTCAGAATTTTTGAGAAAATTTACTAAGGAGGAAATTTACTAAGCAAAAGGTAAATTTTCAGAATTTTTGAGAAAATTTAGTTAGGAAAGGTTAGATTAAGTTAGGTTAGGTTGGAAGTGGCTGCTAAACCAAAGGAAAGGCGCACTTAGACTCTGGGGTCCATTGTGATACCACGGTGTTCCCGTCAGTCCCCACCGTAGAAACAGTTTGAGCTCCTGATGAAGCCCCTGATATGTGAAATGTCCAGATTTGAGGGACCAGAGAGATCGTGAAGAAACGGCGATCCCAATGTTCGAAGTCTCATTCTGGAGACCTCCGGGCAATAGCAACGGAAGTGTTCTATGCTCCACATCCATGCAGCTACGACAGAAGTCATTTGACGAGACCCTGATGCATTCAGCGTGTCTCCCTATGAGGCAGTGCCTATTGATAACAGCAACTACTGTTGAAATCTCCCCACGGGGGAGTGATAGTAGCACACTAGTAGGCTTATGATTCAGAGCCGGCCAGATTTGTCTCGTGATCCTGCACGTTGATCCTTTAACCCATCTGTTATCCGTTATGCCAGCGGTGTGAAGCCGAAGTTCCAGCTTGCACAATTCCAGGGGTGTACCAACACATTCCAAGTCCGCTGGAACCCGTAAGGTAGTGCCCTGTCTTGCCAACTCATTAGCTTTACAGTTTACCGGTATATTCCTTTGCCCTGGGACCCATATGAGTCTGATGTCGAACTGCATGGCCATCTCATTTATAGACGTGCGGCAGCTAAGGGTGGTTCTTGTTTTCAGGAACATTGATCCCAAGGATTTTACCGCGGTCTGCCTATCAGAGTAAATGTTGACTGCGGTTGTAGATAGAATATTACGACCCAACCAGTCAGCAACTTCATTAATTGCCAGCACCTCTGCCTGATAAACACTGCAGTTGTCTGGCAACTTGCGAGCCAGATTTAGTCCAAGCTCCTTTGAATAGACTCCGAAACCAACTTGACCACACAATTTCGATCCGTCAGCATAGAAATTTATGGAACGGCTGCTACCTGATATCCTCGCTGACCAAGATTTCCTGGTCGGTATCAGAGTGTTGTAGTGTTGTTCGAATACACTCCTCGGAGTAGTATAATCCACGTTCAATGTAAGTTCCTGTTAGTCAGGATCACTCCATGGCCACAGATATGACCACGCCATTGAATTGTGCTTCTTAGTTGAATGGCCGACGAGGCCGCTGACTGCTTTCCTAATGTGTCCAACGGTATTAGGTGTAAGAGGATGTGAAGGCATTCTTAGGTGTAGTACGAAGGACACCAGTAATACACATGGAAACCACTCCCTGTCACCTTGCAAGGGGGTTGGTATTGGAGGCCTTCTCTAGAGCAGGCCACCAAACGATGACCCCGTGCAGCAGTGTTGGATGAACCACCGCTGCGAAGATCCAGTAAGAGCGATTTCTCGATGGTACTTACAAGCTCGTGAAGAGCTGTTTCGATTGTCGGCGTGTTGAAGCGCTGACAGCAGTTTAGGATCAATAACTCTTCGCAAGTAAGAATCTATCATACGCTCCATTGTCTTCAATAAGAACGATGATAGACTTATTGGTCTGAAGTCTTTTGGGACAAGGTGTGAACTTTTTCCAGCTTTAGGAATGAACATCACTTTCGTCTCCCTCCACTTCTGGGGAATATACACTGAGTTGATACAGCGAGTGAAAATCCTACATAGCCAAGGGAAAATGTAGTCCGACACGTGCTGCAATTCAGCTGGAATGATACCGTCAGGTCCTGGAGATTTGTAAGGTTGAAGCTTCTAATCGCCAAGTTCGGTGTTGGTATGTTGACTATCTCCGAAGCAATATCCGTCGCACTAGCGTCTGAGTATTCTGACGCCTAAAGCGACGTAGGGGAGTTGCCCGGAAAATGGGTGTCCAGTAGCAGGCTAAGTGATTCCCCATTAGAGGTAGTCCACACCCCCAATGGATCTTTCAAATAACCTAATGGTTGAGGGGTACAAGCCAGGACCTTTCGCAACCTGGATGCTTTGGAAACGTCTTCTATATTATCACAGAATTTTTTCCAAAAATCACATTTTGCCGTTCTAATCTTCTTCTTGTAGGCCCTAGGCTGCAGCTTGTAGGCCAACCAATCCTCGTCCGCTCTTGAAGACTTTGCCTTGTTAAAGGGTTTCCTGCAGGAGTCTCTGCCCTGGTGCAGCTCGCTAGACCACCATGGTGGTTCCTTCTTGCCCTTTGGCCTTGTCGCAGGGCAAGAAGCATCTAAAGATTTGCTAAAAACCATCGCAATATGATAAGGGTATTATCGCCAATAACCTGGCAAAAGTTTTCCTATACTTAACCCAATTTGTACTCTTCAGATTTCTGGACACACTTTCCACATGGTCTTTTTCTCTAAGTAAAAATTCAATGTATCGATGGTCAGAAAAGGAGTGGTCATCCAACACCCTCCAACAATCAATTTTATCAAATGATGTGTCCGATAAAAAGGTAACGTCAAGAACGTCCCTACGAATACTAGTTACAAAAGTCGGTTCATTTCCCTTGTTACATATATATATAGGTTAGTACTAAATAAAAACTCCAAAAGTAACTCACCTCTTTCGTTCTAATTGGTACTTCCCCAGATCGGATGATGTGCATTGCTGTCACAGCACAGCACTAATTGGTGTGTAGTACTTTCGGCTTCCCGGATAAGCTTTGCCACATTGTCTGGCGGAATAGGCCCAGGATCACAAAAATAGGCGGAGGCGAGCCAGATTGATTTCCCACCTAACTCCAGGCTGGCCACTGTTACGTCCCTGTCACAGAAATTAGATAACAAGAAAATATTAAGGCTGTTCCTCGCCAAAATGCAAGTCCTTGGTGTACCTTTATCTTTAGCGACGAACAGCTTATAATCAGGAGTCTTCAATCCGCGAACCCTACCTCCACAAGTCCAGGGCTCTTGTATGAAGACTATATCTACTTCACCTGTCGTCAGGCGTAGTTGAACTGCAGCCATGGCGGTTTTACAGTGATGGAGATTTATCTGTAGGAGCCGCATCATCTGTAGCTGCCTGCACGTCTATCTTCCTTACCGTGCGTCATCTTCGTCACCAAATAGGCCAGAAGAGTCCCCCAACAGTTCGGAGTCGGATGTTAAGTAACCGTCCTCCATGGCTATTTGGGAGCTCTCCTGAGCCTGGACTTCACCTGTGGTCCCCTCCCCAGCAGATTTTTCTACTGGTTTGGCGATCTCATGCTCCTTGGTCGCCCTTGCAGACTTTTATTTGGATTTGCCCAAAGCCGTAGGAAACTATGCCGTTATTCCCGGTTAAATGCGGGAGGGATTCGACATTGACTAGTAGTACTACCTGTCGGCGGTTCCCCTCCTCATCACAAAATCTACCAATCATCCAATTGTGTGTTGGAAGGTTAGGATTGCAGACCTTCAGCATCTTTAACACGGATTCAGCGTTCCTGGGAGGTGCCGGAATCCAAGTATGCGCTCTAGGTCGGGACGGGATGTCATGCTTTTGCACGACATCCAGTTTTGCTCCCGGCCATAGCTCTCCAAGTTTGCTGACGTCAGCAAGGAAAGGTCAGTTTTTACTAAGGAAAGGTAAATTTTTAAGAAGATTTACTAAGGAAAGGTACATTTTCCGAATTTTTTAGAAAATTTACTAAGGAAAGGTAAATTTTTAAGAAAATTTACTAAGGAAAGGTAAATTTTTAAGAAAATTTACTAAGGAAAGGTAAATTTTTAGGCAAATTTACTAAGGAAAGGTAAATTTTAAAGAAACTTTACTAAGCAAAAGGTAAATTTTCAGAATTTTTCAGAAAGTTTACTAAGGAAAGGTAAATTTTTAAGAAAATTTACTAAGGAAATGTAAATTTTTTAAGAAAATTTACTAAGGAAAGGAAAATTTTTAAGAAAATTTACTAAGGAAACGTAAATTTTTAAGAAAATTTGCTAAGGAAAGGTAAATTTTTAAGAAAATTTACTAAGGAAATGTAAATTTTTTAAGAAAATTTACTAAGGAGAGGTAAATTTTTAAGAAAATTTGTTAAGGAAACGTAAATTTTTAAGAAAATTTGCTAAGGAAAGGTAAATTTTTAAGAAAATTTACTAAGGAAAGGTAAATTTTTATGAAAATTTGATAAGGAAAGGTAAATTTTTAAGAAAATTTACTAAGCAAAAGGTACATTTTCAGAATTTTTGAGAAAATTTACTAAGGAAAAGTAAATTTTTAAGAATAGTTACTAAGGAAAGGTAAATTTTTAAGAAAATTTACTAGGAAAAAGGTAAATTTTCAAAGTTTCGATGTAAGAAGAATTATAAAATTGATTGCTGTAGAAAAATTTCTATATTATTAGTCACTTGAAAGTATTTAAAATGTTCTTAATGTAAAATTTTTTTTAATAATTTATAATGCTTTCATAAAAATTATCGAAATAATCGCAACTAAATGGATCTATTTTTATATGTGTAAAGAAAAACTATACAAGAGAACTTCGTATGAAATTTGTTAATATGAAAAAAAAAAATAAAATAAAAATCTAGAAGAATATAGTAAGTTTTCAATATTTCAATAAATTATTATAGAAATTTAAATTTGAGTAAATTTAAGTTTAAATTTTAGTAAATTTAATTAACTTTGTAGATATTTTGTAGGAAACTTTTATAACTTGGATAGAAAAAATGAGATTAAAAACTTAAATTAGACTAAATATACAATTCTTGTAGTTCTGAAGCTTGCTAAAAACCATTTAAGAAAGATTATTTGTATACCTGGTATATGAGTATTCAGTAAGAAAGAGAAAAACATGATATTGAAAGAAATATACAACTTCCTTAAATTAATCTCTAATATTGTTTGGAATAATAATTTTAAGAATTTTTGATTCTCGTTCCTAGTTTTGTATATTTAATCAAAATTAACTAAAAGTATAAAAGTATTTAAAAAGTGTTGCATAAATTAAACTTAAAATTAAAATAAAAAATTAAAAACTAAAAACTTATAAATACTAGGAAAGTTTTTCATTTTAAGGAAATGAATCGAGCAACTGCAATAACTTTAATCAAGAATCATTTCAACCCTGATCAAATCAATGCAATTATCATTGATGACAGTTTTTATCAAAATTTCAAAGATACATATGACGAAATATTTTCGGCTAATAAATATTTCAGAGTTATAAGATGCAGAAAAAAATTCACTGATATAGAAGACGAAACTGAACTGACAAAAATTATCGAGCTGGAACATCTTAAGAAGAATCATAGAGGAAACCAAGCTGTATACGAAGAATTAAAATTCAAGTACTACAACCCGAATCTAAAATTGAGAATAACTCAATTCATAAATAATTGCGAAATATGCACTCTAGAAAAGTACGATAGGAACCCTCCTAAAATACCGTTTAAAATAACAGAAACACCTACCAAGCCATGAGAGATAGTACACATAGATGTATTCTATATCCTAGACAAAAAATTATTCATGACTATGATTGACAAGTTTTCAAAATTTGCCATGGCCTTCCAAATTAATGGAAGATCCTGGACAGAATTCAAGACAAAACTACTGCATATAATAAATACATATGGGAAAATAGGAAAGATAATTGTCGATAATGAATTAGGCTTCAAAGCAATTCCCATGCAACAATTCCTGAACAATGAAGACATTAACATACATTTTGCATCCAATAGCAATCATACTTCAAATGCGGACGTAGAAAGACTTCATAACACTATTAACGAACACATAAGACCATTAAGACATGATGAAAAGAACAAAGACGAGACAATGGAAGAATACATGTTTAGAATCATAGGATTCTACAACAATACAGTGCACAGCACAACTGGCATTAGGCCAATAGACTTCATTAATGGAAAGATACACGAAAACGACTGTATGAGAATCCACGATATAATTGCCGCAAAGAACGAAAAATATATCCGTAAAATGAATATGGATATAAAAGACGTAGAACTGGAAGGCGGAACTAATTTTATTAGGGAAATTAGAGGTGGAAAAAACCACCGGAAATATAGGAAAATTAATTCAAATAAAATAGACGAAGAACATATAGAAACTATAAAAACCAAACACAAATATTATAAGACCCACGTACGACCCAAGAAAAAATATAAAGTTAGGGACAACCCAACTATCAAAATTTGGATAATAATACTGACTCTCTTTGGAACCACTACGATGCAGACAATTGACATTGTGGACCCAACAGCGAATAACGGAATTATACCAATTAAAACTGCAGACTTTCGACCCATTGAGGACTACAACAAAGTATTACATATCATTAACTTAACTGAATACCAACAAACATTAGAATTTCTGGAAAATAGTATCGGAACCCTCAAACAAACAACATTTGAAACCGGACCCTTAATGAATACAATAAGACAAAATTTCATTTTATTAAAGAAAAGATAGAAAATTTAAGTCCCCATTTTAAGACTAAACGAGGACTAGTGAATGTGCTCGGAATAGGACTTAAGATAATAGCAGGTACAATGGATAGTGAAGACGAGAAACATATACAAGACAAACTCAACATCCTATACGATAGAGAAATGAACAAGACGAAAGATTTAAATGACCTCACCACTTTTAATAACGTTATAACCTTGCAGATACGAAATATAACTGACCACATAAATAGCCAACAATATCAGGTGGAAAAATACATAAATAAATTCAAAAACATCATACAGAACAAAATAGCGACTCTAGAAGATGAAATAACCTTCATGTCCCAAGTGTACCAAATAAACAATGACATTTCACTATTAGAAGATCACGTAGATGACATTGGACAAATAGTATTATCAAGTAATCTAGGAATAATACCTACTGACATTTTGACTCAAACAGAACTAGACCTCATAACAAATTTCGATAGTTACACGAACATAAAGACAACCGTTGCACTACACGAACAAAATCTAATAATAATTCTACTAATACCTATATATTCAGTTCAAAAACTTACGAAAAATATGTTCGAACCCATTCCGAATTCTTCTAATAGATCGGTAGTTCTTGAGACTTCAGAGATTTTGACTGACATTAACAATAACATATTTAAGACGAACGTCAAAGATGACCTAAAAAGAAATCTAGTAACTATAGAAGACGAACGTTTAGAGAGCATTCTTAACTTTCGAGAAGCGATATGTAACATGAAAATACTAAACGAAACAAAAGTTGTAGAAGTCATTCAAGGCGTACTAGTATTTAAAAATTTTTTTAGTAATATAACACATAATTGTAATAATGTAAAAATAAACAAACATGGAAATTTTATGATAAAATTTGAAAATTGTAAAATAAATATACAAAATAAAACATTTACAAATTTAAACGTTAAAATACATGAAAAACTTTTGTTACCAAATATGTTCGTAAAAATTAAGGAAAACCCAAACACTACTATAACTGAAATAAAACTAGAATCATTATATTTAAAACAATTAGAGTATGACCAAGATATTGATAAAATTATTTACCACAATAGAAAAGTAAAAGCATTTAACTACAGCATCAATGGATTTATTATCATATCTATCATAATAATAATTGTAGTATTTAAATCAAAAACCAATCAAAAATTTGTGATTTCGTAGGAGACTCAATGTAACGGTGGGGGTATTATAATACCCATAATACCTAAAACACAAATCATATGAATTAGCACTTTTGCAATTATTCTTCTCTAATAATTGCCAGTATACATTTCCTTCGTCTGGAATATTTCCTGACGACGACATACATTTTATATTTTTTTTTCCAAATTAAATTTAAGCACAAGTTTGCTTCGTTCCCAATATAAAAAATTGCAATAAAACACACTTTTGATAAATAATTTTCAAGTTAAATTTAAGAACCAATAACATCCGTTAAACATAAGTTTGCTTCGTTCCCAAACTACACCGGAAACAAAACACACTTATGATAAACATTTTCGAATTAAATACAAAAACAACAACAATAACAATAATAACGTCACCAATACATAAAAATGTACTGAAACGAAACACACTTATGACAAATATTTTTGGCGAATTCAAAATTGCTAACATAAAGTGTTTGTTCCCAATGCATTTATACAGGAAACAAAACACACGTATGAAATGACGAAATGACAATTGTACCTAGAATAAGGCTATGCCTTTTGGTTAGACAACAGCCCGCATCAAGAAGAAAATTGCTATGGATGTATCAACTACCATAAAACTTTGAATAGAAGGAAAGCAAAGAATAAAACTTATGTAGCAGTGCAAAGTGTCCAATTACCATTACCGCACTCAGAATTCGTTCCAGTACCAACATACCGAAGTATTGATTTTTAAACAGATATCAGTACTACAACCGCCGCTGCTACATCCATGGATTTCTTCTCAAAATACGACCCTGGTGAAGGTACATCCTATGAAACATCAAAGGACCCAGTCCTAGTCACACAAAACCAATTGGATCGAATTGTTGCAAATTTGTGTTTGACTCAGAAAAAATCAGAACTACTGGCTTCATTTTTGAAAGGAAATAATTTGCTGGCAAAAGGTACCAAAGTAACAGCTTTTCGAAAACATCAAAAAATTTCGCTTATTGCAACGACATTGAAATTTAATGGAGACGAAAGGTTAACCTATAAAAAAGATTATTGGCGTTTATTCATCGATAGTTCACTAATCAGCTTAAAAGTTGTGCTTTTACACACAACAAATAGAATGCATTCTGTTCCGAATGCGTATAGCACTGACACTAGTGAAAATTTCGATAATTTGGAACACATTCTGGAAGTAGTCAAATATAACGAACACCAGTGGCGCATTTGCTGCGACCTCAAAATAGTTTCATTGATTACAGGCTTAACAGCATCTGGCCGTCCAAAATATCCGTGTTTTTGTGCGATTGGGATTCACGATACGGAGAAGGCATTAAAGGAAGAAACCAGTACAAACAGCATAACTGGAATAGTCGCATTGGACGGAAATTGCCTAAAGACAATAGGCTACATGAAAGTCTGGTTCCTGAAATGAAAATTTTGTTGCCGTTGCTCCACATTAAACTTGGCATTGCTAAAAATTTTTTGAAATGTATCGCAAAAGGACCAGCAGTATTCAACCGATTAAAAGACATTTTCCCAAGACTAATGCCGTTTTCTTTTCTGACAGAAAATGCCGCATTTTATTTGCACTTTTTTCGAAAAGTGTATTTTTTTTATATTCTAAATCAAGAGAAACCTTATATTATATATCAATCGAAAGTCTCAAAGAGTTGTGTTCATAAAATGCAAAAAAAAATTGATTATTATTATCCTCTTTGAAGTCATAGGGTGAAAACATTCAAAAAAGGGGAACAACGGGGAAATATTCTCACACTATGACTTGAAAGAAGTCAATGGCTGCAATTTTTTGCGATTTACGAGGGGCTGACTGTGAGACCTTTCGATTGATGTATAAGATAAGTTTGCTCTTAATTCAGAATATATAAAAAAATACACTTTTCAAAAAAAGTGCAAATAAAGTGCGACATTTTTTTTTTGTCAGAAACGAAAACGGCATAAGTAACGCCAAAATTCAGGAACGGGTTCTTAATGGTCCCGACATACGGAAACTAATGAGTCGTCAAGATTTTGACAAGGTTCTGACAGACCGAGAATTAAATGCATGGCTCGCATTGAAAGCAGTTATTAAAGGACTTTTGGGTAAAGAACGCAAAGACAACGACAGGCAATCTGTTGCAAACATGTGGCAGCTTTCGATGAAATTGGGGTTAATATGTCGTACAAAATTAATCTCTTGCATCAACATCTTGATCAACTCGCTCAACAGTTGCCAACTGAATCTGATGAGCAAGGCGAACGTTATCACCAAACTGCGCTTCCATTTGAAATAAGGCAACTATAGAGTGTGCATATTTTGAATTCCTAGATTTTTCTAATATTTTTGTCAGAGTGCACAATTTAAACATGTTAACGATTGAAAAGTATTTTCGTTTCAGGTACAGAGGAAAGAAATCTCCAGATGCAATACTTGCTGAAACTTGTTGGCGGTATAAAAACACCTTTGAAGAAGAGGAAGACGAGGAAAAAGAGGAAGAAGTGGAAGACAAAGATGAAATTCCAGAATATCTGTTGGACGAAATTATCGACCTTTCTGATGATGATGACGATGACCAAGATATTAGAGAGAGCAGTGATGTTGATCCACAGCCGCCTGCTAAATGGCAACTGGCCAAATCATTAATTTAATTTATTTAATTTTTTACTTAAAACTTTTCATAACTAACATTTCAAAAATATATTTTTTTTCCAAATTTTTATAATTTCTTTTTCAACGTTTCTTCAAAACCAACACTGAACAAATTGGTACATAAAAAATGAGAAGTAAATTAATATCAAGCTGGAAAACGCAAGTATCATGATTGTTTTCTTTTCAAATGAAATTTATTGAAGAAACTGAGAAGCATCTTATAGATCAACCAGAAAGCAAAAAAGACTTAATTTTGTGGAAAATATTTTCAAAAAGCATGAAAAAAAATTATTTTTCCAACATTTTGCTTCGTAAGCACCACAAAAATTTTCTAAATCAATTTTTTAAAAAATTTTAATTGTTGCATAGGTCTCTAGCAATAATTTGGCTTTCACAGATTGAAAAAATATCAATCAGTCGACGAGTTATAGCCAAAAAACCATATAAACAATATTCTGAAAATCGGCATTTGACTGCAAAGTTCGAAGGTCGATTAAAAAAAAAATTCGAGCTAACATAAACAAACGCCGCGATACGGGTCTTCTAATTTAGCCTCTATTTTCAACTCTCACTCTCAGAATCGACCTAACTTTTGCTAACCTGAATTTGTTCCACAGTTCCATTTGTTCCATTAGCTGTTCATATATCGAAAACTCTAGTGTTTTGATCATCTCCTGGATAAGTTTTAGTTATTCGACCTAATTTCCAATGATTGGATGGCAAGCTATTGTTTTTTATGACTACGAGATCATTGACCTTGACATTTTCTTTTGGATATTTCCATTTATATCTGCGATGTAGCTCGGCGAGATATTCAGATTTCCATCGTTGACAAAATGAATGGTAGATTATTCGGAGGCGCTTCCAGCGGTTGGCAAGGGTCGGATTTCCATTTAATACATCTGGTTCCGCTGGAGCCATGAACTGTGTGCCAATAAGAAAGTGTCCCGTTGTCAATAGGGTCAAATCGTTAGGGTCATCGATAGCAGGGCTTAAGGGTATGGAATTGAGGCAAGATTCGATTCGGGTCAAAATTGTAGACGTCTCTTCAAATGTGAATTTCATATTTGGAATTATTTTTCGTAAATGGGTTTTGAATGATTTTACGCCTGCCTCCCAGAGTCCGCCCATATGTGGGGCACCAGGAGGTATAAAATTCCAGCTGATGTTTTGATGACTGTAGTGATGAATCAGTTGATGTTGAAGGGTCTTAATGAATTCAATTCTATCCTTTTTGATAAGTTCTGCCTACGAAATTTGGTCCATTGTCGGAATATAAGTTAGCTGGACAACCACGTCTGCCAATAAAGCGGGAAAATGCGGCTAAGAAGGCTTGCGTCGATAAATCACTAGCTGCTTCTGGGTGAACAGCTTTAGTCGTAAAGCTTACGAAAATGCAATATACCCTTTTGTGATGAGACATGCTCGGCCAGTAAAATTTCTAATGTTGAAGGGTCCAGCATAATCTACGCCTACTGTTTCAAATGGTCTTGAAATTGATGTTCGTTCTGGCGGTAAAGAAGCCATAATTTAATTTTGTGTCTGTTTTTTATATAAAACATAAGTTTTGCAATTATTGACGACATTTTTGACTAGGGGTCGTAATCTAAATATCCAATATTCTGCTATAAGAATTCGAATCATGAGTTGATTTCCCCCATGTAAAGTTATTTTGTGTGTAAATTCTGTAATAAATCGCATCAATTTTGAATCATAAGGAAGTAATATTGGATGTCGCTCATTATACAGTGGATCAATAAAGTTTAGGCTCACCATGATTTCCAAGAAGGATCTGTCAATAACTTTGTTTGTTATCAATTTAGAAAAAATATTTCGATATCGTTTTTTACGTTGACCGTTTTATTGACCATTCAACACAAAAAATATTTCATATTTTATTATTTCTAAATACAAACTAAAAAATAATGTAAATCCATGTAAAAAAAAGTTTAGGCACACATGCGTAAAGTTTTGATATATGAGTGGTTTTGCACATTTAATATTTGGTTGAGCCTCTTTTGGCCTGGATAATGGCTTCAAGGCGGCGAGACATACTTTTTACTATAGCTAGATGTTTCATCATGTGTAATATTTTCCCATTCTATGCGAAGTGCCTCTTTAAGCGATTCTTTTGATGTAATGTGATGGTTTCGTATTTTTTCTCCAGTAAGTTCCAAACGTGCTCTTTGGGATTCGTATCTGGCGACTGCGCAGGTGTTTTTAGCTGTTTGCAATGGTATATAAGCCATTCCTTTACAAGATATGATGAATGTTTTGGGTCATTATTTTGTTGGAACAAGAACTTCCCATCTAAACTCAGCTTTGCAACACTTGGAGCTAAATTTTCTTTTAAAATATTCAAATAAGAATGCTTGTCCATTTTATCATCTATAAACTCAAGATATCCCACTCCATATGCTGCCATACACCCCCACACCATAACATTACCGCCACCATGTTTCACTGTCTTAACAGCATTATTTTGCTGAAGCTCTCTGTTTTTCTTTCGCCAAAGTTCTTGGGACCATCCGAACCAAAAATGTTAAACTTTGACTCATCGCTGAATATCACGCTATTCCAGAATGCCTCAGGCTGATTAATATGTAGTTTTGCGAATTCTTTTTTTCTTGTTTATATCAAAAAGCCGCGTATTCCGTATTGTTTGCGGATTTAAGTTTCCTTTAAAGCCTTGTTTCATTTCTTCGCACAATTTCACAGCCGAAATCTTTGGGTTTTGAGCCACTGCAGCAACAGTTATCCGCTCCTGGCGTGGTGTAAATTTTTTGGGCATCCACATCTGCTCTCACGCTCTAAATTTTTCGTTTTTTGATAATGTTTTATAATGTTTCTTACAGTTTCAAAATTATATAACACCGAAAAATTTAAAGTGGCATCAACGACCACAAACACATTAAGACAACTGTTTTCGAATACAAAAAGTAAACACGGAAAAATGCAAAATTCCAACGTATTTTATAAAATAAACTGCACTGGTGACAAGAACAACATATGCAAACAAGTATATGTTGGGACAACAAAAAACGAATTAAAAACAAGTAAGTGTTAAATTCGGCTGTGCCGAATTTTTCGATACCCTCCACCTGAGTCTTTAATTTTTAATTTTTAATTTCCAATTTTTAATTTTTAATCTTTAATTTTTAAATTTTAATTTTTAATTTTAAATTTTTAATTTTTAATTTAAATTTTTAATTTTTAAGCTTTAATTATTAATTTTTAATTTTTCGTTATTGATTATTCATTTTTCATCTTTCATTACTCATTTTTCAATCTTAATTTTTCATGTTCCATTTTTCAATTTTCATATTACACTTTCCATATTCCATTTTTCATATTTCAGTTTCCATTCTCCATTTTAAATTTTTCATTTTTTAATTTTTCATCTTTCATTTTTTAATTTTCGTTATTCATTTTCCACTTTCCATTTTTAATTTTTCAATTTCCATTTGCCATTTTTCAATTTTCATTTTCCATTTTTCATTTTTAAATTTACATTTTCCATTTTTAACTTTTCATTTTTCTATTTTCATTTTCCATTTTTCATTTTTCAATTTTCATTTTCCATTTTTAATTTTTCATTTTTCAATTTCCATTTTTCAATTTTTATTTTCAATTTCCCATTTTTCATTTTTCCATTTCCATTCTGCGTTTTCCATTCTCCGTTTTTCATTTTTATTTTTTAATATTCTTTTTTTAATTTTCATTTTCCATTTTTCATTTTCATTTTCCATTTTTCATTTTTAATTTTTTAATTTCCATTTTCTAGTAGTCATGTTTTCATTCTTCAATTTTCGTTTTCCATTTTTCAATTTTCATTTTCCATTTTTCATTTCCATTTTCCCTTTTTCAATTTTCATTTTCCATTTTCCATTTTTCATATTTCAGTTTTCGTTTCCATTTTCCACTTTCCATTTTTCATTTTTCAATTTTCATTTCCCATTTTCAATTTTCATTTTTCATTTTCCATTTTTCAATTTCATTTTCCATTTTTCATTTTGCATTTTTCATATTTCATTTTTCATTTTTTATTTTTCAATTTTCTTTTTTCATTTTCCATTTTTCATTTTCCATTCTCCATTTTTCATATTCTATTTTACATTTTTCATTTTCCATTTTCCGTTTTTCATTTTCCATTTTCCATTCTCAATTTTCTATTTTCCATTTTTTATTTTCCATTTTTTTCATTTTTCAATTTTCTTTTTTCATTTTCCATTTTTCATTTTCCATTCTCTATTTTTCATTTTCTATTTTACATTTTCCATTTTCCGTTTCTCATTTTCCATTTTTCATTTTTCAATTTTCATTTTCCATTTTTAATTTTTCATTTTTCAATTTCCATTTTTCAATTTTTATTTTCAATTTCCCATTTTTCATTTTTCCATTTCCATTCTGCGTTTTCCATTCTCCGTTTTTCATTTTTATTTTTTAATATTCTTTTTTTAATTTTCATTTTCCATTTTTCATTTTCATTTTCCATTTTTCATTTTTAATTTTTTAATTTCCATTTTCTAGTAGTCATGTTTCATTCTTCAATTTTCGTTTTCCATTTTTCAATTTTCATTTTCCATTTTTCATTTCCATTTTCCCTTTTTCAATTTTCATTTTCCATTTTCCATTTTTCATATTTCAGTTTTCGTTTCCATTTTCCACTTTCCATTTTTCATTTTTCAATTTTCATTTCCCATTTTCAATTTTCATTTTTCATTTTCCATTTTTCAATTTCATTTTCCATTTTTCATTTTGCATTTTTCATATTTCATTTTTCATTTTTTATTTTTCAATTTTCTTTTTTCATTTTCCATTTTTCATTTTCCATTCTCCATTTTTCATATTCTATTTTACATTTTTCATTTTCCATTTTCCGTTTTTCATTTTCCATTTTCCATTCTCAATTTTCTATTTTCCATTTTTTATTTTCCATTTTTTTCATTTTTCAATTTTCTTTTTTCATTTTCCATTTTTCATTTTCCATTCTCTATTTTTCATTTTCTATTTTACATTTTCCATTTTCCGTTTCTCATTTTCCATTTTTCATTTTTATTTTTCATTCTCCGTCTTCCATTTTCATTATCCATTGGAAAATTTCCATTTTTCGTTTTCATTTTTTCTTTCATATTGGCAATTTATTTTATTATAACGTGATACCGATAAAAAAAAATATGTGGCAATACTACTAACATGAGCTATGTTCTGTGTTCTTGGTATTGTTAATATATATGCATACTAGTTGATTGTGTGGCGCCTAGGCGCCCATTTAAAAATTATGAATAAAACAGTTTAAATTTAAATACACGAAAAATTTATATTAAATTATATTTCTTTTAATATAGTAGTAAATTGAAAATTATATTGTTACATATGTAGTGTATGCATACTATAGAGCATTCAGACAGTGCATGAATGTTAAGCATAGGGTAATTGGTTTTGGTAAATAAAACGAAAACACTTGACACACATATGTTGACCATAAACGTTGCAATTCGATAATGCACGTGTGGGTACAAACATTACGATGAATGAATGTGTGTGGCATTGCAGTTTGTAAACAAACCCAAAATAAAGTATAAACAAGAGGGTTTCTGTTTTCAATTGCATGACGGCAACACAAAGCGAGTACGGAAATGTTTGGAGTATTTGGTACTGCCGTACTTGACATGTTTTTGTGTTTTATAATAGCTGACCACCCAATAGATACATGTGCTTCACACATGTAGGTCGCTAGACGAATTACCAAGGGCAGTCGCAATGCTATTAGAGCACTGCATAGTTTTAAGTAATTATTTTTAGTATATAAGTAGGAGATATTAAAATTGTAAAATCAATCATTGTCGAAACGTCAAATCGACGACAACGTTAAATATCTAAAAAAGAGAAAAGATTACTAAACAATGAGTAGAACGTCTTTTTACTAAATGAAGAAGAAGATACAGGTAAATCATCAAACCAACATCTTAACATGGCGATCCTAAGGACATCCCTGGAATCCTGATCATCAACCAAAATCACCATCATCCTGATCCTGATCATCAACCAAAATCACCATCACACTGAATCCTGAATCCTGAATCACCACCACCATCCAGATCCTGCCTTACATCCTTGGTACATCTTTAATCATCATGGTAATCCTGAAAATCTAGATAATGAAGCTCCTGGAAGCATAACGGTCATCATACTAATCCTGGTACTCCCTACAAATCATCTTTTGGTAATCCAATTTGACGAACTACATTACAAGTGATAATAAGGTAGTATAAAAATTGTTAGGGACGGTTTTTATTTAAGTGCTTTTGCGCAAATAAAAAACTGCTGAAAATTGTACAAAAAAAAAAAATTTTCTTTATGGAAAGAAAAAAAAAACTTGAGAATATACTCAAGAAAATAGAGACAACTAAATTAGACAATACAATGGCGAATAAAATATTAAACACGACTGATTTAGCAGCAATTTCAAAACTCATACCGATATTTAACGGTGCGAGAGAAGAGCTCGAAATATTTATAGCAAATTTGGGGATAAGACAGAAAAAATTTGTAGGCTTAAGAGCACAAGTAACAATATTTAAAAAAATTTGTATATAAAAAAAAAAAGAATAAATACATATTTTAAATAATAAATCTTAAAAAAAAATTAAGAAAGAAAGATGTAAAAATTAATTATTAGTATCTTATACATATATATATAAAACAAGTAAGAAATTATAGTCGGTCTAGACCGACTATACGATACCCTATACCATGCGTTTAGAAACCCTATCTCTTAGGCCCAACTAACTGGACATAGAAAATAAGCAAAAACCAAATTTGAGTGGGATTTTTATTAATTTTTTTGGCTGCAAATATAAAAAAGTTCATATCGGATGCTATATCTATAAAGGGGCTAGGTCCAAAAATGGACCGATCCTGATCATGTTAGGTAAAGTCTCTTGTATTTTGCAAAAATATGTACAAACAAAATTTGAGAAGAATCAGTGCAATATTTTTGTTTTTAATAGATTTAACTGAAGATCGGGAAGAGTTCTATATGGGTCAAAGGGATCATTTTTGGACTACTCATTAGTGGATGTAATGAACGCATACAAACCTAATTTGAGTAAGATCTATATGACAATTTGGATCTTATGGCAATTTATGTCGATTTCATATGGGTAATTTGTATGGGGGCTAGGTCTGAACATGGACCGATTCTCACCAATTTAAATAGCGTTCATCCCATGGCCGATTAAAGCTTATGTGCCAAATTTCATCAAAATATATTCATATTTGCGACCTGCAGTTTGATTACAAGCTTTACATGGACACACAGACGGACGGACGGACGGACGGACGGACATTGTTAAATCAACTCAGAAAGTGATTCTGATTCGATCGGTATAATTAAAGATGGGTCTAGGTCAAATATTTTTGGTTGTTACAAACAGCAGCACAAAGTCATTATACCCAAACCACATAGTGGTATAGGGTATAAAAAAGATTAATACATTATTATTATAAAATGGAAAAATAATATATATAGGGAATAAAGTAAGAAGTTTCTATTACATATAGGAAAGGTAATTAGGACTATAATAGAATACTGCATTTGTGTCTCAGAAAAATAATTATGACATTATTTTTAACAATTGTAATATGTTAATTAATCCAATGGAATTGATGAGTAGAAAAAAGAAATATATAAAACTTATGAATAACAAAATAGATTGTAATGGCATCAATATATTATACGTTTAGGCAATGATAAGGGTGGAATTGAGAGTAGTATTTGAAATAGTAGGAATGAATACTGGTGAAGACTGACAGAATGAAATAGCATAAAATGAGGATAAGAGGAAACAGCACCTGTTGGAATTGATCACTTCAAGATGTGTGCATGTACATCGGTAAGTGATGCTAGGAGCAAATATATGAATAGGAAATAAATAAATGGAGATAATTTGATAATTGGAAGATAAAAATGGGGAATGAAAGGAAGAATATTGCGCACATAGGACGTGGTGATAATCCATCGAAACTAGATTCGACTATGGAGAAACTACGTGCCTGATATAATTATTGAATAAATAGGCTAGCGAGATACAGTGATAATTCTGCGAAACTAGATTTCGATGTGAAGAAGCTGATATCTATTATGAGATGAATATATGGAGTATAAGAAATGAATATATATGCTATGAGAATAAGCCCCAAGAATAGAGAAATAATGGAAGAGAAAATAGAAGCAAGTAACAATAAGAAGATTAAATAACATGATTAGTAATCCTCGGAGCTAGACAGAATTTTAGGAATACACCAGGCAACATATAATTAATGAAATCGATGACTACTTTATCATTGACCACAGGCAAATGAATTGATAAAAATATTAAAATAAATTGATGAAATTAATATTTAAAATTAACGAAAAATAAAATAAATTGATGAAATAAATATTTAAAATGAACAGAAAAAAAAGATTAAAATAAATCGATGAAATGAATATTTAAGTTGAATTGATAGAAATATTAACATAAATCGATTATAGAATGAATAGGTAAAATAAACTTACATTTGTATTGCATTGAATATTAATGATAAAGTTTTAAGGTGAAAATTACAATGGAATGAAATAAATTTTGTGTTCAATACATAATTCTAAGAATAATTATGTAAAAGAAATATAATATAAAATAACAATAATTCTAGTATGAACAGATGATAATTTTAAGATATCAATACTTAACAATTGTAAAGTAGTACACTCCGTTTGAGTTGATATTTGGAAAATTACCGAATTTACCAGGTGATGAAATCCGTAATCATCCCAAGGTGTATAATTTTGATAATTATGCAAACGAGATAAAGGCCAGACTGAAATATTCACTGGACAGTGCGAAACACATGACTGAACAGGTGAAGAAAAATAGACAAATAGAATCACAGAAAAAGACGAATAGGATAGATTTAAATATAGGTGATTTAGTATTAGTTAAAGTAGAAAATAAAAGGAAAAACGAGGCACCATACAGAGGTCCTTATAGCACAGTAGAGATAGCTGATTTGAATATCTCAGTAAAGATAGGAAATAATATTAAGACTCACCATAAGAATTTGTTAAAAAAGTATAACCATTCGTAAGAATTTTAAATACGATAAATAACAAAAACCAAACTACATGATAAGAATTTTTTTTATATATAATAAACAAACGTACTTGTTAAGCTAAAAGAAAAAGAAAATACGTTAATGAAATTATTATTGTTAATGAATTGTATTATTATTATTACTCACTAAATATAAGCGATTGAAAAAAAAAAAAAAAAAAAATTTTTTTTAAATAAGAAAAAAAAATACAGGCATAATAATTTTCTTTTGAATATAAATTACCATAATCGAAAGTAGCAATTAAGTTAAACAAACAATTATGTAAATATATTCTATATGTTAATGAAAATATTATTAAAGGTGTTAATGACATTATTCATTTAAAGCGTAGAATTACGGAACAAATTTTTTTTTTACCAATAAAATTATAATTTAATTGTCAATGGCATTCGCATATAATATTACAGTATGAGAACAAGGTGTCATATGTATAAAATGAATATAACACAAATGTATACACGTAATGATTCATATTTATAATAAATAATAAAATTACATACATACTAGCTGACACTGAAGATCAGTATAGTCTTGATAGAATAGCTAGTTAACAATGAAAACATATATATAAGCATTGTATTAATAAGAAAATGTACATATATATATATATATATATAGGAACTAAGCATGCAGTATGCATACAATAATATACACAGTAATCTTACAATCTCTTTTGAACTTAAAGAAATTGTATGATTCCTCTTAAGGGCGGTGGTGTAGTGTATGCATACTATAGAGCATTCATACTGTGCATGAATGTTAAGCATATGGTAATTGGTTTTGGTAAATAAAACGAAAACACTTGACACACATATGTTGACCATAAACGTTGCAATTCGATAATGCACGTGTGGGTACAAACATTACGATGAATGAATGTGTGTGGCATTGCAGTTTGTAAACAAACCCAAAATAAAGTATAAACAAGAGGGTTTCTGTTTTCAATTGCATGACGGCAACACAAAGCGAGTACGGAAATGTTTGGAGTATTTGATACTGCCGTACTTGACATGTTTTTGTGTTTTATAATAGCTGACCACCCAATAGATACATGTGCTTCACACATGTAGGTCGCTAGACGTATTACCAAGGGCAGTCGCAATGCTATTAGAGCACTGCATAGTTTTAAGTAATTATTTTTAGTATATAAGTAGGAGATATTAAAATTGTAAAATCAATCATTGTCGAAACGTCAAATCGACGACAACGTTAAATATCTAATAAAGAGAAAAGATTACTAAACAATGAGTAGAACGTCTTTTTACTAAATGAAGAAGAAGATACAGGTAAATCATCAAACCAACATCTTTACACATTTGTACATGTGAAAAAAGATTGTGTCTGTAGAAATTATATACATAAGTATCAAAACAGATAACAAATATTTGGCAAAAAAGTTTTTGATGTGTAAACATCTATACGCGCAGGGGGGTAAATTTCCATTTCACAATACAATCACAAAAACAGTGTAACACGTAGTAGGTGAGAGTGGACAGATAACGCTGTGTGACTTATGATTGTATTGGTGAAAAAATTATGATATAACATTGTTTTTTTATGCCACTTTTTTAAAAGCGTCATCTATGTATCACTTATATACGTTTATATTGGGATATTTTTAACGTTTTACAGCAAAGGGTTGTTGAATTAGCTGAAACAGTTTTTGCTATAAGTGATACATAGATGACGCTTTCTGTTTGATTTTAAAAAATTACATTAAAAAAATCTTTAATTACTAGATGTTTACACATCTTCCCTGTGATCGGACTCACATGATTTTTTTCAATTTAGAATCTCTTGAAAAATTATATTTCGTGTGAAATATCGTTGGTCATTTAATAGCCAAAGCCACATAGTTGGTCGTGTGAAAATACCGCGGTCTCCAAATTAATGCCAAATCAAATGACTGGCCTTGAGCCTTGTTTATGGTAATTGCGTATGCAGGAATTACTGGAAACTGGCGGCGTTTTAATATGAAAGGTAATGTGGTGTCGGTTGGGGCGAGATCAATCGTAGGAATTAGAACCGTATCATTTTGGTCAGCGTTACAGAATTTGTCAGTCACTGAGACAGGGATCAGCGTAAATATATTTAAGATATTACCCGGCCTTCACGCGTTAAATTTTTGGCTTTTAGGTTTTAATGCACTCACACTTTTTTACTCTTTTTTACTAAACAATCATACGTTTCAATTCTTTCTTTCAATTTTTCAATGGGACAGTTGCTTAAAAATTTTTTGACTATTGGATGTGTGATCAATTTGACTTGAACATGGGAAGGCCGGGTAAAGTGAGGAGATTGGAGGTTCCCAAAATTATTAAAATTTAATACAATGGAGTGCGCTTATAACGAACCCTGGTTGTAATAAGTTTTTGTTTATAGCGAAGAATTTCTTCGGTCTCAAGAGTTTTAATCACATTTTTCATACAAATTGCTTCTCTTATAGCGAACAGTTTTTATATCAAACTTTTGACTTTAACAATTTTTTTTCCATTTCAGAATTTTCCTATATTATATATATTTAAAAAAAATTAATTTTAATTTAATTTAATTTTAATACAAAACAAAAACTTCGATTTTCAAATGAAGTTTTGTAAAAGGTCCTTTTATGTATATTTTCGCAAAAGTTTGCCAGTAGCCAACCTTTGCTTTGTACTTTCTGCTTCTATACATAAGGAGTTTTTCATATTATATGATTTTAAAAAAATATTTTATTTTGATAGAAACTCGGTAATTTTAGTCTCATTAAGACAAACAATTAATATGTATCTTTTTAGAAATTTAATTTATGTTTTATAACTTTATAAAATGCCCCAAAATAAATAAACTTATTCAACTAAAAAAACTTTTAAACCTTTCGGACAAATCAAAAAAATACTACGGTTATAACGAACTTAGTCTATAAGGAACTAATTTGGCTGGTCCCGCCGAGTTCGCTATAACCTAACTCCATTTTATTGTAGAAAAATAGAATAGCATAGAAAAAAAAAAAACGTTTTAGAGCAAGGTTCCTAAAGGTTTCTTAAGGTGGGTAAGGTTTTAAAAGTTAAAAAAAGTATTTTCATAATTCTTTTTTGAAGATATGAATAACGTTGGATTATTTATTTCATATATACGTTATAGATATTTGAAGAATCTTTGAAAAAAATTTCAATTAAAAATTTTAATAAATAAGTCTGTGACAGCGAATCTCCGGAGGCGTTGTTGTTTTGCGGTGAACATCATAACTCGTTACAGGATCATGTGAAATAAAAAAATCGAAACGCGTTTCAAAGGTGACATGTTTCCTGTGGTAGTGACGAAGAGTTTTTTAATTTTTTTTTTTTTTGCAGCATTTTGAAGTGAAAAACGATTTTTGCTACACAATTTCGGGAATTTGTTGTTAAAAAATGAGAAATAAAATGAAATTAAAAAAACCCTTCGTGATTACCTGATGATTTATGTGTCGATATAGTGTCTAAAATTGCAAAAGAATCGGTCAAGTAGATTTTGAGTTATGATGTTGGTGGACTTCGAATTTATATACTATGATTTATATACTATATACCGTATGAGGCCGGTCGCTGGAAACGCTGTATCTTCTTAAGTTTTGCTCTGATTTACTTAAAGTTTTGAAAAAACAGTCTCGATATGTTGTGCATTCAGAAAGAGAAATGCAAAAAAGGTTTTAAAACCTACCAACCGTTAAGATAGTGCAAACACCAATACACCTACAAAAAAGAGAAAAAAATATTTCATATGTCATCATAAATGTGAACTGTAAAAAGCGAACATTTTTTCCAGTTATCTATAAATCCAAAAAAAAAAAGAAAATAAGGGCGTATTGGTTTAACTTAAAAAACAAAATTGTTATTCCAAATCGCCTTTAATTCTTCTATGATAATTTCAATAAATTAATCAAAATAAAATCTTAAATAAACCTATTTACGTAACTTATGTTTGTCTAAATTTTTTGAAAGCAAATTATGCAAAAATTAATATTATGAGTGAAAAAAAATTATTTTCACACCTCTCTTCTGAAATTACAATGTAATTTAATTAAGCAAAGTCAGAATAATTTAAATTTTAAACTTAATATTGCACTATTTTTTAAAGTGCTTTTCAATACAGAGCTTTAAACGAAATCATACGTTGGACAACAACAAAATCCACATTGAAGATCTCTTTTTTCTCAAATATTTATCAAAAAAGCATACTCTTTGGTAAGTGCTGGCCATCAGAGAACCTGAGCGAAAGCACTCCTAACAATTCAAAACAATTTTGAGATGAAAAACAAAACAGACAAACGGATAAGTTTAGTTTGATAAAAGAAGTATGTATGCATATCCGACGACGTTAAATGAGAAAAATAAAAATGTTTACAATTTCCTTCATTAATTTTTTTTGCAGAATTTTTTCATTGACCAACAAAGGGAATTTAAAGAAGAATTTGAATAGATATTAGTTTTTTGATGCATTTTTCGCGTTCATCTTATTCCATATGTAACACGAAATCTGCATATGTAGTGCTATTGTCGTTAGCAGTGCTGCTAATTTTGACAACTTATTTTAATTTCGACGAATTTTCAATTTGTTAAATTTGTTACAATGATGATTGAAGATTTTAAATTTTCAGTAGTATAAAAATTGGTATTTCAAGGGTTAACAACTAATGGGTTGTAAATCGAAAATTTATAGTTTTAGTTCAGTGAAAATATAAATTACAAAATATGTATAGATTTAATTCTGGGTCAAGTCGTTTCAAAACGGAAACACCTTGAATAGCATCTCCATTTAAGATTTAAGTTTTAATTACGGCGATACTTTAAACCTATATTATATGTTTCAGATATAGATACATATCAATAAAATTATTTAGTTGATTGCTGTGTTAAATTTTTTTCGTTGAAATTTCACCACTAATATATAGAAATAACCAATGCTGTAATAATATTCGTAATATGAATGATATAAATAAATTTTATTGCTTCCTTTTGCAATATTTTTTCGAGTTTTATAAGCGGTAAAATTTTCTTGTCAATTTCTTGTTTTAAAAATGACAATTTTGGCGATTTAGTTTCCAAAATTGTAGATTTTCAGAAGATTTTATTAGCAGCACTGGTCGGTAACAGAGAAGAGAGAAAATTGTGTGTGGGTTTGTATAAAATGGGAAAGATTAAATTTTGTTTGTGTATTTCCCATAGCTTTGTAGGGAGTGCTATGTGTGTGTATTATTTCAGCGTTACAGAATCAGTCAGTCAGTCAGTGAGTCAGGGATCAGCGTAAATATATATAAGATTATTTTTGTGGCATTTTTTTATGTTGTTGTACAATTATTATGTTCAACCACTAAACTGTTACAGCAAACACACTGGGTTTTATGTTTTTTTGAGATATCTACATATTTTTGCTCGTATCTAATCACAATGATGCCCGATGTATCCCATTTTCAATAACAACCTGCTGGGAATTATGGCAAATGACATTTTTGTAACCTTATCCAGTGAGATGGCTTTTTTGTGAATGAGCGTGATTTCAACAGATAGACGGACAGACGGACATCGCTATATCGACTTGAGCTATGATAAGGATCAAGAATATATATACTTTATGGGGCCGGAAATTAGTTTTTCGATGCGTTACAAACGGAATGACAAACCTATATATGAGTCATTCCATGTCAAACCGTACGATTTTTGCTAAAAATTGACTTTGATGTCTTCGATGTCTTTCAAAATTTGAGAACGAAGTCTTCATTAAAAAATATTTTACACGTGTTTCGGGAAAAAAATTAAAAATTTTTTTTTAAAAAGTTATTTGCATTTGAAAATCGTCAAAATCGTGAAAAATCTTCCGACATGACAACATTTAAACTAATGTTTTTATAAAACTAGTGAATGGATTTTGAAGTTCAATACCTTATTTTAAAGGTATTTGAACCTTCTTTTTAAAAAAAATATTATTTTTTATAAATTATTTTTTTTTAAATATTAAAATTTGGGTTTTTTACTTAATTTCTGTTTTCCACAATCTTCGAACAAGTCGAAAAATCTGAAAAAAATATTTTCTGTAAGGTTAATATATTCTTAACATTCCCTCGAAATTTCAGAGTGGAGGTCGAATGGATTCTATTTTTTTACGATTTTTTTTCCATTGCAGCACCACAAAAAAATAACATTTTGTTTATAAACATTTTACTTTCAAGCATGTTAACGAAAATTTCAACGCATGTATGTATGTGTGTATGTATGTATGAAAGTAAAAAAGTGTATATTTTTTAAATATATAACTACCCAGGAAAAACAAACATTACCAAATAATGGGTTTTAGAATGAGATGTAACTGGTTGAAGTTTGCCTGATAAGCTCATTATTTTAACACGGAGATGTCATTGGAGGTAACTAGTTGCCTAGGAACTCATTATTTTCACTTTGAAAGTAATATAGTATGCAAGGCGCTGGCAAGAAATATAAGTAGCTGTATAACACATTATTGGTAACGCCTTATATTCACTTTAGAAGTAATGCAGTGGGCAGTGGTAGGTCATTATTGGTAATGCAAAAATCAATGAGCTGCTATTACGAAATTTTTCCTGGGTAAAAGTTAAATAATAAGCAATTTTAATTTTTATATACATTTTTAATAGAAAAATCAGCTGCAAATGATGTAGTATGAACTTTAATTTGTCTCTCTTGGTACGGAATAAACGCATGGTAGCCTAAAGTACCTGGTATCATTTTTGCTTTAGTAAACCGTTCTTTAAGTTTTTTCTCCTGCTCATTATATTGTTCCGTACTAAAAAATTCGCGATTTATGTTTTTAACATTTTGTTTAACCCATTGATAAAAAGTAGTCGGGGTATTGATTGGATTGTCAATATTGGTCAAACTGGCTCGGGCTGCTAATCTATTAATTGTGCCTCCAAGCCCATCGCAAGGGCCCTTGCCGTGCGAAGTTGCAAAGAAGTGCCACTCTGCTTTTATAGCGAAATCATCTTCGTGAAATGCAAGATTGACAAAATTTTTCTTGTTTTTATATTGAGCACTTGCACCATCTGAGAAGTAAAAAATTTTTTTTAAGGAACTCAATGTTTCTTTAAGGAATTTGATTAGACCTTCCTGAAATAAATTGACAGCTATTGTGTCGTGTTTTAAGCATTCCGATATTGCAACATAATTAATAAATTTTTCTTTCCCATTGTCATTGTAGTAAATAACAATAGGATGAATCGTTACCTGGTCGTTATTCCAATGAAAACCTTGAATGGAATCTTGAATGACAAATGAATAGTTTTCTGCAAAGTCACAAATCACAACGCATTCCCCAGGTTGCAAATCTTTCTTTTGAAAAAAATTGCTTTGTTGTTTGGCAATGTAAGAATGGGTTAACAAGCGACGTAGCTTTTCTGCCAATTTTTCTAAGGATTCGTAAGTTTCTGATTGAATGGTTTCCAAAGATGTTCTGTCAACGGTAATCCATTGCTTATATGATATCTTGTCTACGATATTTTCCGTCAATAATTCATTAAATTTTTCAATTAAATTATCACATCCTGGGCAAAGGTCACACTGCTGAAGATAACATTTTGAAGTAGGCGAATTGCAAATTATTTTTGATAGGCAATCTTCATAAGTTTTAATTTTCAATGTATCGCTTGTCAATGTTGGCAACCCTGAACCGTCAATCATAAGCTTAACATTATACATACACACATTCATACATGCGTTGAAATTTTCGTTAACATGCTTGAAAGTAAAATGTTTATAAACAAAATGTTTTCTTTTTTTGTGGTGCTGCAATGGAAAAAAATCGTAAAAAAATAGAATCCATTCGAACTCCACTCTGAAATTTTGAGGGAATGTTAAGAATATATTAACCTTAAAGAAAATATTTTTTTCAGATTTTACGACTTGTTCGAAGATTGTGGAAAACAGAAATTAGGTAAAAAACCCAAATTTTAATATTAAATAAAAATTAATTTATAAAAAATAATAATTTTTTTAAAAAGAAGGTTCAAATACCTTTAAAATAAGGTATTGAACTTCAAAATCCATTCACTAGTTTTATAAAAACATTAGTTTAAATGTTGTCATGTCGGAAGATTTTTCACGATTTTGACGATTTTCAAATGCAAATAACTTTTTTAAAAAAATTTTTTAATTTTTTTCCCAAAACACGTGTAAAATATTTTTTTATGTTTAATACGTCTGGCAAATTTAAAGAAAATCGGAAGAGGTGGTGTAAAAAAGGTGTTCGGTCTGATATGGAATGACTCATATACCCTCTGCCACTGACGTGTGGAGGGTATAACAAGACTATCAGGACACAGATCGGATCTAAGAAATAGAAATAAATTATTGACACAATAAACGGCATGGCCCATTGTGCAGCATACAAACATTTACCAAACTTGGATGACGTAGAGATTTTACAAAGAGAGGATAAATATAACAAACGATACACACTTGAAATGTTACATATTATAAACATACCGAGAGAGAACCGAATGAATTATAAAACCGACACCGATAATTGCGCCCAAAGCTATCGTCACATCATAAACAAAAAATTGATTTAGTGCAATATTGAATGTATAAACGTTGTGACGTACATGTATTAAGTTAATTAGTGAAATGTTTCTGTTTAGTTAGAAACGTACGCTCGTCAAAAGGAGCGTTTTAGATATATGGTGTTCTACCTAAAGGGAACACACGCTCATCTAACTGGAGCGTTATTCGCTATTTATAAATAAATATAAGCGAGGTTTGTTTCTTTTGGGTTGTGTCAACCGAATGTTCCCTTTATTGAAATTTACATTGATTTATAAAGCTAGTTTGAGAATCTTAAACATAGTCTAGTATTGAGTGACATTTATAAAGTCGTTCAATGTTTTCGATTATTTTATGTTTCTTATTCTACATTTAAACCTATCTTAACTATATGAATTTGTATAAATATCCCAGCAATCTAGAAAGCATTTCTCTATAAAGAATATAGTGCATTGAGTAACTTTCATGATTATTGAATGTTACTCAACACTTCAAAATATTTTCACTGTAATATACTGCTTTTTTATTTACAATGTAACTCTAAACTTTTACTCTAATTGTTTACATTAAATCAAAAAAAAAATCATGTGAGTCCGATCACAAGGGAGATGTGTAAACATCTGATAATTAAAGAAAACATCAACATCATATTTTCCAGTGCATAAAAAATAAGTCGATTATGCTGTTTTCTGAAATTCAATTGATCTTTTCTGAAATGCAATTGATGTTTTCTGAAATTCAATTGATGTTTTCTGAAATACAATTAATGTTTTCAGCAACTCAACTAATGGTTTTTGAAATTCAATTGACATTTTCTAAAATTCTATTTATGTTTTCTGAAATTTAAATGATGTTTTCTGAAATACAATTGATGTTTTCTGAAATACAATTGATGTTTTCTGAAATTCTATTGATGTTTTCTGAAATTCATTTGATGTTTTCTGAAACTCGAATGATGTTTTCTGAAATTATATTGATGATTTCTGAAATTCTACTTATGTTTTCTGAAATTCAAATGATGTTTTCTGAAACCCGAATGATGATTTCTGAAATTATATTGATGTTTTCTGAAATTCTATTTATGTTTTCTGAAATTCAATTGATGTTTCTGAAATACAATTGATGTTTTCTGAATTACAATTGATGTTTTCTGTAATTCTATTGATGTTTTCTGAAATCCTATTTATGTTTTCTGAAATTCAAATGATGTTTTCTGAAATACAATTGATGTTTTCTGAAATACAATTGATGTTTTCTGAAATTCTATTGATGTTGTCTGAAATTCAATTGATGTTTTCTGAAACTCGAATGATGTTTTCTGAAAGTATATTGATGTTTTCTGAAATTCTATTTATGTTTTCTGAAATTCAAATGATGTTTTCTGAAACTCGAATGATGTTTTCTGAAATTATATTGATGTTTTCTGAAATTCAAATGATGTTTTCTGAAATACAATTGATGTTTTCTGAAATACAATTGATGTTTTCTGAAATTCTATTGATGTTTTCTGAAATTCAATTGATGTTTTCTGAAACTCGAATGATGTTTTCTGAAATTATGTTGATGTTTTCTGAAATTCTATTTATGTTTTCTGAAATTCAAATGATGTTTTCTGAAACCCGAATGATGTTTTCTGAAATTATATTGATGTTTTCTGAAATTCTATTGATGTTTTCTGAAATTCAATTGATGTTTTCTGAAACTCGAATGATGTTTTCTGAAATTATATTGATGTTTTCTGAAATCCTATTTATGTTTTCTGAAATTCAAATGATGTTTTCTGAAATTATATTAATGGGTTTCTGAAATACAATTGATGTTTTCTGAAATTCTATTTATGTTTTCTGAAATTCAAATGATGTTTTCTGAAATTCTATTGATGTTTTCTGAAATTCAATTTATGTTTTCTGAAACTCGAATGATGTTTTCTGAAATTATATTGATGTTTTCTGAAATTCTATTGAAGTTTTCTGAAATACAATTGATGTTTTCTGAAATTATATTGATGGTTTCTGAAATACAATTGATGTTTTCTGAAATTATATTTATGTTTTCTGAAATTCAAATGATGTTTTCTGAAATTATATTGATCGTTTCTGAAATACAATTGATGTTTTCTGAAATTATATTGATGTTTTCTGAAATTCTATTTATGTTTTCTGAAATTCAAATAATATTTTCTGAAATTATATTGATGGTTTCTGAAATACAATTGATGTTTTCTGAAATTCTATTGATGCTTTCTGAAATTCAATTGATGTTTTCTGAAACTCGAATGATGTTTCCTGAAATTATATTGATGTTTTGTGAAATTCTATTTATATTTTCTGAAATTCAAATGATGTTTTCTGAAATTATATTGATGGTTTCTGAAATACAATTGATGTTTTCTGAAATTATATTGATGTTTTCTGAAATTCTATTTATGTTTTCTGAAATTCAAATGATGTTTTCTGAAATTACATTGATGGTTTCTGAAATACAATTGATGTTTTCTGAAATTCTATTGATGCTTTCTGAAATTCAATTGATGTTTTCTGAAACTCGAATGATGTTTTCTGAAATTATATTGATGTTTTCTGAAATTCTATTTATGTTTTCTGAAATTCAAATGATGTTTTCTGAAATTATATTGATGTTTTCTGAAATTCTATTTATGTTTTCTGAAATTCAAATGATGTTTTCTGAAATTATATTGATGGTTTCTGAAATACAATTGATGTTTTCTGAAATTCTATTGATGCTTTCTGAAATTCAATTGATGTTTTCTGAAACTCGAATGATGTTTTCTGAAATAATATTGATGTTTCTGAAATTCTATTTATGTTTTTTGAAATTCAATTGATGTTTTCTGAAATTCTATTGATGTTTTCTGAAATTCAATTGATGTTTTCTGAAACTCGAATGATGTTTTCTGAAATTATATTGATGTTTTCTGAAATTCTATTTATGTTTTCTGAAATTCAAGTGATGTTTTCTGAAATTCTATTGATGTTTTCTGAAATTCAATTGATGTTTTCTGAAACTCGAATGAAGTTTTCTGAAATTATATTGATGTTTTCTGAAATTCTATTTATGTTTTCTGAAATCCAAATGATGTTTTCTGAAATTATATTGATGGTTTCGGAAATACAATTGATGTTTTCTGAAATTCTATTGATGCTTTCTGAAATTCAATTGATGTTTTCTGAAACTCGAATGATGTTTTCTGAAATTATATTGATGTTTTCTGAAATTCTATTAATGTTTTTGAAATTCAAATGATGTTTTCTGAAATTATATTGATGGTTTCTGGAATACAACTGATGTTTTCTGAAATTCTATTGATGTTTTCTGAAATTCATTTGATGTTTTCTGAAACTCGAATGATGTTTTCTGAAATTATATTGATGATTTCTGAAATTCTACTTATGTTTTCTGAAATTCAAATGATGTTTTCTGAAACCCAAATGATGTTTTCTGAAATTATATTGATGTTTTCTGAAATTCTATTTATGTTTTCTGAAATTCAATTGATGTTTCTGAAATACAATTGATGTTTTCTGAATTACAATTGATGTTTTCTGTAATTCTATTGATGTTTTCTGAAATCCTACTTATGTTTTCTGAAATTCAAATGATGTTTTCTGAAATACAATTGATGTTTTCTGAAATACAATTGATGTTTTCTGAAATTCTATTGATGTTTTCTGAAATTCAATTGATGTTTTCTGAAACTCGAATGATGTTTTCTGAAAGTATATTGATGTTTTCTGAAATTCTATTTATGTTTTCTGAAATTCAAATGATGTTTTCTGAAACTCGAATGATGTTTTCTGAAATTATATTGATGTTTTCTGAAATTCAAATGATGTTTTCTGAAATACAATTGATGTTTTCTAAAATACAATTGATGTTTTCTGAAATTCTATTGATGTTTTCTGAAATTCAATTGATGTTTTCTGAAACTCGAATGATGTTTTCTGAAATTATGTTGATGTTTTCTGAAATTCTATTTATGTTTTCTGAAATTCAAATGATGTTTGCTGAAACTCGAATGATGTTTTCTGAAATTATATTGATGTTTTCTGAAATTCTATTGATGTTTTCTGAAATTCAATTGATGTTTTCTGAAACTCGAATGATGTTTTCTGAAATTATATTGATGTTTTCTGAAATCCGATTTATGTTTTCTGAAATTCAAATGATGTTTTCTGAAATTATATTAATGGTTTCTGAAATACAATTGATGTTTTCTGAAATTCTATTTATGTTTTCTGAAATTCAAATGATGTTTTCTGAAATTCTATTGATGTTTTCTGAAATTCAATTTATGTTTTCTAAAACTCGAATGATGTTTTCTGAAATTATATTGATGTTTTCTGAAATTCTATTGAAGTTTTCTGAAATACAATTGATGTTTTCTGAAATTATATTGATGGTTTCTGAAATACAATTGATGTTTTCTGAAATTATATTTATGTTTTCTGAAATTCAAATGATGTTTTCTGAAATTATATTGATGGTTTCTGAAATACAATTGATGTTTTCTGAAATTATATTGATGTTTTCTGAAATTCTATTTATGTTTTCTGAAATTCAAATAATGTTTTCTGAAATTATATTGATGGTTTCTGAAATACAATTGATGTTTTCTGAAATTCTATTGATGCTTTCTGAAATTCAATTGATGTTTTCTGAAACTCGAATGATGTTTCCTGAAATTGTATTGATGTTTTGTGAAATTCTATTTATATTTTCTGAAATTCAAATGATGTTTTCTGAAATTATATTGATGGTTTCTGAAATACAATTGATGTTTTCTGAAATTATATTGATGTTTTCTGAAATTCTTTTATGTTTTCTGAAATTCAAATGATGTTTTCTGAAATTATATTGATGGTTTCTGAAATTCAATTGATGTTTTCTGAAATTCTATTGATGCTTTCTGAAATTCAATTGATGTTTTCTGAAACTCGAATGATGTTTTCTGAAATTATATTGATGTTTTCTGAAATTCTATTTATGTTTTCTGAAATTCAAATGATGTTTTCTGAAATTATATTGATGTTTTCTGAAATTCTATTTATGTTTTCTGAAATTCAAATGATGTTTTCTGAAATTATATTGATGGTTTCTGAAATACAATTGATGTTTTCTGAAATTCTATTGATGCTTTCTGAAATTCAATTGATGTTTTCTGAAACTCGAATGATGTTTTCTGAAATAATATTGATGTTTCTGAAATTCTATTTATGTTTTTTGAAATTCAATTGATGTTTTCTGAAATTCTATTGATGTTTTCTGAAATTCAATTGATGTTTTCTGAAACTCGAATGATGTTTTCTGAAATTATATTGATGTTTTCTGATATTCCATTTATGTTTTCTGAAATTCAAGTGATGTTTTCTGAAATTCTATTGATGTTTTCTGAAATTCAATTGATGTTTTCTGAAACTCGAATGAAGTTTTCTGAAATTATATTGATGTTTTCTGAAATTCTATTTATGTTTTCTGAAATCCAAACGATATTTTCTGAAATTATATTGATGGTTTCTGAAATACAATTGATGTTTTCTGAAATTCTATTGATGCTTTCTGAAATTCAATTGATGTTTTCTGAAACTCGAATGATGTTTTCTGAAATTATATTGATGTTTTCTGAAATTCTATTAATGTTTTTGAAATTCAAATGATGTTTTCTGAAATTATATTGATGGTTTCTGGAATACAATTGATGTTTTCTGAAATTCTATTGATGTTTTCTGAAATTCAATTGATGTTTTCTGAAACTCGAATGATGTTTTCTGAAATTATATTGATGTTTTCTGAAATTCTATTTATGTTTTCTGATATTCAAGTGATGTTTTCTGAAATTCAATTGATGTTTTCTGAAATTATATTGATGGTTTCTGAAATACAATTGATGTTTTCTGAAATTATATTGATGTTTTCTGAAATTCTATTTATGTTTTCTTAAATTCAAATGATGTTTTCTGAAATTATATTGATGGTTTCTGAAATACAATTGATGTTTTCTGAAATTCTATTGATGCTTTCTGAAATTCAATTTATGTTTTCTGAAACTCGAATGATGTTTTCTGAAATTATATTGATATTTTCTGAAATTCTATTTATGTTTTCTGAAATTCAAATGATGTTTTCTGAAATTATATTGATGGTTTCTGAAATACAATTGATGTTTTCTGAAATTATATTGATGTTTTCTGAAATTCAAATGATGTTTTCTGAAATTATATTGATGGTTTCTGAAATACAATTGATGTTTTTGAAATACAATTGATGTTTTTTGAAAGACAGTTGGAAAATGTTTAGAAAGGAACATATCATAATTTTTTCACCAATACAATCATAAGTCACACAGCGTTATCTGCTTCAGCTCACAGCGATATGAGTTACGCTGTTTTTGTGATTGTATTGTGAAATAGAAATTTACCCCCCTGCGCGTATAGATGTTTACACATCAAAAAATGATCGCTTATTAATTTGTAGCTGACCTGAGATATTCATACATGTTTAGTCACACTTGTTAATTTTATGAACACTTGTTATACGCGCCTCTATGTCTACAACTCAACACAACATTGGCTGTATAGTTGTGCATGACACATATTTTCATTGTTTATATTTAGTTTGTGTGTGACGTCATGCATGCACTACACCCCTACCCTTTTAGTGAAATCACACCATTTGTGTTTACAGAAATTGTTTGATTTCACTTAATTGCTGTTGTTTGGTTGGTTTTGAAATTTGAATACGCTATAAGTTGTGTTCTTTAAAAAAAAAAATTCTTTGACATTTGAACATATTGTAAGTAGTGACTAAGTGCTATAATAATTATGTTTATATAACAAATTTCTTGTTGATGTTTGCATACGTTATAATTAGGTACTAAGTGACATAATAATTATTTTATTCAAATAAAAATTTTGTTTTTTCTTTATACATCTTATTCTTATATAATTTTGTGTTTAAATGACATGTTATTTATTTTAATACTAAAAATTTCGTTAAAATTTGAATATGTTATAAGTGGTAATTAAATGACATAGAACTTATTTCTCTATATAAAAAAAAATTTTATTGTTGTATTACAATTTTCTTTTGTTTATTATAGTTCATATTGACAAAGTTTTATTAGTTATTTATTGTATTTCTTTAATAAATTTTTGTGTACAATTTTGGTTTTTCCGTTTATTCTTAAAGTTACATATACATTGTCTATATATATTATTTCATATGGACCCGTATATGGTCTTTCATTATTTTTTCTTCTTTCTAATTTTATTAGAACTAGATCTCCTATATTAAGATTTATTCTATTCATTTTGTTATATGAATCTAGACTCCTATTCTTTTTTGTAGTTTCTATAACTTTTCTGGCAATTTCTAGTGAAATTTTTAATCGCATTTTCAATTCATTAGCGTAATTGTCTAAGTCATATACTCTAACACTGTTCATAATTTGTTCACCCGGTAATCTAGGCAATTTAATAAAAATTAGCTCATATGGAGAATAGTTGGTATCTATATGTGGTGTTATATTGTAAGCGAACGAATAATAAGCTATCAAATCACTCCAGTTATCATTGTTTACGAATGACAAAAAGTATTCATTCAACACTCTATGATTTCTTTCAATGGTACCCGAAGTCTCATGGTGATATGTCGTAGATAATTTTTGTTCGATTCTTAACAAATTGCATATTTCCTTCATCAGTTCATTTACAAACTCTGTACCTCTATCAGATTTTAGAGTTTTAAAAATTTCATATTTTAATATCAAGTTCTCAGTTAGTTACTTTGCTATATTTTTAGCTTCTTTTGTTTCCATCGGGACTGCTATCACGTACATAGTAAGTTCACACTGCATCGTCAAAATATATCGAAAGTTCCCTGAAGGACGTAAAGGTCCAACTGTGTCGATAACTACAGTGTTAAAGCTATTTCCCGATGTATCTGTTTTACATAATGGTTCCTTAGTGTGTCTTATTTGTTTGCTCCGTTGGCAAAGATCACACGTTGATACATATTTTCTTACCATTTTATTCATGTTTTTCCATATGTATTTCTGTTTCAATTTTGACAATGTTTTTCTTATTCCGAAATGTCCTCCGCATGGTGTGTCGTGATACAATTCAATTAGTTTCATTTTTTCTTGTTCTTCCGTTATTCTTTGAGGTTTGCTATATATGAGAATTCTGAGAATCATTTACTTTTATTTATTATTTCTTTAATTTTTTCTATATTTACTTTTTTGAATATTTCGTCACTTTTTTCCAGTGCGAACATAACACAATTCAATCTGCTTAAAACAGAAGGTAGTTTCTCCAACATATTACATATATAATCGGGATTATCGCTACATCTGATGGCCATTTGATTTAAAGCAAGATTTTTCTCAATTTTGAATTCTCTAGTCGACTTTTCTATTATAAACTTCAGCTTTACTGCAAGTTTTATATCATTCATGGATGTACACTCCCACATTTTGAAAAATCTGAAAATCGTAATCAGACAATTCTAATCGAATTTTAGTCAATTTGGAACTTGGATTTTTATGTGTGAATAGTGCAATGAGTGGACGATGGTCGGTTACTACGAAGAACTTTCTACCGAACAGGTAAGGTCTGAAAAATTGTATACCCCAGTGTATACCAAGTAATTCTTTTTCGATTACTGACTTGTTTCTCTCGTGTTTGTTCAGCGAACGACTGGCAAAAGATATTGGTCTATCTTCTCCAATTTCTCCCTGTAATAACACGGCTCCTGACGCAAAATCAGATGCGTCAGTTGTTAGTACGAATGGTTTTTCGAAATTAGGGTATTGTAAAGTGGGTGGACTTATTAGTCTATTTCTCAGTGTTTCAAACGCAGTTTCACATTGTTCTGTCCATTCGAATTTTTGACCTTTTTTTTTTAACAATTTGTTTAAACAATTTGCTATGTCGGCAAAGTTTTCTATGAATCGTCTGTAGTAATTACAAAATGCTACAAATCTTCTAACATCGTCAGCATTTTTTGTTACAGGATATACCAAGATATACCATTTCAGGTTTTAAAAAACAACATTTACTAGCGTTCAGCTTTAAGTTATATTTCTGTAATTTATTAAAAACCTTCATTAGATTAGTGTTATGGTGATCAAGACTGCAGCCAAAAACTATGATATCATCTACGTAAAGGAAAGCATCCGTTGAAAGCTATTCGATGATATCTTTAGACCGAAAGGTAGTCTTGTGTATTGGTAATAACCATTTGGTGTAGAAAATGCTGTGTAAGGATGTGATTGATGGTCAAGTTCGATCTGGTGAAAAGAACTTGTCATGTCCAATGTTGAAAAATATTTAGCTCTACCCAATTTATCCAAAATGTCGTCTAAACGCGTTAAAGGAAATTTGTCATTTACAATTTTGTCATTTAATTTTCTGAAGTCTACAACTAATCACCACTTTTTTAAAGCCGTCTGTCCCTTCTTTGCGTTGTACGGACTTATAGATGGTTCAATGATTTAATTCCTTAAAAGTTTTTGAACTTGCGAATTTATTTCAATAATTTGATGTATTGATTGCCATTTTTAGGCACTATTGCATTTGCCAAAAATACACCTTTAGTGATCTCCCTCTTCAGTATTACTGAATCTTCCTCCAGTTTAACACTAAATGGTATCACTATTTCACTTCGATGTGGTATTCTTAGTCTGTTAATTTTAAAAGTATTATCATGTATTGGAATCATTACTGTCTCATTATTAATATGGAATGTTAACACATATCTGTCATAATCTATATTGCATCTATATTTTGAAAGAAAATCCCTTCCCAGAATTCCATCTGTCTTTATCGGAAAATTGTCCTCTACCAGTTGTATTTTTTGTCCGATAATATTATTATCGATATTAATGTTAATATTTGTAGAACCCAGTGATTTTATAATTTCCTCAGAAATTCCCGTCAGATTACAGTAGTCATCCTGGTTTACCTCATAACTCGTTAAAAATTTATTTTTACACAAAGAGACATCAGCTCCCGTGTCAATCAAAAATGTTAATTCATTATCTGTATCTTCAATGTTCAATTTAACGTAGTTTCTGAGTTCGGATGATATGCTAAATAATTTGTTATTGTCTAATAATTTATCCCCACTGAAGACTCTATTTCCTCGGTCTCCGGGTCTTGTAAGTTTCCTGCACTTGATTTATGTTGCGATTTCTATTATTATTATTCGAACTCCTTTGGTTGTTATTTCTCAGATTATAATTATGTCTGTTGTTGTTGTTGTTATTGTTCCTATTGCCATTATTAATACGATTTCCGTTGTTGTTATTGTTTCTGTTTAAATTATTTGTATAATTTCGGTTGATATTATTCCGGTTTGAAACCCTAGTAAGACACATATTTGAAAAATGATTAAGCTTTCACATTTGTAACATCTTACACCTTCTGCGGGACATTTATTGCCATGTCTTCTGCCGCAATTTTTGCATTCATATTGTCTGTATGCTGTAGTGTTACGTGTTGCAGTATGTTGAGCAATTTGATATACTTGTTTCTGTTGCGTTCTTGATGCAACTTTTTGAGCAATTTTCAATGCTTCTACGAATGTTGTCACTTGGCTTGCATCTATTGTGGCCATTGTCTGTGGGTCTGTTATGCCGTTTACAAACGCATTGAAAGCAATTTTGCTGTTTGTATTTATTATGACATTTCTATTTGCCTCTCCTTGCTCGGATGTCTGTATCTCATTTAGTTCAGTCACGAGTTTTTCTATTTTCATAGCAAAACCTAACAAATTATTGTCCCTCTGAACTATGCGCGTTAATTTGCTTAATACTGTATTTGATGACCTTGATGGTTTATATGTCAATCTCAATAACTCTATCAAATCATCAGTATTACAGAAGTTTGTTTTATTCTGTTTTGAACTTTTATGTCCAATCTCGACTTGAAAATGAAAAATAAATTAGCCTTCTCAGTGGCTACAGTTACTGAAACCGTCTCCAAGTTTGTCAAAAAGTCTTGTAATTCGCTTGATCTGCCCGAGCATTTTGGTACCAGTTTCGTAATCAATGATAATTCGTGCATATCTAGGTAAGCCATGATTGTTTTTCGTACTGTCGTCGACACTATTTTCCCTTTGGAATGTTGTTCTAATATCTTTAAGGCTTCCTCCTTAATTTTTTCAAAATTCTCCCAAGTGTCTTTCTTTTCTAATACTTTTAAATTTGAGGTTTTTATATACTCTTTAAATTTTCTTTCTAAAATTTATACTTCTGAAGTTTTCTCTCTAATTGTCTCTAATGTATATGGTCCTGTCAACGATTTTTTAGCATTCAGAGTTATCTGCTCAATTGCCTTTTGTGCTTCCATTAAAGATTTATATAAACGAAAATTTCCTCAAAAATAAATAATTCGATTTCTTCTTCTTATTCTTTTATTTCTTTTAGTTGCATATTATTAACATAAGTTCTTATCATTTATTATGTAGAACTATCACCATTGGTGTGATAATAATAAAAAATATTATCCAACCAATGCATTTGTCATAAATTTCTCTAAAATTTATTTTTAATTGATCTATTCGAACAATGATAAAAATGTGTGCTTAATAGCTACTAAATCTTCTATCTGTTCCTAACCTAAATATGCTATTTTATTTACTTTATACACAACTGAATTGGTTATATATACTTTTACTATATATCCTACTATAAACAAAGTCATTAATAATAATATTATAATAATTTTAAAAAATTTCATATTGACTTAAAAAAAATTTTTACTTTTAGATTTTTAATTGTTATTTCAAAATAAAATATTTTATTAAATGTATTTCAAAAATTTTTTTTTTATTACAGTTTTGTTTTCTCTTTTTTTTATAAAAAATTAATTACTTATTGTTGCCTATTTATATACAAATGACTGTCTATTATTTTCTCTATTTCCTCTATCCGGTTCCAGTATCTTGACGCTAATTCCCACGGTGGTGGTGATGATTAGTTGACAATTCTCTTTAAGTTGGCTAACTCCTTCTCTTCTTCACTATAAATCCACCACGTCGCTTTGGTGGTTTGACCTTAGGAATTGGTAGTGGCTGCACTACCGTTTTGAATTTCTTCGTCTTAAATATTGAAAGCGGTCTTGGGCCGACTCGACTCTCGTTCATAATTATTCAGTTATATATATTTTTCTCTTATCTATGCTTTGTGCATAGGCGAAATCGCCTCCGCACCCTAATAGGTTTCGTTTCTTCTGCCAATTGGTAACTTGTGGTCCTCTTATGCTGTCCTGATTGTCTTTTGGCCAGACAATCCTTCTAATCCCCGGCGTGGATTAGGTGCCTTTATAGCTCAATCTAGGAGCTCTCTTCTCATTGCCATACAAGGCAATTTGGCAAGATCGCCATGAAATGTTTCTGTTTAGTTAGAAACGTACGCTCATCAAAAGGAGCGTTTTAGACATATGGTGTTCTACCTGAAGGGAACACAAGCTCATCTAACTGGAGCGTTATTCGCTATTTATAAATAAATATAAGCGAGGTTTGTTTCTTTTGGGTTGTGTCAACTGAATGTTCCCTTTTTTGAAATTTACATTGATTTATATAGCTAGTTTGAGAATCTTAAACATAGTCTAGTATTGAGTGACATTTATAAAGTCACTCAAAGTTTTCGATTATTTTATGTTTCTTATTCTACATTTAAACCTATCTTAACTATATGAATTTGTATTAATATCCCAGCAATCTAGAAAGCATTTCTCTATAAAGAATATAGTGCATTGAGTAACTTTCATGATTATTGAATGTTACTCAACACTTTAAAATATTTTCACTGTAATATACTGCTTTGGTATTTACAATGTATCTCTAAACTTTTACTCTAATTGTTTACATTAAATCAAAACAAAAAATTATCGCTTACTAATTTGTAGTTGACCTGGGATATTCATTTAGTCACACTTGTTAATTTTATGAACACTTGTTATACGCTCCTCTATGTCTACAACAACACAGCATTGGCTGTATAGTATGCATGACACATATTTTCATTGTTTATATTTAGTTTGTGTGTGACGTCATGCATACACTACATTATTGTTACTCGTAGGTTTTGTTATTATTGTTCTTTGAGTTACATTATTTTAAAAATGTTTTTATGTTATATATATGAATTTAGTTTCCTGAAGATGATATCTAATTGAAAGCGAAATATTGGATGAAATAAAGAATTGAATTATAAGAACAACAATGGCCTCAAGCTTAGCTATTTTTATCTAAAAATTACAACAAAAAGGTCGAAATAACAATCAAGTTTTGTACGAATTAAATTCTATTAAAATAAAATGCGTACCGTTTGGGTAGTTGTAAGATACTGACTTTATTTTAATATAAAAAAATCCTTAAGAGCGAACTATACTAATTTAAAGCTAACCTAGAACTAATAACCTCTACCTGCTAAACATTTAAACATGTGATAAGACGCTCTATTCATCAGCGCACAAGCATCCCTTTAAAGGGTCATAAAACATAAAGATATGTTCTAACTAATAGTATTTTCTACCTAACACATGCGGAAAACACCACAAGATTTCCTCTTAAGCTAATTAGAGATAAAAATAACGTAAACATATGTTAAATACATATTTAAACTGATTATTCCAAGGAGGTTCAAAAATACCATAAAACCAGGAATACAAGGGAAAATACAATGTAGATATAAATTAATTAGATATAAATTATAAATATACTTATGTATATAAATATGTACACTCATGTTCACGTTTGAACATTTTGCCGGGAGTGGAAAAGTCTATTTTAACTACCGTTTCCTTAGAATTGCAGCATTTATACTTCATATAAATCCAGAATGCTATTAATAAACAAATGATAAATAACAGTAATGAAACATGTCCAGAAACAGTATGGAATTGTAAGCTTTTAAGGTTGACATGCGTTGCTCTTAATACTTCGACTTCCTTCCTTAAATGGTTGATGTCTTTCGTGTTATTTATAATTGTCACGTCAAATGGTTTTACCATTCTTGCTGCCATTATCTGCATCTATTGACCCCAGGACGATGTCTGAATTGAAGACTTGAATTTAGATTTAAATAGTTGAGAGGATGTTAGCTTCACCCCTTCATACGTGGCTATACATCCTGGTGATAGGCTTAGGATCCCCTTCAGAGGTAAAGTCACCCAACTCCGATTGCCTTGACCCACTTATTTTCGGTTGACAGTGAATTCCAAAGGCTTCTCGTTTGTATAGCTTCAAAACTGCATTCAGCGTACATAGATTGCTTTAGGGCTGACACTTCACATGAACGTTCAATCGCTGGTTTCCAAGGCATATTTCCGATACAATTAAACTGACCTCTTAAATTCTTCTCACAAGCATTTAATTGTGTTTGAGATATCAAGAAATACATGTTTGTTGCAAAGTTGTATACCATTAATTCGTTTTCAATCATTGGCATCATAGTGATGTTTTTCCTTCCTACTGGGAGCTTAATAATTTTGTAAACCTCAGAGCTATGTTCTTGAAATAATGGTATTTCCAACTGAATTACTAATCGAGAATCCATGATGATTCCCTTCGCCGCCATTGTGTTGTAAACCTCTTTTAGCTCTGTTCCAGATGCCTTTCCAGGAAGAACTAAATTATTTGGCAGTAGCTTCTCGATTTTTAAAAGTTGTTCATGAAGTTGAGATGGCCTTAATAGATTAGGATTCACATGCCCATGATTTATGTCTATTAATAAACTAATTATTGAAGATTGGATTTTGCTACATTCATCGATCATCAGATTTAATTGTGTAGACATAATTTGAAACATTAACGTCAACCGCTCAGTATTTTTTGCATATGCAAGTTCCTCGTAGAATAGCTTGAGTTGACTATACATATTACTGAAATTCTCGTTAACATCATCTGTAGTCTTTTTCAGCAAGTTCAGAGTCGAGTCCACTATAGATGTCTGTTTATTTATTAAGTGGTTCAGGTTTTGTTGGTTCTCGAACAAACTTCTCATATTTTCTTAAATTTTGCCCCGATCATAAGCATCCATTATACCAAATAGCATGTGGTATAGCGATCCTACAAATTCAAAATTAGCTCTCTTCTTACGTGGTTTATTTATTAGAAGATCATTACTCGTTTTTAGAACATTTTTTCTTTTTTCCATTGATGATATTACCATTTCAAAGCCTTCCTTGTAAAACCCAAGATTTGGACATCCCTTTTTAATTTTTGCCATCAACTTCTGTATTCGATCTATTTCGTTTTGGTACAATGTAAGATCGTAATAAATTACTAAGTTCCATTTCGAATCGATCATATTTATTTGCCCTATGTTATCAATATAACGGGTGATTTTTTAAGAGCTTGATAACTTTTTTTAAAAAAAAAACGCATAAAATTTGCAAAATCTCATCGGTTCTTTATTTGAAACGTTAGATTGGTCCATGACATTTACTTTTTGAAGATAATTTCATTTAAATGTTGACCGCGGCTGCGTCTTAGGTGGTCCATTCGGAAAGTCCAATTTTGGGCAACTTTTTCGAGCATTTCGGCCGGAATAGCCCGAATTTCTTCGGAAATGTTGTCTTCCAAAGCTGGAATAGTTGCTGGCTTATTTCTGTAGACTTTAGACTTGACGTAGCCCCACAAAAAATAGTCTAAAGGCGTCAAATCGCATGATCTTGGTGGCCAACTTACCGGTCCATTTCTTGAGATGAATTGTTCTCCGAAGTTTTCCCTCAAAATGGCCATAGAATCGCGAGCTGTGTGGCATGTAGCGCCATCTTGTTGAAACCACATGTCAACCAAGTTCAGTTCTTCCATTTTTGGCAACAAAAAGTTTGTTAGCATCGAACGATAGCGATCGCCATTCACCGTAACGTTGCGTCCAACAGCATCTTTGAAAAAATACGGTCCAATGATTCCACCAGCGTACAAACCACACCAAACAGTGCATTTTTCGGGATGCATGGGCAGTTCTTGAACGGCTTCTGGTTGCTCTTCACTCCAAATACGGCAATTTTGCTTATTTACGAAGCCATTCAACCAGAAATGAGCCTCATCGCTGAACAAAATTTGTCGATAAAAAAGCGGATTTTCTGCCAACTTTTCTAGGGCCCATTCACTGAAAATTAGACGTTGTGGCAGATCGTTCGGCTTCAGTTCTTGCACGAGCTGTATTTTATACGGTTTTACACCAAGATCTTTGCGTAAAATCTTCCATGTGGTCGAATAACACAAACCCAATTGCTGCGAACGGCGACGAATCGACATTTCACGGTCTTCAGTAACACTCTCAGAAACAGACGCAATATTCTCTTCTGTACGCACTGTACGCATTCGTGTGGTTGGTTTAATGTCCAATAAAGTAAACTGAGTGCGAAACTTGGTCACAATCGCATTAATTGTTTGCTCACTTGGTCGATTATGTAGACCATAAATCGGACGTAAAGCGCGAAACACATTTCGAACCGAACACTGATTTTGGTAATAAAATTCAATGATTTGCAAGCGTTGCTCGTTAGTAAGTCTATTCATGATGAAATGTCAAAGCATACTGAGCATCTTTCTCTTTGACACCATGTCTGAAATCCCACGTGATCTGTCAAATACTAATGCATGAAAATCCTAACCTAAAAAAAATCACCCGTTACAATGCCGTGTTTGAAGATAGCTCTTTAATTGATACAAGTTTATTGGCTGGTAATGTTGCAGCCTTCACCTGCTTCATAATAACTAAACTCAACAGTACGAACCCAAGTAACGAGTAGTTATATTCTTTTTTTGGACGTTTAATCTTAGTCAGAAATCCTTTTATTGGTGGCGTCTTCTCCTCTTCTTCTTGTAGAGATCCACCAAATATACTTACACCATACTTTAATAAAAAGTACATCAACTTTTTTTACTGCAATTTCAAATAATTCACATAATAAAAAGTTCATCAAACTTTTTAATGCAATATCCGTTTATGACAATTTCTGTTGCTAACAAAAAAAACTTAAATTCAAAATAATATGTACGAAATATAAATCCACAAAAAAAAATTGATGGCATACTTTGTTGCTACTCGAATACAATGTTTAGCTCAAATACAATGTTTAGCCTTAAATTACCGAAAGTGAAAAATGACACTTTTCATGGTTTCTTTTTTTCAAGTTCAAGTAAAATTTTGTTTACGCAATCTTTATTAATAATCACATTTTAGAACTAAATATTTTTTTTGAACTTATTTTTTTTTTGTTTTACTTTTATTGATTTTGATTTAATTTGAATTTGATTTTTACTTTTACGTATGTATAAGAAAGTATTTAAAATTGTAAATAATAAAAACCAAAAAACATTAAGTGCTGAATTAGCACAAAAATAGTATAAAATAAAGACCACTGTTGGAGAACAGAGAATTTGGTGCTCTGACAGTTGGCAGGCAAACTTGCCCTAACTTTAAAAATCTAGTTTAATTTTTAAAAGGAATTAGTTGAAAGATTTGACATCACGATTCAAAAATATATTGAATATATTATATACTAAAACTGGTTGGCAGGTTTGCCCCAGAATTAGTTGGAAAACTTGATAATAACAACATAAATATATTATATGGCGATCCTGATCCTGCGTATCCTGGAACTCTGATGGCTATTTGGTGAAAAAAAAAATTTTTACATCCTATCCTGAAAATTTTATTTTGAATACTATCCGAAGTATCCTGATTGGAACACAGCTGCACATTTTGACATTCCACTACAGTAGACTACTAAAGAAGAAATCTTATGGAAGGTCCAAAGGCACTCACCAAGTACGAATACTACAACAGATTGGCGTGCAATAAAGAAACTCATCTGACGGCTATACCCAAAGAGAACTTGAAACTTAAAACTAGAAGCGGCTATAAAAAGAGGCTTAGAGTGGAGAAGGTAAAGCTAAAAGCAATCCAGAGGGCATCAAACAACAAAACTGGTGGAAATTACTTTTCAAAAGGATTGGCAGCTGAGCAAACCATAAGTTTATTAAAAACCGAGCTCAAAGCAAAACAACACGAAAGAAGCGAAAACATTTGGCATATGATAGAAGAAACAAAAAAATTTGCATATGGGGAACTGGTGGAGCAGCGACAAAAAAGAGGAGATCATAATCAACCAAACTGCAGCCAACAATAACAGCAACAGCATTTTGGACAATAAGATAATAACACAAGATGTAATTTTTTTATTCATTATATTTATTGCACTCCTATATTTTTTCAACAAAATAAATAAATACTACAAAGCTTATTTACATAAGCACCTTAATAGGAGCAGGGAAATAGTATATAAAAAAAAAAAAATTTAAATCTTTTCACTCATAATATTTCACTAAGAATTACATATGTTTAATTAAAATAATAAATTAATTAATAAATCTTAAAAAAAAATTTTTTTATATACAAAAGTTAAAATATATGATATAGTACACTTATGGAAGAATTTGGAAAAATTGTAAGGACTCTGTCAGGTATATTAGAAAATTTTAAAAAACAAGGTACAAAGAAATACAAACTAGATACAGTTTTACAGAAACTGGAAGAGGTAGAACAGTTAAAAACACAATTTGAGGCATTAGAGGAATCACCTGACATTGACTATATACAACTGACGACACTTAAAACAAAATTTCAAAAATTGTACACGGAAATAAGAACCAAATTAGAAGAACAGAAAGAAACAGAAAGTAACGAACACAGTAATTCAAGCAATACGCAAAACGTAACAAAAACCATGGCGGAATTTGACATAATTACTAGTTTAAAAGTAGTCCCAGAATTCACTGGAAACTACAAGGAGCTAAATTCATTTTTAAAAATCACTGAGCTCATGTATAATAACTTGAGTGAAAATTCAAAAGAAAACTTTTATAGAATTCATAAGAGAAGTAAAATTACACAATAAGGTTAAAACAGCAATTGGAATACTGGAACCAATTGATAATTTTGACAAACTGAAATATGAGCTAACAAAGTTATACAAAAGTCCATTGACAATTCCAGAAATTTATTCAAAACTCAATGGTTACACACAGAGAAACCAAAATGTCACCACATTCAGTGACAATATATTAAACTTAATATCCGAATTAAACTTGTTACAAATTTCACAACTGGAAGGAACAGTGACAACAGAACGGCAGGACGATATAGTCAGAACAAATCAAAACTATAGTTTGACCATTTTTAAGAACAATCTAAACGATAACTTAAAACAGGCAATTTGTATAGCACAGTCGAAAACGCTGAATGAAGCAATAAGTATAGCAAAGGAACTAGAGAAGACTAATTGTACCTCAGGACAATTAATGTATTATCAACAAAACAATTTTAGACAAACCAATTTTAGAGGACGAAATAACCACAGAGGCTATGGCAATAATAATAACCGTGAAAATTATAACAACAATAACAATCGTCCTTTAAACAACAATGGAAAATATGAAAATATTTCGAGACAAAATTTTAAACGTGGAAACAATTTAGGAAATTTTCGTAAAAATAATAATTACAGTGGACAAAACAATAACCGTGGGAACAATAACTACTATTCCGGGAACAATAGCAATCGCGGAAATTACAATAACAATCGAGGACAAATTAATTATCGTGGAAATAACAATTATCGTGGTAACCAACATAATAATTACAGTACAAATAATAACAATAATAGAATTCGAGTCATTCAAGAGGCAAACGAGTTTGCCCCGGAGGAAGGACATGCGGACTAGAGTCAATCCCCGGGTTTCCAGGAATAAAAATTTATAGAATTTTAAATAATGCAAAAAATATAATTTCTCTAAGATGTAAAGATGCTAATAGGAATCTTACCTTTATAGTAGACACAGGTGCGGACGTGTCAGTAATAAAAACAAAAAATCTTAATGGTGATTTGTACTTTAACAATCAAGAAAAATGGAAACTCACAGGCATATCGGACGAAATAATTTATTCACAAGGTGTAATTGATTTAAATTTAGATTTAGGTGAAAATTCGTACATTCAAAATTTTAATATCGTGGATAGCAAATTTCCCATACAGAGTGACGGAATACTGGGACAAGATTTTTTAAAAAATTGCTTATGCAAAATCGATTTAGAAACCTGCACTATAACAGTTGTTGTCAATGATGAAGAGATCGTTTTACCAATTTACTCAGACTTGTCAGCAGTTTCTGAGATAATTATTCCTGCAAGATCAGAAATAATTCACCATATAAAAATGGATCTAGCTGAAGACAGCGTTGTGTTAAATAAAGAAGTGCAAGAAGAAGTATTTTTAGGAAACTCAATAGCACCCAAAGACGGATTTGCCCACATAAGACTACTTAATGTAAATGACAAAGAAATAAGAATTAAAAAGTTAAAATTAGAAACCGAGCCATTACATAACTATTACTTAATTAGAAGTGAGAAGAAGGACAATTCTGACAGGGAATGTTTTGAAGAATTGATCAACATTTTAAATTTGGACTCAAAAGACAAAGAAGCAAAGGACTCGTTATACGCAATTATTGAACAATATCCGAACATTTTTCATATCGAAGGAGAAGTATTGACAGCAAACAATTTTTATACTCAACATTTAAGTGTAAATGACACAAGTCCTGTGTACCCAAAAAATTATAGACTACCGAATTCTCAGCTTGAAGAAATAGACGAGCAAGTAGGCAATTTAATAGACACTGACATAGCAGAACACTCAGTTAGTCCCTATAACTAACCATTATTGCTAGTACCAAAAAAAGTAGTGGGGACAAAAAGAAATGGAGACTAGTAGTGGACTATAGGCAACTAAATAAGAAGTTGGTAAGCGACCGCTTCCCCCTAACCCGCTTGGAGGACGTACTAGATTTACTAGGCCGAGCAAAATACCTTTCAACACTCGACATGACGAGCTCTTTCCATCAAATACCGTTACATGAAGACTCTAGTCCTTTAACTGCATTTTCAACTAACAAAGGACATTTTCAACTTAAACGTTTACCATTCGGATTGAAAAATTTCAAGCAACAGCTTTCAAAGAATGCTTACAATTGCCTTGAGTGGTTTGGATAGCCAAGCATTTTTGTATGTCGACGATAAAATAGTATTTGGTTGTAGTCTAAAACACCATAATGACAATTTAATAACAGTCTTTGACAGACTAAGAAAATACAATTTAAAATTAAATGCAAGCAAATGCGTATTTTTAAAATCAGAAGTCGTATATTTAGGACATTTAATTACTAATGAAGGTATAAAAACAGACCCTTCCAAATTTGAAACAATAAAAAATACCCCGCCCCGAGAAATAGTGACGAAGTGAGAAAATTCGTAGCTTTTTGTAATTACTACAGACGATTTATTAAAAACTTCGCTCAAACCACAAAATGTCTCAATAATCTGGTGAAAAAGGGACAGACATTCGAATGGACAGAAGAATGTCAAAAGACATTTGAACTCTTAAAAGGAAAACTAATTAACCCACCTATATTACAGTATCCAAATTTTGAACAACCATTCGTACTCACAACTGATGCATCTGACTTCGCAATCGGTGCAATCTTAAGCCAAGGTGACATAGGAAAAGACTTGCCAATATCCTATGCAAGTTAAACACTGGCAAAACACGATATAAACAAGCCAGTAATAGAAAAAGAGCTACTAGCCATTCATTGGGGAATTAATTTTTTTACACCATATTTATATGGCAGGAAATTTATCGTGATGACGGACCACAGACCCCTAGTAGCATTATTTACGCATAAAAATCCTTCATCAAAGATGACAAGGATAAGAATAGATTTGTCAGATTATGATTTTGACATAATCTACAAACAAGGAAAAATTAATACAAATGCCGATGCAGTGTCAAGAATAAAAATAGATTCGGACATACTCAAGAGTATGATACCGACAAATTGTGATGACTCAAAAAGAATGTTTGCAATAACAAGGGGAATGTCAGCCAACGAGAACAAGGCAGACACGGAGATATACAATTCTCATTCGAAGCTTGATCAACTTCACATTTAGGAATGTGCGTCCATATCTGATATCAGGAATATGAAAAATTTAAGATATATAGAAGAAAATAATAAAGGTACCAAAATTGAGATAAATAAAAGATGGGTAACAGTTAGATATAGCGATAATCACGCGAAATTCGTTTCGATCATCGAGAAGCTATCATCAAAAATGACTGATAAGAATATAATGAAGCTAGCGCTAGAACAAAATGATATATTAAGAGGCATGCCCATAGAAGAATTTAAGAAAATGTATAATAAATTGCAAATGGAAAGAATAAAAAGGAATTTAGAACCTTTAAAGATAATAATATACAAAGCCCCAACAAAAATTAAAGAAGAGTGAATTATGAAAAATTTTATTGAAGAGTATCACAATACACCAATAGGAGGACATTTAGGCATCAGAAAAACTTTATTGAAAATAAAACAAAGATTCGTTTGGAAAAACATGAGTAAAATGGTTAAAAAATATATAATAAATTGTTGTGAGTGCACAAAGAATAAGCAAACAAAATACACCAAAGAAAAAATGACGATAACTGCACGCCTGGTACAAGTTTTGAAACATTAAGTATAGATACGGTAGGACCCTTACGAATATCTAACGGCTATAGATATATTTTGACAGTGCAGTGCGAATTAACAAAATACGTCATACTACATCCAATGGAAACAAAAGAGGCGGTATCAATCGCAAAAGCATTTTTAAGCATCTTAAATCGGACAGAGGAACTGAATTTAAAAATGAACTTCTTGAAAATATTTGCCAAATGTTGAAAGTAGATCAGATTTTCTCAACACCCTACCACCATCAGACAATAGGAGCACTCGAACGAAATCATAGAGTTTTGAATGAGTTTTTGTTAAATTTTGTTGAAAATAATGAATGGGACAAATATATTTTGTACTATGCATTTGCATATAATAGCACACCAAATGTGGATACTAAATACAGCCCTTATGAACTAGTATATGGAAAAATTCAACGTTTGCCAAATGACGTAGTTGAGGATAATAGGCCAATTTACAATTTAGACAACTATGCAAACGAAATGAAAATAAGACTACGGGAATCACTACTTAAAGCACGAGAACTAATACATATGACAAAGCTAAAAAGAAAACTAGATTATGACAAGAATAGTAAGGAGTCTGACCTAGAAGTAGGAGATTTAGTATACGTTAAGTTAGAAACTAGGAGAAAACAACAGAGTGCATATCATGGCCCTTACCCTATAATTGAACGTAAAGGAGTCAATTCTGTAATTAAGATTAATAATAAATTTAAGGAATATCATAACAATATATTTAAAAAATACAATCCTAATTAAAAAAAACTAATGCTAAGAACTTAATTTAAGAAATATTTATACAATCACAAAAACTAATTATCGATAGTAATTTCTTTAACTTAAAATTATATTAACTTGGACTTGAACAAAAACAATTTTTTGGAAACACACTTTCCTTTTGAAAATCACAGAACTCTCAAAATTCATATAAATTTTTCTAGCCCCGTAATTTTCAATCTTGAGGACGATGGTGTAGAGATCCACCAAATCTACTTACACCATACTTTAATAAAAAGTACATCAACTTTTTTTACTGCAATTTCAAATAATTCACATAATAAAAAGTTCATCAAACTTTTTAATGCAATCTGCGTTTATGACAATTTCTGTTGCTAACAAAAAAAAAAACATAAATTCAAAATAATATGTATGAAATATAAATCCACAAAAAAAAATATATGGCACACTTTGTTGCTACTCGAATACAATGTTTAGCCTTTAATTACCGAAAGTGAAAAATGACACTTTTCATGAAGGCCACTCATGGTTTCTTTTTTTCAAGTTCAAGTACAATTTTGTTTACGCAATCTTTATTAATAATCACATTTTAGAACTAAATATTTTTTTTGAACTTATTTTTTTTGTTTTACTTTTATTGATTTTGATTTAATTTGAATTTGATTTTTACTTTTACGTATGTATAAGAAAGTATTTAAAATTGTAAATAGTAAAAACCAAAAAACATTAAGTGCTGAATTAGCACAAAAATAGTGTAAAATAAAGACCACTGTTGGAGAACAGAGAATTTGGTGCTCTGACAGTTGGCAGACAAACTTGCCCTAACTTTAAAAATCTAGTTTAATTTTTAAAAGGATTAAGCTCTAAAACTGGTCGGCAGGTTTGCCCCAGAATTAGTTGAAAGATTTGACATCACGATTCAAAAATATATTGAATATATTATATACTAAAACTGGTTGGCAGGTTTGCCCCAGAATTAGTTGGAAAACTTGATAATAACAACATAAATATATTATATGGCGATCCTGATCCTGCGTATCCTGGAACTCGGATGGCTATTTGGTGAAAAAAAAAATTTTACATCCTATCCTGAAAATTTTATTTTGATAATTATCCGAAGTATCCTGATTGGAACACAGCTGAACATTTTGACATTCCACTACAGTAGACTACTAAAGAAGAAATCTTATGGAAGGTCCAAAGGCACTCACCAAGTACGAATACTACAACAGATTGGCGTGCAATAAAGAAACTCATCTGACGGCTATACCAAAAGAGGACTTGAAACTTAAAACTAGAAGCGGCTATAAAAAGAGGCTTAGAGTGGAGAAGGCAAAGCTAAAAGCAATCCAGAGGGCATCAAACAACAAAACTGGTGGAAATTACTTTTCAAAAGCATTGGCAGCTGAGCAAACCATAAGTTTATTAAAAACCGAGCTCAAAGCAAAACAACACGAAAGAAGCGAAAACATTTGGCATAAGATAGAAGAAACAAAAAAATTTTCAGAACTGGTGGAGCAGCGACAAAAAAGAGATCTTAATCAACCAAACTGCAGCCAACAACAACAGCAACAGCATTTTGGACAATAAGATAATAACACAAGATGTAATTTTTTTATTCATTATATTTATTGCACTCCTATATTTTTTCAACAAAATAAATAAATACTACAAATCTTATTTACATAAGCACCTTAATAGGAGCAGGGAAATAGTATATAAAAAAAAAAAAAAATTAAAATCTTTTAACTCATAATATTTCACTAAGAATTACATATGTTTAATTAAAATAATAAATTAATTAATAAATCTTAAAACAAAAATTTTTTATATACAAAAGTTAAATTATATGAAATAGTACACTTATGGAAGAATTTGGAAAAATTGTAAGGACTCTGTCAGGTGTATTAGAAAATTTTAAAAAACAAGGTACAAAGAAATACAAACTAGATACAGTTTTACAGAAACTGAAAGAGGTAGAACAGTTAAAAACACAATTTGAGGCATTAGAGGAATCACCTGACATTGACTATATACAACTGACGACACTTAAAACAAAATTTCAAAAATTGTACACGGAAATAAGAACCAAATTAGAAGAACAGAAAGAAACAGAAAGTAACGAACACAGTAATTCAAGCAATACGCAAAACGTAACAAAAACCATGGCGGAATTTGACATAATTACTAGTTTAAAAGTAGTCCCAGAATTCACTGGAAACTACAAGGAGCAAAATTCATTTTTAAAAATCACTGAGCTCATGTATAATAACTTGAGTGAAAATTCAAAAGAAAACTTTTATAGAATTCATAAGAGAGGTAAAATTACACAATAAGGTTAAAACAGCAATTGGAATACTGGAACCAATTGATAATTTTGACAAACTGAAATATGAGCTAACAAAGTTATACAAAAGTCCTTTGACAATTCCAGAAATTTATTCAAAACTCAATGGTTACACACAGAGAAACCAAAATGTCACCACATTCAGTGACAATATATTAAACTTAATATCCGAATTAAACTTGTTACAAATTTCACAACTGGAAGGAACAGTGACAACAGAACGGAATGAAGCAATAAGTATTGCAAAGGAACTAGAGAAGACTAATTGTACCTCAGGACAACTAATGTATTATCAACAAAACAATTTTAGACAAACCAATTTTAGAGGACGAAATAACCACAGAGGCTATGGCAATAATAATAACCGTGAAAATTATAACAACAATAACAATCGTTCTTTAAACAACAATGGAAAATATGAAAATTTTTCGAGACAAAATTTTAAACGTGGAAACAATTTAGGAAATTTTCGTAAAAATAATAATTACAGTGGACAAAACAATAACCGTGGGAACAATAACTACTATTCCGGGAACAATAGCAATCGCGGAAATTACAATAACAATCGAGGACAAAATAATTATCGTGGAAATAACAATTATCGTGGTAACCAACATAATAATTACAGTACAAATAATAACAATAATAGAATTCGAGTCATTCAAGAGGGAAACGAGTTTGCCCCGGAGGAAAGACATGCGGACTAGAGTCAATCCCCGGGTATCCAGGAATTAAAATTTATAGAATTTCAAATAATGCAAAAAATATAATTTCTCTAAGATGTAAAGATGCTAGTAGGAATCTTACCTTTATAGTAGACATAGGTGCGGACGTGTCAGTAATAAAAACAAAAAATCTTAATGGTGATTTGTACTTTAACAATCAAGAAAAATGGAAATTTACAGGCATATCGGACGAAATAATTTATTCACAAGGTGTAATTGATTTAAATTTAGATTTAGGTAAAAATTCGTACAATAAAAATTTTAATATCGTGGATAGCAAATTTCCCATACAGAGCGACGGAATACTGGGACAAGATTTTTTAAAAAATTGCTTATGCAAAATCGATTTAGAAACCTGCACTATAACAGTTGATGTCAATGATGAAGAGATCGTTTTACCAATTTACTCAGACTTGTCAGAAGTTTCTGAGATAATTATTCCTGCAAGATCAGAAATAATTCACCATATAAAAATGGATCTAGCTGAAGACAGCGTTGTGTTAAATAAAGAAGTGCAAGAAGGAGTATTTTTAGGAAATTCAATAGCACCCAAAGACGGATTTGCCCACATAAGACTACTTAATGTAAATGACAATGAAATAAGAATTAAAAAGTTAAAATTAGAAACCGAGCCATTACATAACTATTACTTAATTAGAAGTGAGAAGAAGGACAATTCTGACAGGGAATGTTTTGAAGAATTGATTAACATTTTAAAGTCGGACTCAAAAGACAAAGAAGCAAAGGACTCGTTATACGCAATTATTGAACAATATCCGAACATTTTTCATATCGAAGGAGAAGTATTGACAGCAAACAATTTTTATACTCAACATTTAAGTGTAAATGACACAAGTCCTGTGTATATAAAAAATTATAGACTACCGAATTCTCAGCTTGAAGAAATAGACGAGCAAGTAGACAATTTAATAGACACTGACATAACAGAACACTCAGTTAGTCCCTATAACTCACCATTATTGCTAGTACCAAAAAAAAGTAGTGGGGACAAAAAGAAATGGAGACTAGTAGTGGACTATAGGCAACTAAATAAGAAGTTGGTAAGCGACCGCTTCCCCCTAACCCGCTTGGAGGACGTACTAGATTTACTAGGCCGAGCAAAATACTTTTCAACACTCGACATGACGAGCTCTTTCCATCAAATACCGTTACATGAAGACTCTAGTCCTTTAACTGCATTTTCAACTAACAAAGGACATTTTCAACTTAAACGTTTACCATTCGGATTGAAAAATTTCAAGCAACAGCTTTCAAAGAATGCTTACAATTGCCTTGAGTGGTTCGGATAGCCAAGCATTTTTGTATGTCGACGATATAATAGTATTTGGTTGTAGTCTAAAACACCATAATGACAATTTAATAATAGTCTTTGACAGACTAAGAAAATACAATTTGAAATTAAATGCAAGCAAATGCGTATTTTTAAAATCAGAAGTCGTATATTTAGGACATTTATACCATGTTTTTATAAAACGTTTGGCTCTTTCGTTTCGCCAAAACAACGAACGAAGACCCATTTCAGTCTTTGTAAAGCGAATGTCAATTTTAAAGAACGAAAACGTAATGATTTGCTGGAATATTTGGTTTTTATAACAAGAAATGCTATGTCAAAAACGTCAAAATCAGACGATTGAAAATTATCGTTCGTTAACACAAATTTTTACATTTTGTTAAAATTTCAAATAAAAAAAAATAAAATATTATTTATTTAACATGGATTCATCATCAAAAAAATTTTAAATATTAGTTATACATATGTAATTTAAATTAACAATATACACTAGCAGATTCCAGCCCTCGAAATTCGAGTGCAAATTCTAGGAAACGGTATTTTTTCATTAAATAAATACCCTAAAGGTATGTCAATCAATTATAGCCAATTCGCAAATCAACACAAAAAACAAACTCATTTTTATTACAAACACATTAACAAATTTAATAAACACACACATAGCATTGTATAATTTACTCAAAATAAAGGAAAAAATTTTAAAATCTGTAAATCTGCAAAACAGCAAAACAGCTAAAAATGAATACTTTTCAAATAATATACGTTTGGTCAAAATCAGGTCAAAATCGTAAAACAAAACATCGGTAACAAGAAATCTCCTAGCCTATTAATATTATAGATGTATACATTTCTTCATATACATATTAGCACATATTAGCATCATGATTAGAGTCCGGGTGCCTGGCATTCACATACGTGATGACCATATAATGATCACAAACCTAAAAATGTTACATTACGAAACAACTAAACTAAGCTAAAACTTTACCAGAACCAAAAACTTACCACTATTACATTCATGCTGTAGAAACCTTTTCTATTATACATAATATAAAAGTTTAAGGTGATTTCCTGGTGATTTTATGCGAACATGTGTTCCATCGACGCAGTCTACAACACCCGGCATACCAGCAACATTATAAAAATGTTCTTTTGCAGCACTTTCCTCTTCTGTGGATTCTAACTTTATCCATTTGCTACGCAAGTTCTCCTCAAAAATATTTAGGCATTCATTTATGGCTTTTGAAACTTCTGATTTAGACATAGAGGAAACATATTCATTGCCAATAGATGCGTGGTAGCTGCCTGTTGCTAGAAATGTAAGAAATGTTGCTAGCTTGTTTATTGGAGGAATGTGCGTATTTCTATATGAAAGCTTCATTTTGGGTTCCATTTTTTCCATCAACTTTATAAATACTTCTTTGTTAATTCGGATAAAACCTTATAAAACAACAACAAAGTTAGTGGCAGAGAATATCTAAATAAACTACCGCTCCTCCAGAATATCGAGGATGTTTGTTGCATCTCGCAATCTTTTGCGACATAATCGTGTCGTACTATCACTATAAATTTCAAAATTAAGCGCAATTGTTCCAAACATTTCAATTTTTTTAAGATTTGTAATATTTTTTTGATTAAAAAAATCTATTATTATTTTAAGTAAACATAAGTCAGCTGTTTTTCTAACGTAAGAAACGTAAAGCTAAAAGAACGAATTCATGTGAGTTATAAAAACCCGTTTTCAAACATTATCGTCTATAGACGATTCGTTCGCCTGTTTTTCTATTCGCTTTATAAAAACATGCTGTTAATTACTAATGAAGGTATAAAAACAGACCCCTCCAAATTTGAAACAATAAAAAATACCCCGTCCCGAGAAATAGTGGCGAAGTGAGAAAATTCGTAGCTTTTTGTAATTACTACAGACGATTTATTAAAAACTTCGCTCAAACCACAAAATGTCTCAATAATCTGGTGAAAAAGGGACAGACATTCGAATGGACAGAAGAATGTCAAAAGACATTTGAACTCTTAAAAGGAAAACTAATTAACCCACCTATATTACAGTATCCAAATTTTGAACAACCATTCGTACTCACAACTGATGCATCTGACTTCGCAATCGGTGCAATCTTAAGCAAAGGTGACATAGGAAAAGACTTGCCAATATCCTATGCAAGTAAAACACTGGCAAAACACGATATAAACAAGCCAGTAATAGAAAAAGAGCTACTAGCCATTCATTGGGGAATTAATTTTTTTAGACCATATTTATATGACAGGAAATTTATCGTGGTGACGGACCACAGACCCCTAGTAGCATTATTTACCCATAAAAATCCTTCATCAAAGATGACAAGGATAAGAATAGATTTGTCAGATTATGATTTTGACATAATCTAAAAACAAGGAAAAATTAATACAAATGCCGATGCATTGTCAAGAATAAAAATAGATTCGGACATACTCAAGAGTATGATACCGACAAATTGTGATGACTCAAAAAGAATGTTTGCAATAACAAGGGGAATGTCAGCCAACGAGAACAAGGCAGACACGGAGAAATACAATTCTCATTCGAAGCTTGATCAACTTCACATTTGGGAATGTGCGTCCATATCTCATATCAGGAATATGAAAAATTTAAGATATATAGAAGAAAATAATAAAGGTACCAAAATTGAGATAAATAAAAGATGGGTAACAGTTAGATATAGCGATAATCACGCGAAATTCGTTTCGATCGTCGAGAAGCTATCATCAAAAATGACTGATAAGAATATAATGAAGCTAGCGCTAGAACAAAATGATATATTAAGAGGCATGCCCATAGAAGAATTTAAGAAAATGTATAATAAATTGCAAATGGAAAGAATAAAAAGGAATTTAGAACCTTTAAAGATAATAATATACAAAGCCCCAACAAAAATTAAAGAAGAGTCAATTATGAAAAATTTAATTGAAGAGTATCACAATACACCAATAGGAGGACATTTAGGCATCAGAAATCTTTATTGAAAATAAAACAAAGATTCGTTTGAAAAAACATGAGTAAAATGGTTAAAAAATATATAATAAATTGTTGTGAGTGCACAAAGAATAAGCAAACAAAATACACCAAAGAAAAAATGACGATAACTGACACACCTGGTACAAGTTTTGAAACATTAAGTATAGATACGGTAGGAACCTTACGAATATCTAACGGCTATAGATATATTTTGACAGTGCAGTGCGAATTAACAAAATACGTCATACTACATCCAATGGAAACAAAAGAGGCGGTATCAATCGCAAAAGCATTTTTAAGACACTAAAATCGGACAGAGGAACTGAACTTAAAAATGAACTTCTTGAAAATATTTGCCAAATGTTGAAAGTAGATCAGATTTTCTCAACACTCTACCACCATCAGACAATAGGAGCACTCGAACGAAATCATAGAGTTTTGAATGAGTTTTTGTTAAATTTTGTTGAAAATAATGAATGGGACAAATATATTTTGTACTATGCATTTGCATATAATAGCACACCAAATGTGGATACTAAATACAGCCCTTATGAACTAGTATATGGAAAAATTCCACGTTTGCCAAATGACATAGTTGAGGATAATAGGCCAATTTACAATTTAGACAACTATGCAAACGAAATGAAAATAAGACTACGGGAATCACTACTTAAAGCACGAGAACTAATACATATGACAAAGCTTAAAAGAAAACTAGATTATGACAAGAATAGTAAGGAATCTGACCTAGAAGTAGGAGATTTAGTAAACGTTAAGTTAGAAACCAGGAGAAAACAACAGAGTCCATATCATGGCCTTTACCCTATAATTGAACGTAAAGGAGTCAGTTCTGTAATTAAGATTAATAATAAATTTAAGGAATATCATAACAATATATTTAAAAAATACAATCCTAATTAAAAAAAAACTAATGCTAAGAACTTAATTTAAGAAATATTTATACAATCACAAAAACTAATTATCGATAGTAATTTCTTTAACTTAAAATTATATTAACTTGGACTTGAACAAAAACAATTTTTTGGAAACACACTTTCCTTTTGAAAATCACAGAACTCTCAAAATTCATATAAATTTTTTTAGCCCCGTAATTTTCAATCTTGAGGACGATGGTGTAAGATCCACCAAATCTACTTACACCATACTTTAATAAAAAGTACATCAACTTTTTTTACTGCAATTTCAAATAATTCACATAATAAAAAGTTCATCAAACTTTTTAATGCAATCTCCGTTTATGACAATTTCTGTTGCTAACAAAAAAAAACTTAAATTCAAAATAATATGTATGAAATATAAATCCACAAAAAAAAATATATGGCACACTTTGTTGCTACTCGAATACAATGTTTAGCCTTTAATTACCGAAAGTGAAAAATGACACTTTTCATGAAGGCCACTCATGGTTTCTTTTTTTCAAGTTCAAGTAAAATTTTGTTTACGCAATCTTTATTAATAATCACATTTTAGAACTAAATATTTTTTTTGAACTTATTTTTTTTTTGTTTTACTTTTATTGATTTTGATTTAATTTGAATTTGATTTTTACATTTACGTATGTATAAGAAAGTATATAAAATTGTAAATAATAAAAACCAAAAAACATTAAGTGCTGAATTAGCACAAAAATAGTATAAAATAAAGACCACTGTTGGAGAACAGAGAATTTGGTGCTCTGACAGTTGGCAGGCAAACTTGCCCTAACTTTAAAAATCTAGTTTAGTTTTTAAAAGGATTAAGCTCTAAAACTGGTCGGCAGGTTTGCCCCAGAATTAGTTGAAAGATTTGACATCACGATTCAAAAATATATTGAATATATTATATACTAAAACTGGTCGGCAGGTTTGCCCCAGAATTAGTTGGAAAACTTGATAATAACGATATAAAATATATTATATTCTGCCTCAGGCGTCACTAGCTGACAAACCTTGAGTATGGGTCGCTTGAGGATACTATTTTGAAGTTTTAGTGTTACAACTCTTACTTTACCGTCTCGACCTTCATGAAGTTCTATAATCTTCCCAAGTGGCCAGCTCTTCGGTTGTGTCTTCACGTCTTTTAATGTGACAATCGCTCCTTCTTTCAAATTATTTTCGGGATGTTTCCATTTTTGACGTTGTTGCAATGTTGTCAAATATTCGTTTTTCCAACGTGTCCACAAACTTTTCTTCAATTGCTGTATTAGCTTCCATCGATCTAAAGATGTTATGTGTGAGCAATTTACATCTTCAGGACAGTCGTTAATAGCCCTTCCGATGAGAAAATGCCCAGGAGTTAACACATCGATTGCATCTATGCTCTCATTATTAATTCCAATTAGAGGTCTTGAATTTAATACGGCTTCAATTTGATTTAGCAGAGTAGACATTTCCTCGTATGTAAGCTTTGTGTCTCCTATTACACATTTTAGATGATATTTGGCAGATTTTGCACCAGCTTCCCATATTCCTCCAAAGTGAGGAGCTGCCGGGGGAATGAAGTGCCACTTTATTTTTTGCGATGCTAACATTGGTATTATTGATTCATTGTTTTTGATGGCAGCTTTGCAGTCAGCATCCAGTTTCTTATGTGCACCAAAAAATTAGTACCATTATCAGAATAGATATCACTACTGATACCCCTACGTGCAAAAAATCGTTTAAGTGCTGCTGTAAACGCTTCTGCCGTCAGATCGCTTACTGCTTCCAAGTGTATTGCCTTGGTGGTCATGCAAACAAATACAGCAATATATCCTTTAAATGACTTCTGACCTCTCCCTTTTGAGCATCTCATTTGAATTGGTCCGGCATAGTCTATACAAGTGTGTAAAAATGGTGGTGACTCCATTACCCGACCTTCTGGAAGATTTCCCATTAATTGTTTGGATGTTTCATGGCGAAATCTGATGCACATTGAGCAGCTTCGAATACATTTTTTAATAGCGTTTTTCATCTTGAGAATCGAATATCTTCGCCTGACTGTTGATTCAACTAATCTGTTGCCACCATGTAGAGTTGAATTGTGAGCACCTTGAATAATTATTGATGATAGATGTGAGTTTTGTAAAATCATAGGATGTTTTTTGTTGTATGACAAATTTGAGTTTCCCAGTCTACCACCTACTCGAAGAACCCCACCTTTATCTATGAATGGGTAAAAACTCACAATTTTGCTGTTTTTATTAACCGTTTCATTTCGTTTTAGATCCATTAGCTCTTGATGAAAGTCTATCTCTTGATGGCGAATTATAAAAAGTTTTTTTTTGCATATTCCAACTCCGATACAGTAAGATATGGCAGAACATTTGTTTGAGTTTGAATTCTGCTTATAAACCGCAGAACATACGCTAATACCCTTTGAAGTTTTGCGAAATTTGAATACTTATTTGTCATGTTGTCCAAAAAGTGTTCCTTTCTAACTGAAGTAACTGTAGTGATTATATTAACGGCAGCAGTAACTTCTTCTTTTTTAGTCCAAAATTGAGCTGGTTTCGGTAACCATGTCGGTCCATTCCACCGCAACGCAAGATCTTTAAATTTTCGAGCACAAATGCCTCGAGATGCAGCATCCGCAGGATTATCTTTGCTGCTCGCATGATTCCATATTGCCTTAGGAATGAGATTTGTTATTTCGCTTACTCGATTTCTGACAAATTTATCTTTGTTGCTTTTATTATTTATCCAACTCAATGCAATAGTGGAATCACTCCAGACATAAATAGATTGTTTATAATGGATGATATCAGCTACCTTACGCATAAGCTTGGCTAACAAATGTGCTGCAGATAGTTCCAGTTTTGGTAGTGTCTTCCTTTTCTTAATTGGATTTACCTTTGTTTTAGATGTTAGAAGAATTACTGAAGTATTTATTTTAACATAAATAACAGTTGCATATGCTTTCTCTGATGCATCTGCAAACCCATGTAGCTCCAGTTGTGAATCGCTTTTTTTGAATCCACCTTAGAACTCGAATATGTTGAAGTTCTGATCAATATTTTGTGAATTCGTGGCATTCTTTTTTATGTCCTTCAGATAATACATCATCCCATTTTAATTGTGACAACCACAACTTCTGAATAAATAGCTTGGCTACTACTGTAACTGGTGATAACCAGCCTAACGGATCAAAAATTCTGGCCACTTCTGATAGAGCATGTCTCCTTACTTGAGAAGTTTATTTTAAACTTAAATTGATCCATGATTGGATCCCACTGCAGTCGTAACCCTTCACCGAGTCACCATCTTCAAATTGAATTATAGAATTTTCTGTGATGGCTTCAACATTTTCAATTATTTTCTTTTCATTGGATAACCACTTTCTCAAGTTAAAACCATGTGTTGATAGATGTTTTGATACTTCCTGCTGAATAAATTTACATTGTTCAATTGTGTCCGCTCCACTTAACAAATCATCCATGTAGAAATCTTCTTTGATGATATTTTTTATGTATTGCTTAGGACAATTATCTGCGATAAAGAAGAGTGATCTTACAGCTTGAAATGGAGCAGAGGCTGTTCCGTAAGTTACCGTATTAAGCTTGTGTTCTTTAATAGATTCTTTTTTATTTTCTCTCCATAAAATATGTTGATAGTTCTGATCTTCTTTTGCTATTTTCACTTGACGGTACATTTTTTTCACGTCAGCAGTTACCACATATCTCCATAATCTCCATTTAAAAATGATGTCGTATATATCTTTTTGTAGTTTTGGCCCAGTATACATTATATCGTTAAGGCTTCTTTCATTTGTGGTTTTTGCTGATGCATCAAATACAACTCGTACTTTTGTTGTAAGGCTGTTTTCATGTATCACTGGATGATGCGGTAGATAATAGTTCCCGCTGTTTTCTGGAACCAGCTGCATGTGACCCAGTTGAATATAATCTCGCATAAATTTTATGTATTCATCTTTTTTCTTCTTATCAGTTTCCAGTTTTTTTTTTTCACTGAATGAAAACCTAGCTACTGCTTGTTTTTTAGACTCTCCAAGTTCGATGTCTTCTTTAAATGGTAACTTGACTACAATTTTTCTTTCTGCATCCACTTTCGTTGTATTGTTGAACAAGTCAAGGCAAATTTTATCTTCTGCATATTCTTCTGCGTTTGATGATACTTCTTCAAGTTCCCAAAATCGTTCTAAATTTGTTGTAGCTGAGAAGACTTTAGATGCTTTGGGTTGTTTTTTAATGATGCCAGAAAGAATCCAACCAAGTTTGGTTGATTGAGCTAAAATTCCATCCCTTTTTTGTATACCTTCTTCAATTATGTTGGTAAAGATGTCACTGCCGATAACCATGTCTATTCGGTCAGATTTATTTAGCAACGGATCTGCCAAGACAAAAAATTAATTGGTACTCATTACCACTGGTGGTTTTTCTGTGGGTAAGTGTATTATTGAATTGTGTCTCTTACCGCAATGCCCACATCTGCTTTTACTGTAGCTTTTGTTTATCCAATTTGTGATTGAGACAAACAAAGCAAACTTTGGATTTTCGAGCCCATCTTAGTCTTCCTTCTACTGGTATTGATAAAAATTTCTTACAATTTTTAGCTTTATGTTCATCTCCATTGCAATAGAAACAATATAATTTTTCAGAAAATAACACTGTTGCTCGATGCTGTGGCTGATACCTTTGGCTGTTGTTCGTCTTTTTACTTAAAGATGCATCTAAAACTTGACTCAACAAATTGCATGACGTCATCTAAATTTTGTACTTCTTTTGATTTTCGTGTTGTTTGCTCGTAGAGTAATAGACCTTCTTTGTCTAATTTTCTTATAACTATCCTAATGAGTAATGGATCAGCATCTTCTAATCTGTAGCCTGCTGATTTAAGTGCTTGAATACTTTCATTTGTTGTATCCAGCAAATTCTTCAGACTTCCGGCTGACATACTCTTTGCAGTTGGTTGATCTAATATTCTATCAATTAATTTAGTAAACAATATTCTTTTGTTTCCATATCGAGTGCATAGCATTTCCCAAGCTGCTTCGTAATTGCAGTCTGTCACCTTTAAGCTTTGTATTACCTTTAATGCCTCTCCTTTTACGCTTCCCTTTAAACGTACAAATTTTTCTACCAGAGCAATTCTGGAATTTTCATGAATTAGTCTTTTGAATAAATCATGAAATGAAGCCCATCCTTCAATTTCTCCATTAAAACATGGAACTTTAATATTTTCTAAAGCTACTGCTTTTTCTTCTTTCACCACCGTCATTTGTTTTAATATTTTCGTTAAGTCATACGAGTACTGCTTTTCAATATCCTCGAATTCTTCATCAATTTCTTCTGTTACCGCAAAATCAATTAGCAATTTATTACGAATTTCATTGATGTCTCTCATCATCTTTTCCCATGTATTCTTTGTGTTCTCCATTACCAGAATATTATTAATCTCACAACCTTCTGTAAGATTATCTCCCAGTCTTTGAATTTCACGGCGATAGTGCAGTGAGGTTGTTGCTTCCATTTCTGAAGCCATTTCCTGATGATGAAGATTTATATTTATCTGCTCTTGTGCAGCTTGTTGCAGCCCAGACTGTTGTTTTTCCATTTTCGTCATGAAAATGTTAAACGTCTGCTCCATTTTAGCCAAACATTCTTGCCATGGTTCAACCTCACGTTGCTTTTGAGGTATAGCTGCTTCTAATTTCAGAATATCTTCTTTTTGTGTTTGGAGTTTTGAGGTTTGTTGTAAATGGTTTTCCAACAAATTATGAGCGTCTTTTATTATAAATAGTACTTTATCAAAATAATTGTTTTTAAAATAGTCCTCAGATGTAACTCCAAGGCCACGCAGTTTAGAGTCATTGCTCTTAGACTCGTTCTCTATTTTATTTAAACACTCTTCTAATTTAGAGAGGCGGATATTTGCATCCTCGCCCAGGGTTTTTTGTCGCTCAAATAATTTTTGTTTTTGTGCCATTTTTCCCAGTTCTTCTTCAACAACAGCTAAATTAAAGATATATTTTATTTGGCACACAATCTCTGTTCTAGCCGAGATTGACGCTTTCAACACCTTTTCCAAAAACTTTAATTTTAATATTTACAATCTCTGTTTTCAGCCGAGATTGACGCTTTGCTTCACTTTTTCCAAACACTTTATTTAATGTTAATGCTTACAATCTCTGTTTTCAGCCGAGATTGGCGCTTTTCTGGTTTCTTTTTTAAGTTCTAAGGACCAAATTTACAAATTAAATTCTATTGAAATAAAACGCGTACCGTTTGAGTAGTTGTAAGGTACTGACTTTATTTTAATATAAAAAAAATCCTTAATCCTTAACCTCTACCTGCTAAACATTTAAACATGAGATAAGACGCTCTATTCATCAGCGCAAAAGCATCCCTTTAAAGGGTCATAAAACATAAAGATATGTTGTAACTAATAGTATTTTCCACCTAACACATGCGGAAAAACACCACAAGATTTCCTCTTAAGCTAATTAGAGATAAAAATAACGTAAACATATGTTAAATACATATTTTAACTGATTATTCCAAGAAGGTTCAAAAATACCATAATACCAGGAATACAAGGGAAAATACAATGTAGATATAAATTAGTTAGATATAAATTATAAATATACTTATGTATATAAATATGTATACTCATGTTCACGTTTGAACAAATTTATTACTATCAAAAATAAGTTTTGACATTTGAAATTTGACTAATGTTAAGTAACATTTGCATAAAAATGAATTAAAACAAAACAAAGTGAAAATTTGCCGTTATAATAGCAAAACAAAAAGGCACACGCACATACAAGTGTCTAATCTTTTTTACATGGATTTAAGTTATTTTTTAGTTTTCAATGCATTGTATATTAGAAATAATAAAATATGAAATATTTTTTGTGTTGAATGGTCCATAAAACGATCAACCTAAAAAACGATATCGAAAAAATTTTTCTAAGTTCACAACAGTTATTGACAGATCCTTCTTGAAAATCGTGGTGTGCCTAAACTTAATTGATCCACGGCATGTTAGAGCTGGTGACTGAACGAGACGACCATTGGCTCTGATAATACCCATTTGATCCATGAATGGACTTAACGTCAAAAGTTTGCTAGTATTAGAGATTTTAGCTTTGAGTTTTAAATTTCCATATTCATCAGGAAAACTTTGTTGTTGGGTCAATATAAAGAGGCGATATTTGACCGACTTTATTTCGTCTCCTGTTAGTTCAGTTTACGAGATTCTAAGATGGGTCCTTGATGCTCCAGTGTTTCTCCAGAATCGTAAGGCGTACGCCATTGATTTTATTGGTAATTTTAGCCAAGGGGGTCCAAACCACCACAAGTTATTAGTTTGGAGCTCCTCTGGTGTACAACATCTGCTTGCGACATCTGCAGGGTTTTCTTTGGATTCGACATGCTGCCAGTTTTGAATTCCCACTTTTTGTACAATTTCCGAAACTCGATTTCCCACAAAGGTATTTTAGGCGCATGGAGGTTTCTGTAGCCACGATAACACAATTGTAGAGTCTGTCCAAAAATATGTCCTCAAATTGAGGGTCTGTAGATTGGGTAAAATTCAAACAGCCAAATTTGCTAATAAGATAGATCCACACAGTTCTAACCTTGGAAGAGATACTTTTTTGAGAGGGGCAACTCGATTCTTTGAGGCTAAAAGAAATGAGTGTACATTGTTGTCATCAAGTTGAATTGATGTACAGCGTTGCTGCGTAAGCCTTTTCTGAGGCGTTGCTAAATCCATGAATTTCTATTTCACAGGAGGGGCTATAATTAATCCAACGGGGTATTTTGAGAATATTAATGAAAGGACAATTTTTGATGATTTTTTACCATTTTATATGTGCAATCTATTTTGTCTAGCCATATCTGTTACATGATTCATTTTGCATCTACCATTTGGGGCTAGCCATCCTCAAGGGTCAAAAAACTTAGCTATTGTAGATAACACTTCGTGTTTAGTTAATATTTGCTTCAATTCGCTATATGGAGCTGTAAGGGTGAATGAGTCTGATGAAATATTCCATTTTATCCCGAACGTTTTTGTTCCAGAATTTTCAGATAAGTTGCGTCAATCTACTGGTAAAAGTGTTTTGGGTTGGCAAATCCTGGATAACTCGTGGGTCGTTGGAAGTCCATTTCATTAGATCAAAACCTGCTGATTTTAAAACGGTGGTTAGTTCGTTTCTGGATCCGATGGCATCTGTCAAGGTATGACCGCTGGCTAGAACATCATCCACATACATGTTCTCTTGCAAAATTTTTGAAGCTAGAGGGTGTGTCGATTTTATATCTTCAGCGAGTTGTAAAGGCGTTCTGATGGCCAGGAATGGGGCACAGTTGACTCCGAAGGTAACTTTGAGTAGCTAAAAATCTTCGATAGGGCCACTTTCAGATTTTCAGAACAGGATTCGCTGATAATTGGTTTGGGTTAGTTCAATTAGTATTTGCCGGTAAATTTTTGTGATGTCGGCGTTAAATACATAACGGAAAAATCTCCACTTTGATATAAGTAGAACAAGATCTTGCTGAAGAATGGGTCCTGGATATAAAATTAAAATGTCGTTAAGACTATTCTTGTTTGACGTCGGGCTGAAGGCATTAAAAACCAGTTTTCTGGTCAAACTGTCTGGTTTTATAACTGCGTGATGCGGCAGGTAATAATTTGGGGCCTTATTTATATCCGAGGGAGAGATCATTCTCATATGTCCCAACTGAAGGTATTCTAATATGACCTGATTGTACTGTTCTTTGAGGTCGGGTTTTTGTTTTAGCATGCGCTCCATTCTCAAGTACTGGGCCATGGCTATGTTGCGAGAAGTTCCAATTTATTCTCCTTTTTTAAAGGGCAGGGTAACAATATACCTTCCCATGTCGTTTCTACGCGTTGTAGATTTGAAATTGTTTTCATAATATGTGTCCTCATCTGACCTCAAAATTTGTTTTAGGGTTTCCTCCACCTCCCAAAAGCGTGTGATGATTTGGTCAAGGGACGGTCCATTATATAGTGAAATAGTAGTTGAATTTTTAGTCTTTTTTTGATTGGTCCCTCCACAATCCATCCAAATACTGTTTTTATGCCAAAATGGATCCAATTGTTTTCATAGCTGTCTCCATGCAATAAATAGAGGGTCATAAATCGAGGCCAATTAGAAGGTCGACAGGACGACTTACGAAAAATTGAGGGTCTGCAAGTTCTAATTTAGCAGTTTCCATTAAGTGATGTAAATCCAGCGTTTGTGGCGGTAACTTAGAAGGTAGGATCTTCAGGACTGGCGCAAACACTTCTAATTTAAAACTATAGTCAGCTAGAGAGCAAGGGTTAAATAAACAGGCTTTTGTAGATGTTTCGGATATGTTTTGATTTAAACCTGTGACGTGAACTAAATGTGGCTTAGTTCTCAGCTTAAGCAATTTTTTAGCTTGTATATTGGATGCTCGTGCTGCGGCACTCATTCTGGGTAGGTCATCTTGTTGATTCTGATGCAAATTGAAAGATTGGGACTCAGTTGCCTTGTGCAACAATGTGTTATGTCTCTTTTTACACAACCTGCTGCTTAATTTACTGGGACATTCCTTGACACTGTGATCGACAGATAGACAATTATAACATGAATTTGTGACTTTTACTCGTGAATATGGTCGTTAACATTTTTTCCTAAAAATTTGGGGCAAGATCGAAGGTAATGTGATTCTTTACAATGTTGACATGTAATGACTTTATTTTGAAAACTATTATTTGGTTTAGAGGCAAAATTATTTTTGGGTCGGTTTTCAGATGGTGACAAATTTGTTCGAAAGGAGCGGACATGTTTTTCTCTGGGAGCATATTTTAAATTTTTTTGTTTGGGCTGACTAAATTTATGCTTTGAAGATTTTATATTTCCGAGTGATTCTAAAGTTTTAAACTTATGTGTCAAAAATTTGTCGAATTCATTCCAACGTGGAACCTCTGCGCAATCTCCTCGGGAATTTTTAAACTCTTGCACGAGTGATCTGGGAAACTTTTGGAACATATGAATATTATTAATGATTCCCATGTCGTTGTGTCAATGTCTAGTGTGTCTAGAGATTGCCGGGGATCATTATTGTTTTTTGTAATTTTTAAATTAAAGCACCAGAGTCAATAGAGGCGTGTGGTAAATCTAAAATAATTTTATACTGTTCATTTACCTGCATCCATTTATTTTCGTAGCGGTCCACCAAATTTTTCCAGGCAAGAATAAAACCATCGTTGGTTAAAGGGACGTGAGAAACTATATCCCTGGCCTCGCTTCCAGGTTTTTGCTTTAAATAGAACAATTTTTCAACGTTGCTAACCCGGGAATTACTTATATATATATAGCTGTGGAGATATCTCGAAAACTGGGCCATAATTTGTAATCCCCATAAAAAGTGTCTGTGTCGCAAGGTGGTGACCTTATAAATGAAGCCTCATTGTCTAGGGTCGGACTTGATTGGCGTTCTGGTTTTTCAATGGTGGGTGCAGCGTATGCAAGAATTTCAGCATTTATTTAGGACAGACGATTTTTATATACAGATAGGGTCTTACGATATCAGTCCCGTAATTATGTTTTATCAATGGGTTTATCTTTCTCCTCTTCTGATCGCTTGACTTGCGTCCAAAGCGATTCCAATTCCACACGAAGAATTTCCAACGCACAGAAATTGTTTTCAATTTGCGCTTCAGCTTGTGAACTCAAAATCGAATAAATCATTTGTACAATTTACGAATTTATTTATCGACATTTTGTAGAAAAAAAAAATTTTTTTTTATTTTATATGAGCAAATTAAATTTCAAAAAATAATTGGATTTATTTGCCTGCTAGCGATATAAATAAAGTGTCTTAAAATTGGGAGTTACAATTTGATTTGAATATTGATTTGAATAGTTGCAAAACTGCAAAAAGAATTAATAGTTTTTAAGGTCTGTTGCCGTGTTTGGTTGCTCTGCGTACGCAAGTAATATATGATTTACACACAAACAAGAATAGAGAGTGACGTCTTGTTATGTATGTTTGTGCGTGAGTTACCTATGGTCACCAACCAAACCCATGTTAACAACAACAACCAAGTCACCAAACCAATGTTAACAACAACAACCACAACTACAATCACTAACGGAAACCAATGTTAACAACAGCAACTAAATTAATAACAAAGAGGTCATCAACAACCAATAAATGCAACAACAACAATAACTACTTCAACAATAACTACGGTCATCAAATTACCAATGAATACACCAAATTACAACACCACCCACAATGTTAACACCTGCAGTCATCAACATACTTACTAAATGGGGGCAGACATGAATAAGCATTTAACCATTTTATTAATTTCACTTTACTTTTATTCTTTAGTTATTTCCTATACTTATTCTTAGAATTAGTTAAATTAATTGAGTTTATTAAAATTGCATTTTAGACACTTAATTGGTATAAAATAGTTGTGACAATAAAATATAGATTATTATTAATCAACAGTTGAAACTAATCGTTTTTAATTTCTTACGTTAACTGGCGCAGTCGAACGGGCGGTTTAAGTGAAGTGTTGTAAAGAGTAAAGTGTAAAGTGTGTTGTGTGAAGTGAATTAAAAAATAAATTTTTTTGGAAAAGGACATTATATTATGAATGAATATCATAATTAGTCCTACGTAAAAAGAAAAAATAAATAAGTAATAAGGATATTATATTATGAATGAATATCATAATTAGTCCTACGTAAAAAGAAAAATAAATAAGTGATAAGGATATTATATTATGAATGAATATCATAATTAGTCCTATATATAAAAAAAAGAGAATAAATAAGTGAAAAGGTCGTGACAATATGAATGCATATCATATTCAGACCTACGTGTTATTAAATTAAAAAAAAAAAAAAAACAAACAGTAAATAAAAATATAATTTAACTTTAGTAAATTTTTTTAACAAATAAAAAAAAAAAACAACGAAAAATAATTTAAAGGGCATTGAGTGGATATCATAAGCTCTATTAAAAATAAATAGATAAGAAAATAAAGTTTTTTTGAAATATATGAAAATTATAATAAATATATTAAAATAGAAATTCACTAACAAACATAAATACATAACTTTACAACACCAATACTCACTTATCCGTGTACCTACGTTAACGTTGATTAATAATTTTAACACAAATAAATTAATAAGAATAAAATTTTTAAGAATGCAGCAGATAATTCTACTTGTACTGTAAGTTACACACATTTCTTTTATTATTTATCATACAACTATTACCGAAATTGAGTAGATTTTTTTTTCCGATAAGAAATAATCAGGGGTACTAGACCCAAAATTGCATATAGATTGATGCCTAAAAAAAGGGTTTCACCTTACAGCCTTCCGAAACTATTTAAAAGTAGAAGCTTAACGTCGATCCCTGAATCAGTAGACTCGACTATAATGAATAACGAACTTCGTGAGCAATTTCCTTCTGGCACTACCCCTTCTATTCCATCAGTGGTGGCGGCAAATCAAATGGATATATTCCAATCATTAAGAATACCAGATGCCATCAAACAATTGCCAACTTTCGATGGTAACCCTAGGTTGTTATATGAATTCCTTAACAATGTTGAGGAAATTCTCCTGTTCATAAGGGGTACAGATAAGACCCCATATGGGCAGATTTTATTAAGGGCCATCCGCAACAAAATTGAAGGGCAGGCTAACGAAGTGTTAAACATGTATGGTACCCCATTGAATTGGGATAACATAAAAGAGAATCTGATCACTCATTATGCTGACAAACGTTCAGAGACATCCCCAATCAAAGACCTCCACACATTGAGGCAGTACAACAAAACATTCGAGAAATTTTATAGTGAGGTGGTAGAACTTCAATCGACTCTCTGCAACAACGTATTGTTACATGAATTAGACCACAATGTGGTGAATGCGAAAAAGGCACTCTATGAGGAAATGTGCCTCAACTCCTTTGTCACCGGACTAAAAGACCCATTAGGGGCAACAATTAGGGCTATGAGGCCAAACACGTTGGCTGAGGCTTTGAATTTCTGCGTCAAGGAGCAAAATATTTACTACCAACAATCTAGTGGGTTTACGGGTAAATATGATCAATATAGGCAGAATAGCTACCCATATCAGAAAAATCGGGTTTATAATAGACCAGACTATAGTGGTCAGCAGAATAAGAACACCAATGGTTTTCGACCAACAGTGACATAGAATGTGGGTTATAATAGGGATAATCATTATTTTTCATATAACCCACAGCGTAGACAAACACCTTTTAATAGCTATCAATATAATAATGTCGATCATCGCAAACAAATGTCATTCAATAATAATGCACCTAAACTTCCACGACCAGAACCTATGGATACATCAAGTGGGTTCTCTCGCCTAAGGAACGGGAATACTTTCCCAAGCATCAAACAGAGCATGAGCTCACAAACGAGAAGATACCCAAGTATGGAGATTAATAATATGGATGAATCCGGTGGGGAATACGAATTAACTAACGTTGAGGAGGAGGCAAATTTTCAAGTCCTCGCCTCACAAAACCCACGGGATACCTAGATATGACCAAACATGGGTCTGAATTGATCTACATAAAAATCAGGGTTCCCGGTAATAAACTTCTCAAATTCCTAATAGATACAGGGGCTTCAACTTCATTCATTAACCCAGAACATATAGACCAACAACAGCACATTAAATGTAAACCAACGGTTATAAAAACCGCATTGACAAAACATATAGTAGACAAATTAGTAATACTACCAATATTTGAGGAATTTAACCAAGAGGGAAAACTTTCGTTATTATTATTTAAATTTCATGATTACTTCGATGGTCTTTTAGGTATTGACTACTTATCCAACATAGGAGCTAAGATTGACTTACGGTATAAAGTATTGGAAACGAGATTTGCATCAATTCCATTATTTCACAAACCAAACGTGTGTTCTGGCAAAATATTGATTGAGCCAAATGTAAAGACCATTGTTAGGATACCTGTTGATGTAGAGGAAGGAGATATTTTGGTTACAGAAACCTTTATAAACAAGAACCTAGTCATTTCAGCCGGTATTTATACGGCACATAATTGGTTTAGTTTCATAGAAGTGTCAAACTTAGGTGACTGTTCGGAAATTATATATTTTGACCAACCTCTGAAGACTCAGGAATATCATTCCCAAGAATATCTCGAGGTTAATAATACGGAATTTGGTACGGCTGATATAAATGAAGACATCGATGTAAAGAGTTTGTTGCGTATAACACACTTAAATCAGGAAGAGAAGCGACTCCTTCTGAAAACATGTAGGAAATATTCTGACGTTTTTTACAGGGAAGGCCAGGAGTTGACATTTTCAAACAAAATCAGACACAGTATACCAACAACCGATGACATACCAGTATACACGAAATCCTATAGATACCCTTATGTTCACAAGGGGGAGGTACAGGAACAAATTGCTAAACTACTGAATCAACACATAATACGGCCAAGCTACTCTCCTTGGAGTTCACCTGTCTGGATAGTACCAAAGAAGAAGGATGCTAGTGGCAGACAGAAATGGAGATTAGTAATTGACTATAGGAAGGTGAACGAAAAGACCATTACCGATAAATACCCTATTCCGAATATAAATGAACTTCTGGATAAGCTAGGTAGGTGCATGTACTTCTCCACTGTGGATCTGGCCAGCGGCTTTCACCAAATTGAAATGAATCAAAAGGACATTCCGAAAACTGCATTTTCAGTAGAGGTAGGGCATTATGAATTTATTAGAATGCCATTCGGGCTGAAAAATGCACCTTCAACATTCCAAAGGGTTATGGATGATGTCCTTATGGAATTAGTAGGCAAAATATGTCTTGTGTACCTAGACGACATCATAATTTTCGCAACTTCGTTACAGGAACATATCAATAATCTGGAATTGGTATTTGAAAGACTGAGAAACTCAAATTTTAAAATTCAAGTTGATAAATCGGAATTTTTACGGAAAGAGATAGAATTTTTGGGTCACATAGTATCTACCGAAGGTATTAAGCCAAATTCTGGGAAAATAAGTGCAGTGAAACAATTTCCAATTCCAAAAACCCCGAAGCAACTTAAATCCTTTTTAGGATTGTTAGGTTACTACAGGAAATTCATACCCAATTTTGCGAAATTAACGAAACCACTTACAACTTGCTTGAAAAAGGGAGTGGGAATTAAATTAACTGATGACTACATGAAAACCGTTGAAATGTGTAAAAATCTGCTTTACAATATTACATTACCAATACCCAGATTTTTCAAAAAATTTTATTTTAACAACAGATGCTAGCAACTATGCGTTGGGTGCTATATTGTCTCAAGGACAAGTAGGTAACGATAAACCTATTTGTTATGCTAGCAGAACATTGAATGGATCAGAGATTAACTACTCTACAATAGAAAAGGAACTTCTGGCAATAGTATGGGCCACGAAGTACTTCCGACCGTATCTATATGGTCACAAATTCAAGATAGTCACGGACCATAGACCATTAACATGGATAATGGGTTTGAAAGAACCTTATTCAAAATTAATACGTTGGCGCTTGAAATTAGAGGAATTTGACTATGAGATAGTGTATAAAAAAGGTACACTAAATTCTAACGCTGATGCACTAAGCAGAATTAGACCGGACATTAATAATCATGAGGCTTTTTCCACTCTCGGTACAAGTGGAAGTACAGTCCACTCTGCAGAGGAGAATGTAGACGACGGCATTCCAATTTCGGAGAAACCCCTCAATGAATTTAACATCCAGTTAATAATCGAAATACAGTCAGAATCGAACATTACCGTCAAAGTACCTTTTAAGAACAAATTAAAAAGAATAATAAGATCACCAACTTACGACGAAAACTCGATGATAAAAATTTTTACTAAGTTTATAAAACCAAATAGACTTGTTGCAATTTATACCGATGATGATGATGTTTTTCGTCTAGTACAAAGGGTATTTTCAGTATATTTCGCTAATAATAAAACTTACCGTTTAATACGTTGTACAATCAGGACGAAAGATATTATGGATAACGATGAACAGGATGAAATAATAAGGAAATACCACCAAAATAACAACCACCGGGGTATCGAAGAAACATATTTACACCTTAAAAGAGAGTATTTCTTTCCACACATGAAAAACAAGATTAGCCAAATAATTAATGATTGCGACATCTGTCAGACACTGAAATATGATAGACACCCACAAAAATTAGTTTTCCAAACACCGGAAACTCCGGAAAAACCTTTGGACATTCCTCACATAGATATCTATCACATTAACCACCAACAAATACTAACTATAGTTGATAAATTTTCAAAATTTGCTACGGGATTCACAATTGCTGCTAAAACTAGCCTGAATGTAATTAAATCTCTGAAAACCTTCATCAGTACTTATGGGATTCCAAAGAAGGTCGTTTGTGATCAGGGAAAGGAATTTACAGCAATTATTTTTAAGGACTTTTGCAAACAGTTTAATATTAATTTACACATTACGTCTTTTCAACAATCTTCAAGCAACGCACCTGTTGAGAGACCGCACTCGACTTTAACGGAAATATATCGGATAATAATGACTAAAAGAAAAGAGAACAAACTTAGCATGGATCACGAGGAAATCTTCTCAGAAGTTCTTATTACCTACAATAACTCGGTACACTCAGCGACGAGACTAACGCCATACGAATTATTCTTTGGCAGACCACACATATTTAATGAAACAGTAAAGTTCAATGGAGAACATGAGTATCTACGGAAATTAAACGAATACCAGCAAATAATCTACCCAAAAATTAAGGAAAAATTACAAACTGCTACCAAGGATAGGGCGAATAAATTAAATAAGAACAGGCAACAACCTAGAACCTTACAAGTCGATGATATAATATATCGAAAGGAAAATAGAAGGAACAAGATAACACCTCGATTTTCCAAACATAAGGTCCAAAATGATAGGGAAATTACATTTATTACAGATAAAAATCAGAAAATACACAAATCGAAAATTAAAAGTAGAATAAGAAACAAAGGAACTTTAATACAAAAGAAAAAGATATAAAAAAAAACTAATTATTCTATTTTTTTTTCCCCTCTAGGTTATCTGTGGTGCACTCCCAAAGGATAAATACACAACAAATAGATAATGAATTGGCTATAATAGAACTAAAAATGGGTAATGCCAAAATAATAGATCACTACCAGAACTTAATCCATATAATAGACCTTAAAAATTACATAGATAATTCGGGAAAAATAAAAGAAACATTAAATATATTCGAACAAGATACTTCAATCGAAGATTCATTAAAGATTACAAAATTAAAATTGGATCAACTAACGAATAAAATTGACAATTTGCTACCCTTTAAAAGACAAAAGAGAGGCCTATTCAATGGATTGGGTTCAACAATTAAATACATAACTGGTAATATGGATGATAGTGATGAGAAAAACATAAATTCTCAACTTCAAAAACTAATTGAAAACGAACACATTTTTAATAAAACATTTAATAAACAAAGCATATTGAATACAGAAATGATACAAAGATTTAACAACATTACCACACACATAAACACCGAACAAAATAGAATTACACGAATATTAAAGAATACACAAGAAACCTTTTCTAATAGGATAAGTAAAGAAAATACTATAATTTCGAAAATTCAATACTTGAATAGAATCAATTATAATATAGACTTATTAACAAATCAAATTAACAATATAGCGGAAAGCATTATATTAGCAAAATTAAATATTATTTCCAAATTTATATTAAGCCACAGTGAAATAGAAAATATTTATAAAATACTAAATGATCAAATACATGAAATACACTCTGTGGAACAATTGTACGAAATTCTTGAATTACAAGCATATTACAATAATTCGAATATTATATTTAACGTAAAAATTCCAAAATTTCATAAAGAAACTTTTACTTTGTCTCATATTATACCTTTACCAATAAAGGTAACAAGACAAATATTGTCATCTAAATATATAGCTTATAACAACAATTCCATTAAATATTACCAAGAAAAATGTTTAAAATTAGAAAATATTTATGTCTGCAACAACCTTACAAGAAGCGAGGTTATGGAACAATCAACATGTGTGGGTAGACTGATACAGAAACGGCAACCGAAATGTAACCTAAGAGATGTGGGACGATTGGAGACCATTTACCAACCAGAGGATAATCTTATACTATTTATCAACACACCAACAGCACTTGTCGAATCCGATTGCAGTAAACCATTTAATGTGACTAATACAACAATACTATATTATGAAAATGTACAGTCAATATTAATGGGCTAACATATGAAGACAAATCACAAACATATCAAGAACATATAAACATAACACTACCTGAGTTTGTAGAAATAATTCCTGAAACTGTTATAGAAGAACTTAACATGCAAAAATTGAAATCTTATCAGTTCAGTGATCATGATATGATGTCTACTTTGAGAATAAAAACTACAACTCATCAACATATTACATATACAACTATCGGAATTATAATTCTACTAATTATTATTACTTCAACATACTTAGCGAGGAGAATTAAAATTTCCTACGCACCAAATACGTTTATGATTGAAAGTATCGTTCGACCCCCTACAGATTCCTTGTGGCCCTCACTCTACTCTAAGGGGGAGGAGTTACCTATGGTCACCAACCAAACCCATGTTAACAACAACAACCAAGTCACCAAACCAATGTTAACAACAACAACCACAACTACAATCACTAACGGAAACCAATGTTAACAACAACAACTAAATTAATAACAAAGAGGTCATCAACAACCAATAAATGCAACAACAATAACTACTTCAACAATAACTACGGTCATCAAATTACCAATGAATACACCAAATTACAACACCACCCACAATGTTAACACCTGCAGTCATCAACATACTTACTAAATGGGGGCAGACATGAATAAGCATTTTACCATTTTATTAATTTCACTTTACTTTTATTCTTTAGTTATTTCCTATACTTATTCTTAGAATTAGTTAAATTAATTGAGTTTATTAAAATTGCATTTTAGACACTTAATTGGTATAAAATAGCTGTGACAATAAAATATAGATTATTATTAATCAACAGTTGAAACTAATCGTTTTTAATTTCTTACGTTAACCCGTGTTATTAATTTATTATTAAAGTAAGAGAAATTTTAATGTTTTTCGTGTACTTACTGTTTGTGTTGTACTTATACTTGTGTGTGTTTTTTCTTGTTGTTTGTTGGGCGTCTGATGCAATGTTGATGATCTTAATAAAGATGGTGATCATGCTGCTGTTTAATTTTTGTTGTTGTTGAAATGCCGTTTCACTTTATGTATTTTTTTCAGTAACTTTTTTTTTTTTATGCCACCTTAATGTTTTTTCAAGGTTATAGTTTTGGAATTAACGTTCACTTTTAATTTGAATAAATAAAATTGCAAAAAAAAACTCTCCGGTTCATGAGAACCAAAATGTTTAAGGGTCGAAAGTCTTAAAGAAAACACGGTCCTTTGTTTTTAAAATTTATATAATATAAGATTTTATTCAATAGAAATTCACAAGGATTTTTTTCACAATATTTTATTTTATTTTCAAAAACTAATAAATTTTATTTTTAATGTTTAATTGAGTTGATTTTTTTCAGTTAATTTTCGAATCAAAGTGTTTTTTTTTGTTTTATATGAAAATATAATGATATATATGTAAACGTTTTTTTTTTTTACATTAATTTACAACATGTTTGATTTCTTTTAAAAGTTATTTACTCTTGCGCACTTTTTGTTCAACTTATCTGTTCAATTATTTACTAGAGATTAATTTACAAATAATTATAGACAAGTCATTAAGCAGGTAAAAAAAGATGAGCAAAGAGAAATAACAATTATCTTTTTAGTGATGGTACATTTTTGATATTGGGGCATTTCAAAACACGGTACTGTAGGGTAAACTACTTTTTAATTCTGAATTTCAATAGATATTTTCTGAAATTCAATTGATATTTTCTTAAATACATTTGATAATTTCTGACATGCATTTCATGTTTTCTGAAATATATTCGATACTTTCTGAAATACATTTGATCTTTTCTGAAACACATTTGATACTTTCTGAACACATTGATTTTTTTTTCTCTATACTTATAAGTACTCAGATATGAAGTGTTGTTTTATTACCACGTTGATTACCTATTGCGCATTGAGACCAAACATGGGAAATTTTTTGATAAAATTTTTAAGACTCCTTTTTCAAGTTTTAAAAAATTTTCTTAAACAAAATTTAAAAAACTTGATTTGGCACTTTAAGACTTTATTAAATACATGTCAGAGATTAACTGTGAGAATTTTTAGGTAAATATCTATGCCAGATTTTTTTTTACAAAGATTTAATTTTTGCAGATTGCGAGAAAAATGGGTTTTTTTGTTAAATATTCTGTAAATGTACGCTTTCTGCATACTTTGTGTTAAGTATCGATTTTACTTGCACATCTCTACCTATATTTGATCTCTTACTATGTTAAGCAAAAAAGCTTTTGTATTCTTAGCTATATGTTTAATTCTTTAATATTAATAAAGTCAGTCTTAACCGAACTCAAAGCGTTTCAATACACAACATTGGCGACGAGGAATAAAATAAAAAAAAAATATATATAAACTGTACTTACAAGAAATTAACATTAAATGAAGAAAAACTGTACTTACAATAAACAGTGTGTACATACACAATATATGTTACAAACAATTTTCAATAAACTGCACTTACAATAAACAGTGAGTACAAACAAATTACAATAATGTATTGAATGTTTTACTTTTAGTTTAAAAAAACAAACGTACTTACGTTTATTTATGAACAAAAAAAATACATATATATAAATTCAAATATATAAAAAAAAGAAAAACATACATATATTAAAATAAAGAAAAAAGTGTAATAAATACATATATATAAAAAAAAAGCAGAAGGTGTAATACATCAAAAGTAAAAATCTACAATAAATTTTTTTTTGTACTATAAGTATACATAAACTGTGTAATTTATAAATCATCATGCCAAATAACGCTCAAAGTGGTACCCTTACAATTTACCATCCAAATAATGTTCCTCAATTTTCTCCCCGAAATGAATGCTTTGGAAGGAGAAACTTGATATTCGTATCACTGAGATAAACTGCACTGAAGAGAACGCGAGGAATCCAACACTCTTAAAATCAATTGGACCAATTGCTTATGAAACACTACACAACTTATGTAGTCCAGAAACACCAGTCTCAAAAACATATAAGGAGCTTTGTAGCCTGCTTAAAATGCACTACACTCCCCGACTATAATTTTTCGACAGCGTAAAAGCTTTCATGCAGCAACACAATCAGAAAATGAAACTGTACCTGATTGGCATGCTAGAGTAAAAACCTAGCTTTGTCATGTTAATTTGGTAGCAATTTAGAAGCTTTTGTTTTGGATCGCTTTATTATGGGTATAGACAACAAAATATATGAACGACTATGTGAAGAAGATGAGAAAATTACTCTTGAAGAAGCTCTACGAAAAGCTCTAATTATGGAGATGAAGATAGTGACAAGAGAAAACAATGATATGCAAGTTGGAAATGTTAATTCTGACAAATTCAAAAAAAAAACTCAACTTCAATAACAGCAGTAACTACCACAATAACATCAACAAATATAGCAAACAAAACAATTACGATTGTCGTACTAAGAATAAACATCAATCATCAGCTGATCAAACAAAATTATTTCAGGCCTGTTTTCATTGCGGTTGGCGCAACCATAAGTCAAACGAATGCCGATTTCAGCATAGTAAATGTCATTTTTGTTGAAAAATTGGGCATTTAGCATAGTGAAGATTTAAATGAAAATAACTTAATTTTTCTATTTACAGCATAAATAATCATGACAAATGTGGCATTTCAACTGAACTATACAAAATTTTAATTAAAATAAATTGAATTCCTATTGAAGTGGTTTGTGATTCTGGTGCTCCATGCAGTTTAGTGTCGAAATCATTTATTGACAGTCTAAATAAAAAAGTAAGTCTAAAGTCCTGTAATGATCCTTTTGTTGACTTTAACGGTAATAAAATCAAAGTAGTAGGAGAATATGATGAAATAATTGAATTGAAAGGAACAAAGAGTAAAGAAAAACTTGTTACGAATAATAATAATAGCCCTTTGTTCGGTCGAAATTTTTTACGAACTTTCAATTTTGAACTTATACAAGTAAATAATGTTAGTTATGAACAATCCATTTTGATAGAGCAAATAAAAAATGAATTTTATGAAGTTTTCAGTAGTGGCCTTGGAAGTTATAAATTTGGAAAAATTACTTTAGCTATAGACAGGGATGCAAAAACAATTTTTTTCAAACAGAGACCTGTACCGTTAGCCTGGAAAGCAAAAATTGAAAAAAAAATTTAAGAGAATTAATTGCAAGCGACGTTTTAGAACCAATAAACCGTTCAGAATGGGGTACACCAATTGTTCCATTTTTAAAACCGAATGGTGATATCAGAATTTGTGGCGATTATAAAGTTACAATAAACAAGTATTTATCCGATTTCAAAAATCCACTACCACTGATTGATGAAATCTTTGATTCACTTCAAGGAGGTCAACTATATTCAAAGCTGGACTTATCTAATACTTATAACCAGCTTATTCTTGATGACAAGTCACAGCTTCTATGTACTTGGTCAACACATATTGGCACCATTAAAATAAAACGTTTACCTTTTGGTATAAAACCTGCCGCTGCAATATTCCAAAAGACGATGGAAAATTTATTGCAAGGTATACCATTCGTTGTTGTTTATCAGGACGACATTACAATATCTGGAAAAGAAATGACAGAGCATTGTCGAAATCTAAAATTAGTACTAAATAAATTATTGCAACCTGGACTTAAACTTAATTTATCAAAATGTGAATTTTTTAAAGATGAAATTTCTTATCTTGGCTTCACCATTGACATATTTGGCATAAAAAAAACAAGGAAAGAATGAATTCAGTATTAAATGCACCTATTCCCAAAAATGTTTTAGAAATACGTGCTTTTTTATGCATGGTAAATTAAATTGACTCCTTTATATCAATTATTACAAAAAAATTTTAAATATGAGAGGTCTGAAAACTGTCAAATTGCGTATGATACGATCAAAACAGAAATAACTTCAGATAAAGTTTTGGTACATTTTAACCCAAAATTGCCAATATTTCTCACTACAGACGCTTTAGATTACGCCATAGCTGGTATACTTTCACATAAATTTTCTGATAATTAATTTAAGCCAGTTGCATTTATTTCAAGAGCTTTATCTAAATCAGAACAAAAATACAGTACACATGAAAAGGAGGCACTAGCAATTGTGTTACAAAATTAAAACAATATTTGATTGGAAATGTTTTCACCTTAAGAACTTTGGTCAAAATAAAGGTTTGCCAATAATGGCAGCAGCACGTGTTCAAAGATGGGCATTTATTCTTTCAGGATTCAATTATAATATTGAATTTGTCAAAGGTAATTTAAATGAAGCTGATAGTTTGTCGCGAATGCCTCAATTTAAAACTAAAAGTCTAACTGACATCAATGATAATTCATTTGTAAATTATAGGGACATAGCCCGAGAAACCCGACGTGATCCTATTCTCTCAATAGTTTGCGATTTTGCTCGTCTGGGTAAAGTTTAAGAGTTGAAAGGTGATGAATTTAAGTCATTTACTACTAAAAATTTTGAGTTGATTGTAGATCACGATTGTTTATTATGGGGTTATAGAGTCATCATACCCGAAAAACTAAGAAAACCAATACTTCAACTATTACATGAATCTCACTTTGGTGTAGTTAAAACTAAAGCACTCGCTAGATCATTTGTTTGGTGGCCTAACCTAGACAGTGAAATTGAAAATTTGATTAAGTCTTGCATGTCTTACCAAAAACTCATAGCTGAGTCCTACAAGCTCTGTATGGCAAAGAATCCACATAGATTTTGCAGGTCCAATCAAAAATTATTCAGCCCAATTCTAAATATTCCCAGGGAAATGAGTTCCCGGGGAATTCATTTTTCCCGAGAATAAAATCCTCCTATTCTTAATAGACGGGGAGAAGAATAATATGGGAGAGAGAATTTCGATTATTCGAAGTCAGCTGTTTTGTTTTGTTTACAAAATTTAAAGTTATTGTGGAAATTCAAAGTTAATCTTTTTTTGAGAAATTTGGCAACCCTATAGTGATAAACACGGATCTTTTGTATCGCTCTTTGTTATAATTAATTATTAAATAAAAGTATAACTTACAACGACTTGTTTCACATCATTTTGTTTGTTATCAACCAGCGGGAGTGTGTAGTGTATTGAAGTTTGCACAGTATCATTAATGGTGTTTTATTTACTTTTTATAATAATAAAGTAAGTCACTTTCCATTAATTATTTATTGGAATTTTGGTTCGCAAACCACTCAATTGTTTGGAAAACCACAAAATATTATATATACCATTAAACATAAAAAGAATACCAGCTGTTTTTATATGCACCACACACGGTGCTGCCAGATTTTCGCATATTGTTAATACCCAAACCGTATTTTTAAAAGGCCCAGAATAATATTTTATCTTATAATTTGGCATAAAATGAATCCTGATTCCCAACTTATGCTTTTAATGGAAGAACGTTTTTCCAGAATGTCAATTGACATATCTAATAATATGGCATTTAAAATAAAGGAGGCTGAGGAGCGTATATTAACTAAAATTGTCAACATTGAGGAAAAAATATATTCTGTTTCCGACAGGGTCAGCAAGCTAGAACAAATTATTCCGCAAATTGTTGACCTTAAAAATGAAATTGATACCGTAAAGCGATCTTTGGACAATCAAGAAAATACTAAAGTCGCTAATGAGATACGAATTCACGGCATTCCATACTATGAAAATAAAAACTTACAGACTGAATATTTGCGAGACCATTAATGCAACTGTTCCAAATATAAGTAAAATAACTCGTCTTCAAAATTCTCGAAACAATAGTAAAAATGATAACGTTATTGATCCCACTATTGCCATAAAATTGTCATCAGCTCAGGAGAAAAATTATATTTTGAAGCAAGCTGCTGTTTTTCGTCGTAACTCTGAAGACCTTCTGCGCCTTTGTCATGCTGGTTTTGATTCTAATGAATCATTCTTTATAAATGAAGCTCTAACCAGATTTAACCACAATCTTCTTAAGGAAGCAATTAAGTTAAAACGGAAAAAACTACTCTCATCAGTTTACACTCGCCGTGGCCGTATTTATGCCAAACGCTCTAAGTCCGATAGCGCGTTTTGTGTGGAGAATGTGCTGGAAAATATCGAAACATCGAAAAACACACGCGACAACTTCCAGTTTCTGTAGTAGAAGGGTTTCGCCAGTAATATTTTAAAATTTAAAACTGTCGTAATTATTTCCATAACCTATTTTTATTTTTGTATTTTTTTTATATCTTTCCTTTTTATTATGCCTTTTTATTTTAAATTTTTTGAGTATTTCTTATTTGATGTTGATATTTGCTTAATATTTTATTATGACTTCTTCTAATATTCGGTCGAGTTCCAAATACAACACTCATTCTATGATTCGTATAATTGGTAAACAAAAGGAAGGTTTAAAAATTTGTCACTTAAATGCTCAAAGTCTTTTTTGTAAATTTGATGAATTTCGATACATTTTTGAAAACTCAGGAATTGATGTAATTTGTATATCTGAAACATGGTTCAATCCGAATAAGATAAAAAACTTTCAGGTCAAAATAGACGGCTATGATTTATTTCGAGCTGATAGGAATACTGGTAAACGTGCTGGAGGCGTTGCAATGTATGTCAAGAAACAATTACGTTCTCGATTTGTTTGCAAATCTATCTATGAAGAATATGATTTTGTATTTATTGAACTTCCTTGTGACGTAAGCAAATGTCTCATAGGTGTTTTATATAGGCCTAATGATTCACTAGATATTTCTCTGGTTGTTAATATATTAGATGAAAATTGTTTATCTTATAGTGATATTATTCTTTCTGGAGACCTAAATGGAAATTTGCTCATTGATTCTGACCTAATTTCACTTTTCCAACTGATTGGGCTTATAGCTGTAAACACTACTATCCCCACTCACTTCACTTCAATGAGTAGTTCCCTTATTGACGTGTTCTTTGTCTCAGATATTAGAAAAGTTCTTTTGCATGACCAGTTTTCTTCTCCTAATTTCTCAAAACATGACGTCTTTTACATGACCTTTAACCTTCCTTATTTTAAACATGAAAAACCACAGCATATTACTTTCCGGGATTACAAGAATATTAACTATGATGCTCTTTTAAATGAAATTAATATAATCAATTGGACCAGTATCTACAGTAATCCTGATTTAAACCAACAGATATCCTTTTTTTATGAAGCTGCCACATACCTATACGACAAATACGTACCGGTTAGAAAGAAAACTGTTAAATCTTCTACTAAGCCTTGGTTTAATCAAAATATTTGTGATTTAATAGTTAAAAGAAATTCTGCTTACGATAAGTGGAAAAGATATAAGACTACACAGTCAAATGAAATTTTTAAATCACTACGTAGATCTGTTACTAGGGAAGTAAAGTTAGCTAAGCAACGCTATTATAGTCGTGTATTTTCAGAGGCTATGGATACTAAAAATATGTGGAAAGAGATAAAGAAAATTGGTTATAAAGATGAAAGTGAATCGGTAAATCTTTCCACTTTTGAACTAAATGAATTGAATAGATAATTTACTTCAAATGACTCAACTCCTCTTCGTTCTGACTCTTATGCAAATCTACCAGATTGCAATCTGGATTCTTTATTTAGTTTTTCCTGCGTTAACCAGGAGGATGTTCTGGAAGCTTTTCTTTCCATAAAGTCAAAATCTATGAATCCAATATTTATTAAAGCTATTTTACCACAGGTTTTACCCTATATCACTCATATTTTTAACGATATTTTTTTAAAATCTATTTTCCCTGATTTGTGGAAATGGGCAAAAGTAATTCCCTTGCCGAAATCTAATATAGAATACAGGCCAATTTCCGTACTTCCTTTTCTTTCGAAAGTTTTCGAAAAAATTATGAGTAAACAAATGAATGAACATATATCCAATAATAATCTTTTATTATCTAAGCAATCTGGTTTTCGCAGGAAAAGAGGGTGTATCGCTACTTTAATTGATGTATCGGAAGATCTTCGTTATATCGTTGACAGTGGTAATATTGCTTTTTTGACTTTATTGGACCACTCTTAAGCTTTTGACTCAGTGGACCATGATATTCTTGTTAAAAAGCTTAAACATATTTTTGGTTATTCTGAAACCTCCTCTAAATTGATTAGCTCTTACCTTCGGAATAGAGAGCAAGTAGTTGTCTCTAAAGACAAGTCGTCTACCTCTGCGTCTTTAAGTAGGGGTGTTCCGCAGGGGTCTATACTTGGCCCTCTTTTGTTTTCTATTTACGATCTACCACGCGTAATTAATTCTTGCCAAATGCACATGTACGCTGATGACGTTCAGTTATACACATCATGTAACGTACGAGATGTGGAAAACTGTGTACAGAACCTGAATACTGAACTGACCCACGTATTAGAATGGGCTAGGTTGAATTGTCTTACCTTAAATCCGAAAAAATTTCAGTGCCTTGTTATTTTTAAAAAGATATATATACCACTTGTCTTCCGAAAGTTAGTATTAATGGAGTGGATATCGCCTACGTTGCGAATGCTAAAAACCTTGGAATGATTTTTAATAATACCCTAACGTGGAATGATCAAATTAACAAAGCTTCTGGAAAAGTTTATAGTATTCTCCGTAGTCTTTGGTCTTCTCAGTACTTCACGCCGCAGAAAATTATATTTGTTCTTGCAAAATCGTTTATCTTACCTACGCTTTTATATGGTTGTGAATTGTTTTCAGGTTGTGATAGTGCAGACATGGGTAAACTTACACGCGTCTTTAAAAGTGTAGTTAGATATGTTTACGGTTTACGCAAATATGTTAGTATCTCCGCTTTTCTAAATAAAATTTATGGCATTTCATTTGAAGACTATCTTAAATTTAGAACTTTACTTATGGTTCATAAAATTATTTTCACTAAGGAACCCGTTTACCTTTTCGAGCGATTACTATTTACAAGATCTAACCGTAATAACTGTCTTGTACCAATATTGTACAATACGTTAATATCCGAAAGACACTTTTTTGTAAATGGCATACGTCTTTGGAACTCGTTACATTCTTTAAATAATCAACTTCACAAAATATCAAATACAACATCATTTAAGAAAGAACTATTTAAACTTTTTCTCAATTGATTTTTAATACTTCATTTTAATTTCTTTAGTTAATTTAATTTTAATTTCTATATAATTTTTACCTGCTGTGCAGGATATTTTTACACTTTATTTTTACATTTTTATTTTATTTTTTACTAGATGTAACCCGGTGTGCTTCGCTACACCTTCTCCCTTCCCCCCGAATCGTTATGAAAGGGCTCACGCAAAGTCCCAAGGCTCTCACTAATACAGGAATTTAGATATATCACATTTAATATTAAGTTTGTGTAGAGGTGCCACGTGCATTTTTCCAATCCCGCCCATTTTTTTGTCAAAGCTTTCTGTATCATATTAATATATATGATACTTAAAATTTACTTTGTATGGGAGATGCCACGCCCGCTAAAAAATATTTAAAAAAATTACAGCCTGAGCACTCCCATATCCGCAGTAAGACCCTGTGAAAATTTCAGGAAGGTCAGATGAGTAGTTACGGAGATTACCTCCTACAAACGAACAAACAAACAAACACATATAACCTCTTTATTGTGTTAGTAGAGATTATTAGCATAGATTTTTTATTCGAATACTTGCTGATATACAATGTTTTTTGGTTTTTTCATTCGGTACAACAATTATCAGATTTTTCGGCGTTCCTACCCTGGAGCAAGGAACATGTAGCTGCCTATGAGAAGAAGATGGATTATAAAAATTAGATCTGGCAACACAACTATTGGCCTTGAACTTAGCGATATATTTCCACGACAAATCACACTGATAACTAATGAACTTAACAAAAGACTGTTGCCTTCGTAGTACTTCATATAATTTATATAGGAGGTGTCACGCCCACTAATCCCATCCCGCCCAATTTTTATTGGACTACTCACATTAATATCTGATGGACTCGTGCAAAATGTCGAGTCTTTCCCTTTCATAGAATACCAGTTATATGATATTAGATATCTACTTTGCATGGGCGGTGCTACGCCCACTGCTATGATCACGCCCATTTTTTTGTTCGACTAATCACACAAAGAACCTATGGGCTCATGCAAAGCCACAAAGCCCTCTCGTTCACAGTACTCCAGATAAATGTAATTAAATAGTTACTTTGCATGGGGAGTGCCACGCCCATTGGTGTAAACTCGCCAATTTTTTGTCAGACTACTCATACTTAAATCTGATGGTGTCGTGCAAACTGTGAAAGCTTCCCTTTTTTAATACACCAGTTATATGATATCATATATTTACTTTGTACGGGCGGTGCCACGCCCACTGCTCCGATCACGCCCATTTTTTGTCTAACTAATCACATGAATAACTTATGGGCTCACACAAAGTCCCAAGACTCTTACTATAACAGTGCTCCAGATATATGGCATTTTATATTTAATTTGTATTGCTGGTGCCACGCCTATGGGTCCGATACTGCCCATTTTATGTCCGACTACTCACATTAATAATAGGTGACATCAGACTAATTTGAAAAGCTCTCTCTATCACAGTACTCGAGATATATAATATTGAATTATTACTTGTATGGGAGGTACCACGCCCACTTGTCCGATCCCGCCCATTTCCGGTGTAGCTACTAATATTAACAATAGGTGACCTCACACAAATTTGCAAAGCTCTCCCTATCATAATACTCAATATATGTATATAATATTAAAAATTTACTTTGTGTGGGAGGTGCCACGCCCACTAAAAATATTTAAAAAATTATAGCCTATAGCACTACCCATATCCGCAGTAAGACTGTGAAAATTTCAGGAATATCGCATGGGTAGTTACGGAGATTACCTCCTACAAACAAACAAACACACATTACCTCTTTATAATATTAATATAGATATATTTTATATTATATTTTATTTTATATTATTCTTTTAATTTTAATTATAAATTAAACTTACATACATTCTTCTTATTGAAAATGAATTTGTTATGACAAATGTTGTTTTATAAGATTTTAAATCTTGTTACATTAGGATTTTCATTAATAAAATTAATAATAAAATAAACTTTTTTTAAAATCTTTAATAAAACTTTAATAAAATAAATTAAAAATACATTGACATTTGGTTGTGGTTGTTTAATGCAAAATAATTTTAAGCAAATGAAAATTAAACTGAATTAAATTAAACAAGTAAAAATTAAAAACCTTATGATACGAGTAATAAATTAAAATGTACAGCATAGCATTTAGAATGGTAGCCGAAGAGCGCGAGCAGAGAAGCAACAACAAAGGGTTGCAAGGAGGCAGTTACGCGATGCGACGAATCCACTTGAGCTGCTGCAAACTTTGTAAGTACAATAAGTGACTATCATATTTATTTACTTCCTTAATGAGTATTTTACTTTTCAAAGGTTTAAAAAATATTATCGAGTTAACAAGCCTGCCTTCAAATACCTCTTGAATGTGTTGACGTCGCTCGTTGAGCCAGTAAAAATGCGTTTTCAGTTTCCCCGATTGTGAAATTCTGCAATCCTTTGCTTCTTTGCCGAAGGTGGCTACCAAACGGGGATAGGGAAAGATTGCGACGTGTCTCTGGCCCAATGTAGTCTCAGCAAAGTACTGACAGAAGTTATAAATATTTTTGAGGAAAATCTGTGCTCAAAGTGGATTACTTTTTGCAGAACGGCAGAAGAAAAGCGAAAAAAAACATTAGAAATGTATCTGAAACATGGTATTCCTAGCGTTATAGGATGCGTTGATGGGACGCATGTTCAAATTATTGCCCCCTCAAGCAATAAGCACCTATATTACAACAGGAAGGGGAACTACAGCTTAAATGTTATGTTAGTAAGTGATTTCATTGACGTTTTGTTCTTGTAATTAAATAAATAAAAACAACTATTTACAGGTGTGTGATCACGAGGTAAGGATTCTAAACGTCGATGCCTCCCATCCCGGTGCATGCCATGATTCCTTTATTTGGAAAGCCAGCGAATTACGAACTCACCTTGAGCAGGAATATTTGCGAGGTGGTAACAATTATTGGCTACTTGGTTAAGTTTTGAATAACATTTAAGAGTATTCATTTATTAACTATATAAAGAAATATTTTGTTACTAGGAGACGCAGGATACCCCTTAGAGTCGTGGCTTATGACCCCTCATAGAGTCCGGAGGAAGGGTCCGTTGGAATGAAATTCAACAAAGTGCATTCAAAGTGCCGTAATGTGATAGCACGTACCAATGGCGTATTGAAAAATCGATGGAGGTGCCTTCTTGGTGCAAGAGAGCTGCATTACGCTCCAAAAAAGCCAGCTAAAATTACCAATGTTTGCTGCGCATTACACAACATATGCATTTATTTTAAATGTAAAATTGATTTTAATGATTGCGAAATTTCGGAGAACTTTACCACCAAGAAAGTGTTGTGATATCCCTTTCCTCTCCCCAGTATTTAAATGCTGCATAAAATATTAGAAATAATATTGGAAATAATTTATAGTTCATTGTATATATGTACATATATATTTATGTATATATGTATGTATTAAAATGAATAAAGGAAAACTAAAACAATACAAAACTTAAAATTCTAAAACTTCAAAAACAAAACAAAACTTATATTCTAAAACTTAAAAAAAGGTAACTTCAGGTCACATTTCATTTGTACTTTACACATCTAAAAACTCAGTCATATTCACATCTCAGTTATATATTGATTTTTAAAATCTTCTATTCTTCAAATCTGTTTGAGACACCTTCAACTGACTCTTTCATAGCAATTAAATTGTAGATTGTCTCTTCAGTGGCCGAAAGCTTCTGCTCAATATTTGGGCCGCCACCAGTTCCTTTGCTGGCTTTAAGATTATGGGACGCCTTTTGCCGCACATACTTTTTTGATCGGCCCATACCTGTAAACTATTTTACACTTGCATATATTCTTCAGGACAAACTTTACTATTCTAACCTTCTTCCTTTCGGAAACATTTTTTTTTGGTGGCCCTTCTGCGTTCAATTCCTTCTCCAAATTGTGCCAAATCCTGTTGAGCTCCTCTTTGCTTCCTTTACAAAAACCGCATGCAATGTCTGGGTACGTTTGCATTGTATTAAAAAGAATCTCTATCTGCTTCTTATTTGTTGTTTTTAACCTGGAAACAAGAATAATGCCATAATAATAATTATTTCTTTTTTTTTTTATAGAAAAGATTAAATACTTACATTTTCGCACAGAGCTCCCTTGAAATTTTTGGCGGAATAATTCATAACAAACGTCATCAGATTCTCCCTTTTATTTACATTTGTAATACCTACTTTTTTCCCGGGGAATAGTTTCCCATTTTCGAAGTTCTTTTAGAATAGGGGAAAAGGGAAAAGAGAAAAAATTCCCGGGGAGATTTTATTAATAATAAGGGAACAGGGAATAGGGAAAAAATTCCCAGGGAATTGTTATTGAGAATTAGGCTGAATCAATTATTATTTTTTGTAGTTCTAGATTCGTATTCCAAATGGGTAGAAGTTTTCAAGACAAAGGAAATCACTTCCAGTTTTTTTATTACGAAACTAAGAGAAATTTTTTGTCGTTTCGGTATTCCTTATACTATTGTAGGTGACAACGGCATACAATTTGTTTCTGATGATTTTAAAATTTTAAAAATTTCGTTTCTAAAAATAAAATAAAACATATACTAACAGCTCGTGGACATCCAGCTACTAATGGCCAAGCTGAAAATTTCGTAAAAACGTTAAAGAAATCTATATACGCAAATTTAAACTCTGAGAAAAATGAAAATATTTACTTAATTTTGAATAGATTTTTAACGGATTATCGTAATACCAAGCATAGTTCAACTGAAGAAAGCCCAGCGAAAATTTTTATCGGAAGATTGATCAGAACAAGATTTGATTTTATTAAACCTCCTCTTATTAAAGATAGTATTATAAAGCAACAAATAAAAAGTATCTCAAATTATAAAGGCAAAATTTCTGTAACTTTTGAAAAGAATCAAAGAGTTTTTATTAGAGACTACACGAATGTAAATAAAAAGTCATCGTCCCCTGCTATAGTTAAATATAAAACTGATCCACGTTCATATCAGTGTGCTCTTTCGACTGGTAGAATTGTAAAAAGACACACTGATCAAATTAAAGCACGAATAAATGAAAGTCAAACCGTTAATAATGATTTCGTATCTCCAGAATTACCATCATGTTCGGAAGGAAATACAACAGTTGAAAAGTCACATGACAATAACAATTTTTTAGAAGTAAATAACAAAAATGTACATGAATTAAATTCTGAAATAGACAATGAAAATGTAAACTTAACCCTCTAACAGGAATGTGTTCCTCAAAGACCACATTCCAAATAGCTGATTTTCTCCAAAATATAATTCCAATTGGATTCAAAAGTGTAACCACGGCTTTAGTAAGCTCTTCAGTCATATTTCTTCAGAACAGTTGATCTGCATATGACGTTTTGTTTTGTTGCTATATGCAAATAAGTTCCAAGGTTGAGTGAGCGCACGTGCAGTTTTGGCGGTCATATTTTTGTTTTATAAGTCCTAATTTGACTAAAGTTTTATAACCAGATTCCAGCGTTCAGTTTTTTTTTTGGAAAGGTTTGCATTTTAACTATTTCTATTTATAAGTGAAAGCTAGAAAAATATAAAAATGTGCACTCTGGAAACAAAAAAATCTTAGTGTCCCTTGAGGACCACATTCCGGTTAGAGGGTAAACTAATTGTTTCTCTCAATTTGCATAGCTACTGCTTTATACTGTCTGTTTTACAATGTTTCTTTTGTAGCTTTTGTTTATAGAATTAAGACTAAAAATGACAGGAAGAAGTCGTGAATATAACTTACGGATCAAGTTGTCCAAAATGAATGAATCTGAAATAGAAAAGTTTATGGACTCAGTAAAAAGCGATAAGGAATGTGATTTCAGTTCAGATGATGATTTCGATGATCCCGATTTCTCTCCTGCTGAAAAAAAGGTCCCGAACAGGAAAAATGCATATCTCAATGTCTTTGTGATATGACCAACAGTGGTAGCTTTTACGCAGTGACAGTTGATTTGTCTTTCAACATCAGTTCATCTAACATTCCTTCGGCTTCATCCACAATTTTGTTCAATGAGGAAAATTTAGGAAGAGAAAACTTGATTACGGTTAATAAACCCATTGCATTGAGTTCCCAAGGGCTAAAGCCAACAAAAAGAGTTCGGTCTCCATTGCCGGCCGTGGAAATTGGTGGTCGGCAAGTAGTACCGTCTGCTGGTGGTTTTGTTGGTGAAGGTAATAACTCGAATAATTTCAATTGAAATAAATAAATTTATTATCTACTAAGTGTTCACTCGATTGCAACATAATCAGAAGAATTTTCTATTATCACATGGCGGCGGCGTCTCATGCAGCTATATGTGAATGAAGTTGCGTTTAGAGGTGATGCATCGTTACCAACCGAAATAAAGCAACTTGAAACTCCAATGAGCATTTTTGTTACCTTTTCACAAAAGACATCGTACAACAATCGTTGAAGAAACCAATCGTGTTGCACTAAGCGAAAATCGGAACGCTCAGTGCTGTGATGAGCGAGAAATTTACGAATATATTGGTGTTCTTATTTATATGTCACTTTATCGCTATCCAAACTTGGAGAGCTACTGGGGTCGGAACGCCTTCTCGCTGATCCAAACGGCTGTGACTTCAAAACGATTTAATTGGATAAAAAAACATTTGTCATTTGGTGACGAAAACTTACGTGTCAAAAAGGCTCAACCGGGTACGATCCATTGTTCAGAATTCGAATGTTGGCAGATGAACTTAACAAGCGCTTTGATAGCGTTCCGAAGCAAGCACGACAATGCGTTGATGAACAGATGTGTGGAACGAAGACAGTTCACCATCTACGTCAATATATGCCCAACAAACCTCACAATTTGGGTATAAAACTCTTCGTGTTGTGGATTCATTTGATTACGCGTATAGGTTCGAAGTTTACAATGGCGCTGGGGACAATATCGCAATTCCAGAACAACCGAACTTAGGTGCTACGGCAAATGTTGTTGTTCGCCTAACACAAACGGTTAAGGACTTTGTCAATCACATTATTTACTTTGACAACTTCTATACGTCACTGCCATTACTTGTTTACCTTAGAGCAAGAGGTATTTTCAGTCTCGGCACTATTCGAGCAGTTCGAATTCCAAATTGCAAGTTACCATCGGAAAGTGCAGTAAAGAAAGAACCAAGAGGATATTCCTCAGAATTTACAGCTTCAGCATACGGTGTAATGTGATGATTCAAGCATTATAGATGAGCCCGAAAAATTATTAAAACTGCCAAAATTTCGAGAAGAAATTGCAGCTGGTCTGACAACATTTTATAAGAAGCATGCGGGTGGCCCACCGTCAAGTCTTCCGACAACTCCACGCACATCGAAACCACATAATTCAGAAAAACTTTTCGGCCAAAAGAAAAAAACATCTGGTAAGTGATGTTAGTTTCGACGGACTAAACCACTTTCCACTATGGCTGGACAAAGATGAAAAAAGAATGTTGTAGCGTGTTTGATTATTCGTTGTTACCATGCCTTCAGCATGTAACTCAAAACTCCACTTGTTGAGGTTTAATTGTCAACACTGCACCAACATGTATTATGTTAACGTCAGCTATACCCCACGGTAGTTTAGTTTTAAGAATAGAACTAAGGTATGGTTGTATGTGTACGCGTGTACATTTTATGTGTACATGTGTACACAAGTTAAGGTAGAAATATAATTGACAATAACAAGAGAATTCAGTCTTGATATAATAAATAAAAACAACGGTCTTTTAATAATAACTCTTCGGAGCATACAAAAAAAAAAAACAAAAGTGTTTTATTTGAGAATATAAGTGATACATATATCAATGTGCAAGTTATGCAAAACATCAAAAACACAATGTATTTGTGAAAAATGTAATCTGCAATAAATTGTTTTTATGAGGAACATCACAAGAAATAAAATTTACTCCTTTTATTTATTATAATTACTTCGAAATAAAATTGTCATGAAATGTTCAGCTGAGTTAATTTTATTTGCCTCAAACCGGAATGTGGTCCCTCAGGGCTTGTTCGCATTTTCTTATCTGACTGCTCTATAATAAGAAATAATAGTTTGCGAGATCGTTTTTTAAGATTCTTGAGGTTAAATAAGTTTAAAGAAAACGATTTAGACTTTTATCAGCAATTTGAAGTTGGCCTGTTAGAGGGTTAAATAACAATGAAAACTTTCCAAATGAAGTAAAAGAGAAAGAAAATATACCTACAAGAGTATTAAGACCAAGACCAAAAAAATAATAATATATATATAAATATTTATGTATAAAACATATAAATCTGTATACATTTTTTTTTATAAATACATATGTATGTATATAACGAAGAAATTTTACAAAAATATACATACTCCTATATAAAAATTACATTATATTATTGAATCGTATAAATGATTAAAAACCGCATTTTCTAATTTTACATTATTTTTTTTTATATGTTTATTTATATACTTGCAAAATATAAAACATATGTTATATAAAAATATTCATGCACAAATAACTAGTATTTATAATATTATAATTTTATTAAAATTACTAATATAATTTAAGTGGGGGAGTGCTAAGTATCGATTTTACTTGCACATCTCTACCTATATTTGATCTCCAACTATGTTAAGCAAAAAAGCTTATGTATTCTTAGCTATATGTTTAATTCTTTAATATTAATAAAGTCAGTTGTTAACCAAACTCAAAGCGTTTCAATACACAACACTTTGTATCAAAAATTCATCAATTCTCAATAAAAATTCCCTGGGAATTTTTTCCCTATTCCCTGTTCCCTTATTATTAATAAAATCTCCCCGGGAATTTTTTCTTTTTTCCCTTCCCCCTATTCTAAAAGAACTTCGAAAATGGGAAACTATTCCCCGGGAAAAAAGTAGGTATTACAAATGTAAATAAAAGGGAGAATGTGAAGATATTTGTTACGAATTATTCCCACAAAAATTTAAAGGGAGCTCTGTGCAAAAATGTAAGTATTTAATCTTTTCTATAAAAAAAAATAATTATTATTTTAATTATTTTTATAGCATTATTCTTGCTTCCAGGTCAAAAACAACATATAAGAAACAGATAGAGATTCCTTTGGATACAATGCAAACGTACCCAGGCATTGCGTGCGGTTTTTATAAAGGAAGTAAAGAGGAGCTCAACAGGATTTGGCGCAATTTGGAGAAGGAATTGAATGCACAAGGGCCACAAAAAAAATGTTTCCGAAAGGAAGAAGGTTAGAATGGTGAAGTTTGTCCTGAAGAATATATGCAATTGTAAAATATTTTACAGGTATGGGCCGATCAAAAAAAGTATGTGCGGCAAAAGGCGTCCCAAAATCTTAAAGCCAGCAAAGGAACTGAAGGTGTCTCAAACAGATTTGGACTGGGCTCTTCCATAACGTCGGCGCAAACTCCAGAAAACATTGAGAACGCGTTAGATGTGTTATTGGTAGACGACATGATAGAGAAGAATGGTGAGAAAATTGACGAAGAGACCACTCGGCCACCGACAAAAAAAACGGAAAAGTAAACCGACCACACAAAATGTTTCTTCTGCCGATGTCCTTGCAGAGGAGCTGGTTATTCAAAAAGATATTTGCGAAGCTATGTAAGAACAGCAGCAAAATACCAAAAAGGTATATAGATCTATTGACCGGTTGTACGATCTTCAACTGCATCATTTTAAAGCCATGGAGAAAGCGAAGAAAGACCATTTGGAAGAGCTTAAGCGGCATAATTTAATGACGGAAAAGTTTAGACTTAGAGAAGTGGAGGACAAAATAGAGAAAAATCGCAGACTATTAGAAATAGAAGATTTTAAAAATCAATATAAAACTGAGATGTGAATATGACTGAGTTTTTATATGTGTAAAGCACAAATGAAATGTGACCTGAATTTACCTTTTTTTAAGTTTTAGAATATAAGTTTTGTTTTGCTTTTGAAGTTTTAGAATTTTAAGTTTTGTATTGTTTTAATTTTTCTTTATTCATTTTAATACATACATATATACACAAATATATATGTACAAATATACAGTGAACTATAAATTATTTCCAATATTATTTCTAATATTTTGTGCAGCATTTAAATACTGGGGAGAGGCTAAGAACATCACAACACTTTCTTGGGTGGTAAAGTTCTCCGAAATTTCGCAATCATTAAAAACAGTTTTACATTTAAAATAAATGCATATGTTGTGTAATGCGCTGTAACGGGGTTTTATTCAACGGCTGGGGTTAATCAGTCGTTTCCAGGGTCAGCTTAAGGACCCTCAAACCTTATGCAAGGAAATGCGCTAATTCGTGTCCCTCTTCGGGTTACAAAATAACTTTATTTAAGATATATATATGTATATACAATACGAATGACAGTAATCGTTGATGAAATATGTTGGCAGAGTTGCTGGCAGAGTAGATGATGACGGCAGTAGTGGTAGCTCGGTGAATATTAGTGGTCGGTGGTATGGTCGGCCCGGTGGATGATGGCGATCGCTTCGACACTACTGCTGGCTCGGTGAACGATGACGGTAGTGTCGGTAGTATTGGCCACTCGGCAGATGATAGTGACCACTTCGGCAATATTGATGGCTCGGTGAGCGATGACGGTCGTGTCGGCAGTATTGCCCACTCGGCAGATGATAGTAACCACTTCGGCAATACTGATGGCTCGGTGAGCGATGACGGTCGTGTCGGAAGTACTGGCCACTCGGCAGATGACAGTGACCACTTCGGCAATACTGATGGCTCGGTGAGTGATGTCGGTCGTATCGGTAATATTGGCCACTCGGCAGATGATAGTGACCACTTCGGCAATACTGATGGCTCGGTGAGCGATGACGGTCGTGTCGGAAGTATTGGCCACTCGGCAGATGATAGTGACCACTTCGGAAATACTGATGGCTCGGCGAGTGATGTCGGTCGTATCGGTAATATTGGCCACTCGGCAGATGATAGCGACCACTTCGGCAGTACTGATGGCTCGGTGAGCGATGATGGTCGTGTCGGCAGTATTGGCCACTCGGCAACTGATAGTGGTCACTTCGGGCGGTTCGATGAATGGTGGTGATCGTGTCGGTGATATTCGGGAGCAGACTGCCGTTAGGCTGCTGGAGTAATCGGGAGCAGACAGCCGTTAAGCCGCTGGAGTAATCGGGGGCAGACAGCCGTGAAGCCGCTGCAGTAATCGGAAGCAGACAGCCGTTAAGCCGCTGGAGTAATCGGGAGCAGACAGCCGTTAAGCCGCTGGAGTAATCGGGAGCAGACAGCCGTTAAGCCGCTGGAGTAATCGGGAGCAGACAACCGTGAAGCCGCTGCAGTAATCGGGAGCAGACAGCCGTTAAGCCGCTGGAGTAATCGGGAGCAGACAGCCGGTAAGCCGCTGGAGTAATCGGGGGCAGACAGCCGTGAAGCCGCTGCAGTAATCGGAAGCAGACAGCCGTTAAGCCGCTGGAGTAATCGGGAGCAGACAGCCGTTAAGCCGCTGGAGTAATCGGGAGCAGACAGCCGTTAAGCCGCTGGAGTAATAGGGAGCAGACAACCGTGAAGCCGCTGCAGTAATCGGGAGCAGACAGCCGTTAAGCCGCTGGAGTAATCGGGAGCAGACAGCCGGTAAGCCGCTGGAGTAATCGGGAGCAGACAGCCGTTAAGCCGCTGGAGTAATCGGGAGCAGACAGCCGTTAAGCCGCTGGAGTAATCGGGAGCAGACAGCCGTTAAGCCGCTGGAGTAATCGGGAGCAGACAGCCGTTAAGTCGCTGGAGTAATCGGGAGCAGACAGCAGTTAAGCCGCTGGAGTAATCCGGAGCAGACAGCCGTTAAGCCGCTGGAGTAATCGGGAGCAGACAGCCGTTAAGCCGCTGGAGTAATATTTATTGACAACCGGTACCGATCGTCTAAAAAGGATAGTTCGCTTTTCAGCAATGTGTCCCCACAATGTTTCGTATCGAAACGATTTCTCTTTCACTCAGCTCAACGTTGCTTTCTTATCCAAAGTATTATTGTAGCCAAATGAGAATTGTAATCAACCTAATGTATAATTCATAATACATTACATTTCTATAAATACATCGTGGACCCTTTTACTAATGGTTTGGTTGATTGTGTATGCTATTGATGTTTAAGATGTGTGATCGAATGTATATGGCTGTAGACAGTAGGCTGCTGTTATTAATGTGTGGTTGGTTGTACATGTTTAATAATGGTTTGGTTGATTGTGTATGCTATTGATGTTTAAGATGTGTGATCGAATGTGTATGGCTGTAGACAGTAGGCTGCTGTTATTAATGTGTGGTTGGTTGTACATGTTTAATGATGGTTTGGCTAATGATGTTTAAGATGATGTGGTGTTTTATGAACAATGTAAAAGCAGGAGGCATTTGCGTTGTTGTCTGTGGGAGTTGTTGGTCTCCTATCGGACGGGTCCCAGGTGGTGGATAGGGAAATGCCGGTAAAAGGTAGTATCGAAATAAAATAGGTACCCCGAACCAAAACCAACAAACTTCAGCTAGCCTGGTGGCTTTATCTGGCAGCCCCAGATCCAGGATCGGATGCGGTAGACCAATCATCTGCCTATCTTAAACCTTACTGATTAATGAAACCTCAAAAATGAAAAAACAAATGGATCACTTGTCGACAACCTTTAGCATGAAATATGGATCACGAATAGGAACATGGAATGTACGCACGCTGTTACAAGCCTCTAAATTGTCACAGTTGAGTATGGAATTTAAAAAATATAATCTGTTGGTGCTTGGCATTGCCGAAATGGGATGGCTTGACTCTGGCGAAATGAAGACGAGTGAGGGTATCAAACTATTGTTTTCGGGAAAGCCCAATGGCTCAAAACACCAAAATGGGGTGGGATTTTTGCTCTCTAAGGAGGCACAGGACGCACTTATTGAATGGAAACCACATTCCGATCGAATCATCTCCATCAGATTACATTCGCGTGTAAGGAAAATATCTATCATTCAATGTTACGCACCAACTGAAGTATCAGACCCTGTTGTAAAAGAAGAATTTTATAGCAGTCTTACGAGTGTTTTATCCACAATACATCGTGGGGATATCTTAATCCTCATGGGTGATTTTAACGCACAACTTGGGTGTGATAATATTGGTTACGAGCGTGTAATGGGGAGGCATGGTTGTGGAAGTATGAACGAAAATGGAGAGCTATTCACATAATTATGTGAAAATAACAACTTGGTAATAGGGGAGACACTATTTCCTCATAAGAATGTACACAAAGTGACATGGGTCTCCCCTGATCATAGAACCGAGAATCAAATAGATCACATAGCCATTAGTAAGACCTGGCGCGGATCTCTGCTGGATGTTCGCAATAAACGTGGGGCAGATATATCTAGTGATCACCATCTAGTTATTGCGAAGATTCGACTAAATGTGGCAGCCATAAAGAAAGACAAAAATTGCAACATACAGAAGAGATTCGATGTGAGAAAACTACAACGGCCTTCGATATGCAGACAGTTCTCTGAGGCACTGCAAAATTCTGCCGAAATCCTACGAGAATCTAACAACACAGGGTGGGATGCAGCTAGAGACTTATTTTTAACAACTGCGGAACGCAATATCGGCTTTATTGTTACCAAAAGAAAGGAATGGATTTCTGACTTTACCTGGAATCTGATTCAGTGTAGAAAAGAAATCAAGGGTGAGGTAAATATGGCGAAAACAGGATCAAACAAGGCAGAACTGCAGTCGAAATACTCTGAGATGGATCAGAAGGTCAAGAAAAGTGCCCGGAATGACAAGAGGCGTTGGTTCAACCAACTAGCTCTTAATACACAAGCGGCTGCTGACACAAATCGTACTAGAGACCTGTATAAAATCGTAAAACAGATGACAAACAAAACCCTCAACGTCACAAAACCTTTGAAAAATGATGAAGGCATCCTGACATCTTCAAAACAAGAACAACTTGCAATTTGGGAAAAGCATTACGCTAACATGCTTTCAATCCCCCCAACACCAGTGTCGAAAATTTGTAAATGTCAGCAACATGTAGAAAGACACGACATCCCCACCTACTCCCCAAATTTGGAGGAAATTGTAATGGCCATTAAAGCCCTCAAAAACCACAAAGCACCTGGCCCAGATAACATCCCACCAGAATTATTAAAGGCAGACCCAAGCACAAGCGCTAAAATTTTACACCCCATCATCGATAGGTTTTGGCTATCAGAATCACTACCAGAAGATACTAAAGAGGGTACTATAATTAACCTTCCCAAAAAAGGGGATTTGTCCAATTGTAAAAACTGGCGAGGTATAACTTTACTTTGCATAATTAACAAAATTTGCTCCCACATAATTAGTAAACGACTAGAAACACCGGCATCACATGGGGTCTCCATGGAAGATTAGATGATTTAGATTATGCTGACGACATTTGTCTTTTTGCCCATAGAAGCTCACATATGTCATCTAAACTCCAGGAATTGTGCAATGTCGCAGCCGAATGCGGGTTAAAGATTAACGTTAATAAAACGAAAACCATGAACATCAACACGGTGACGAATAGGCCATTTACTCTGTACGGCGTAGCTTTAGAATCCGTTTCCTCCTTCATGTACCTTGGAAGTATTATCTCCAGCAGTGGTGGTTCTAGTGAAGATATAAAGGCACGTATAAATAAGGCTAAGGCTGCCTTCGGTGTTCTCTCTTCGGTTTGGCATTCTACATCCATATCCAGAGACACAAAAATAAAAATCTTCAATGCCAACGTAAAGCCTGTCCTTCTGTACGCATGTGAGACATGGAATCCATCTCACCGCGAATTGCAAACAATGCAAGCATTTGTAAATCGTTGCCTCCGTAGAATTCTTCGTATATTCTGGCCTAATACTATCACAAATAGTGAACTGTGGGTAAGGACGCGACAGACAACGATTTCTACGGAAATAAAGCGTCGTAAATGGTCCTGGTTGGGACACATCCTACGAAAATCAACAGATGATATTACAAGGCAAGGTATAGAGTGGACACCCCAAGGAAGTCGAAGGAGGGGCCGACCATCCAAAACATGGCGCAGATTAGTGGAGTTGGAAGCTGCGGATGTTGGTGTAACATGGAGTGAAATTAAATGCATCGCTATCGACAAACCCAGATGGAAAACTTTTGTTGAGGCCCTATGCTCCTAAAAGGAACAACGGGACTATATATATATATAATGCAGCTCTCTTGCACATTGGTACGGTCTATCACATTATGGCACTTTGAATGAACTTCGTTGAATTTCATTCCAACAGACCATTCCTCCGGACCTCTATGAGGGGTCATAAGCCACGGCTCTAAGGGGTATCCTGCGTCTCCTAGTATCAAAACATTCCTTTATATAGTTAATAAATGAATACTCTTTAATTTTATTCAAAACTTAACCAAGTAGCCAATAATTGTTACCACCTCACAAATATTCCTGCTCAAGGTGAGTTCGTAATTCCCTGGCATTCCAAATAAAGGAATCATGGCATGCACCGGGATGGGAGTCATCGACGTATAGAATCCTTAGCTCGTGATCACACTCCTGTAAATAGTTGTTTTTATTTTTTTAATTACAAGAATAAAACGTCAATGAAATCACTTAATAACATAACATTTAAGCTGTGGTTTCCCTTCCTGTTATAATATAGGTGCTTATTGCTTGAGGGGGCAATAATTCGAACATGCGTCCCATCAACGCATCCTATAACGCTAGGAATACCATGCTTCAGATACATTGCTAATGCTATTTTTCGCTTTTCTTCTGCCGTTCTGCAAAAAGTAATCCACTTTGAGCACAGATTTTTCTCAAAAATATTTATAACTTCTGTCAGTACTTTCGTGGGACTACATTGGGCCAGAGACACGTCGCAATCTTTCCCTATCCCCATTCGGCAAAGAAGCGAAGGGTTGCAGACAATTTCACAATCGGGGAAACTGCAAACGCCTTTTTTACTGGCTCAACTTGCGACGTCAACACATTCAACAGGTATTTGCAGGCAGGCTTGTTAGCACGATAATATTTTTCAAATCTTTGAAAAGTAAAATACTCGTTAAGGAAATAAGTAAATATAATAGTTACTTATTGTACTTACAAAGTTTGCGGCAGCTCAAGTGGATTCGTCGCATCGCGTAACTGCCTCCTTGCAACCCTTTGTTGTTGCTTCTCCTGCTCGCGCTCTTCGGCTACCATTCTAAATGCTATGCTGTACATTTTAATTTATTACCCGTATCATAAGTTTTTTAATTTTTACTTGCTTAATTTAATTTTAATTCAGTTTAATTTTCATTTGCTTAAAATTAGTTTGCATTAAACAACCACAACCAAATGTCAATGTATTTTTAATTTATTTTATTAAAGATTTATTAAAGATTTTAATTTGTAAACAAAACAAAACAGCTGACTTCGAATAATCGAAATTCTCTCTCCCATATTATTCTTCTCCCGTCTATTTAGAATAGGAGGATTTTATTCACGGGAAAAATGATTCCCCGGGAACTCATTTCCCTGGGAATATTTAGAATTGGGCTGTATATGTTTCCGAATAAAATAAATAATAAAAAGAACGCGGTGTTATATTGATTGAAGAATATAATTAGCCCAATTATAAACAAAAATTCCGCATGAAATTTCTCACTTCTCCCTTTTCCCTAATATGAATAAAAATTCATTCGGAAAAAAATTCGATGGGAAAAAGTAGTTATTCTCAATGCACTTGAATTTGGCTTTTTCCCTAAAAAAATTTCCCTTGCAAAACAGACGGGAGTTTACTTAAAAATGTAAGAAGAATTTCGATAAAACAAAATTTAAATAAAAAAAAATATATTTTATTAATCTTGTAGGCTGAAGACCACAAATAAAGCCAAACTTCAACTTTTTTGACTTTAATGAGAGCCAGTTCAGGCATTGATTGCGTTTTCCAAAGATTCAGCCCGCAATTGACTTCTATCAATCTTTTTAGCTATTTCGTTGTTGTTGTTCTACAACACCAATTTCCTCCAAGATTTCTCGCATCATAGCTATGCTATTCTTTTTTATTTAATTTTTCTTTCAAATAAATTTATTTTCGTTTGCACACACAAAAAAACAGAAAATTAATTGTCAATAAGCAAAACAACTGGCTTCGAAATTCGATGATGCCACTTATTCATTTTTTTTGTTCACGCGGAATTTATAATTGGAGGATTTTTTCTCGAGAAAAGTATTTTCCGTGAGAAAGAAATTCCTTGAGAATATTCGTAATTGGGCTGAATAACATATTAATAAAGACCGAACAAGAAAAGCAATACTATTGCAAGTCGTAAGTGATTACAAAGAACAATTTGTATAGCACACTAAATCTTCCTTAAATACACCAAAATAAATAGAATTATTTTTTTATCATTAGATTAATTATGTATATAGGATAAATAAAATTTTGTCTGGCACTGGCTGGATTTAATATTTAAGTGTTAGTTTTAAGATTTGAATAACTTATTGTTAGTTCACAAACCTATGTGAACATTCAATAAATAAAGATGAGTTACAAAAAAAAAAAAAAATTATGTATCATATTCTTTTGAATAAATTGTCTTTTATTAGCTTTGGGTCATTTGTGGGTCTTCTTATTTTATTTAGAAAAATATATATAGTTTTTACACATAAAAAATAATTTTATAACAAAATTGTTTAAAAGATGTTTTAATTTAAAAGGATATATCAGAATGGATTATTTTGATACCAGGAGCACCGAAGGGTTAAATAAATAAAAATTAAACGAATTACTTTCTTAAATTTTAAATAGTGGTTTCATCGAGTTTAATAGAAAAACTCGTTTTCGGTAATCTTTATTTCAAAATATCTTAAAATCCATAGCTGACCTTTGCAAATAATGGGTTATCGTTCTCGGATTTATCCCAAATTTTAGGAATAGAAGTTCTTCACATTTGGTTATTATATATTAAGCGTCGCATGTAAAAATTCGACAGCACTTACAAAATATTTGATTTTTTTGAATAAATAGTCTTTTATTTGCTTGGGGTCATATGTGACACCAATTCCAAAATGGTTAATGGGGTCATACTATTTTTGTCCAAAACTCTAGGCTATTATGATAAAATATAACATTTAAAAGTAGAAAAGTGATGAATTTTCGATACAAAGTATTTAGGAAGAATACATTTAGAGAATATTTTACAAAAATCCCATTTTTCTCCAAATCCGCAAAAATTAAATACTTGTCAAAAAAATTCTGGCAAAAGGATTTATCTAAAAATTCACGCAGTTAATCTCTGGCATGCGCTTAATAAAAATTTAAAGTGCCAGATCCATTTTTTTAAATTTTGTTTAAGAAAATTTTTCAAAACTGATAAGGAGTTTGCAAAATTTTATCAAAAAAATTTTCGGTCTCAACGCGCAGTAGGTTAACAACGTGGTAATAAAACAATACTTCATATCTGATCATTTATAAGTATAGAGACAAAAAAAATTATGGCTTTAATCAATTTCTCAAAGTTGAAAAAAATGCTATCAAATTTCATGACCTAGTTTTTTTTTTACACAAAAGTGGTCTGGGGCATTTGCTAGTTCTTGGCCAATTTTTATTTGATTTCGAATTTTTATGGCTTTTTACATAGACAATTTAACATTGATCCCGATTCTTACAACAAAAATTAAGCCATAGAACGAAATTTTCGTAAAATCTCAAAAAAGTGATATTTTCCCCATATAAACACACTTTAAATTTTCAATTGATTTCAGTCGCGACTTTTCTTTATTCGATCGTCCCCAAACTTCACATTTATTAGTTCTATATGAAAGGTAACAAACTGGTCCCCCAAAGTCGCATTTTAATTTTTTAAGGACCACTCTATGTACACACACTACACATCATTTAACAATATTCAACTAAAACAAAACCAAGCTAATCATGCAAACAACACATGAAACATAATACATACGTATAACCACACACCATTTGAATACTAGGAAAATCCTACCTGCTACAAATAGTTATCAAATGATTAAAATAAATGGTATGTTACAATTCTCTCTAAGTTAATGAATTAATTTGGATAAGAAGACAAAGTTGGCCTGAGTATGGCGAGTTAGTTATCGGCGACAAGCTGAGTGGTGCCATCTTGTTATACCAACAAGATGTCCCGAACTTTTTTATAGATGATCGGTACCGGTTGTTATCCATTTGAATCCAGCGGCTTCACGGCAGACTGCTCCCGACTAACCCCGCACTTATCGTTGTAGGTGGCTATAACATAGGGGAAAGCTCACAACAGCAAATCTAGTCGAGCCCCCGCCTTACCGTCAGCTGCCGACGATATCGCCACCATTCAACCGATCCTGCCGCCACTTACCCGCCGGCGTAGTTGCACCACCATTACTGTCGACACCTGCCCATCCGGGGCACCAACCACGCCGTCAACTCGAGTCACTTGCCTACTGTAGGCTGCCAATGCTACCGCCACTGTGATGCCACCTATCGGCTAACGCAATCATCAAAAGTGTCTGCCGAGTCACCAACCGCACCATCTACTACAGACTACCGAAATTACCACGTTATTAATCTATTGTATTTAAATACAAGGAAACAAATAAAAGTGGTTTTGTAAACCCAAGGAAGGTATAAATGAAAGTCTTACTTATTGCATAAGGTTTGAGGGTCCTTAGGCTGACCCTGGAGACGACTAAACTACCCCAGCCGTCGATCAAAATCCCGTTACAATAGCACCAGAATACTTGGTAGCAAAAAAATATATGGATTCATAACTTAAATATTTCATCACTTTTGAGTAGCTGTACGATCCCATTTTAGAATTAACAATTTGTAGAAAGATTTCGGATCACATTTAAAATTATTTTTATATTACTTAAATACTTGTTATAAAGTTTTGAATTAAGAAGATTAAATTCAGCTCGGGTGATAGAATATTTTCCGTAACTGATCCTGAGTTCCAAGGTGGACTAGACTTTTTACTCGCTGTTGATTTTGGAATGCATTCATCTAAATATGCAAAAATAATTTTATAAAATGAATCAATCAAATATTGATTTGATGGTGTAACGTCGGAAATAGATAGCAGATCAAGCCAATTAGTATTAGATAACAAACAGTTCAAATCATTGTAATTATCTCGTTTAAAACAATAATCTTTAACATTATTTATAACATTTTTACATTCAGGAGCTTATGGAATAGTACAGCTTACTTCAGTAGCCGGATGATCGGAGTCTTCATTATCTCATTTATCAGTTGTAACATTTATTTATTTCGTTGAAAATTTTTTTACTTTAAATTTTCTGAAATTTTCTTTTATTTTTAACCGATTTTATCAAATTTATGCCTTTATTCTAGGCACTTCACCAGATCATCGTTGAGCCACGGATTAGTAGATCTCATTTGTTAGTTTTTAAACTCTTTCTTTTTAGAGGGTCCAAACCACCACAAGTTATTAGTTTGGAGCTCCTCTGGTGTACAACATCTGCTTGCGACATCTGCAGGGTTTTCTTTGGATTCGACATGTTCCCAGTTTTGAATTCCCACTTTTTGTACAATTTCCGAAACTCGATTTCCACACAAAGGTATTTTAGGCGCATGGAGGTTTCTGTAGCCACGATAACACAATTGTAGAGTCTGTCCAAAAATATGTCCTCAAATTGAGGGTCTGTAGATTGGGTAAAATTCAAACAGCCAAATTTGCTAATAAGACAGATCCACACAGTTCTAACCTTGGAAGAGATACTTTTTTGAGAGGGGCAACCCGATTCTTTGAGGCTAAAAGAAATGAGTGTACATTGTTGTCATCAAGTTGAATTCTGATGTACAGCGTTGCTGCGTAAGCCTTTCCTGAGGCGTCGCTAAGTCCGTGAATTTCTATTTCACAGGAGGGGCTATAATTAATCCAACGGGGTATTTTGAGAATATTAATGAAAGCACAATTTTTGATGATTTTTTACCATTTTATATGTGCAAGGGGTCTTAAAATGTCATCCCAATCTATTTTGTCTAGCCATATCTGTTACATGATTCATTTTGCATATACAATAATTGGGGCTAGCCATCCGCAAGGGTCAAAAAACTTAGCTATTGTAGATAACACTTCGCGTTTAGTGAATATTTGCTTCAATTCGACATCTGGAGCTGTAAAGGCGAATGAGTCTGATGAAATATTCCATTTTATCCCGAGCGTTTTTGTTCCAGAATTTTCAGATAAGTTGCGTCAATCTACTGGTAAAAGTGTTTTGGGTTGGCAAATCCTGGATAACTCGTGGGTCTTTGGAAGCCCATTTCATTAGATCACAACCTGCTGATTTTAAAACGGTGGTTAGTTTGTTTCTGGATCCGATGGCATCTGTCAAGGTATGACCGCCGGCTAGAACATCATCCACATACATGTTCTCTTGCAAAATTTTTGAAGCTATAGGGTGTGTCGATTTTATATCTTCAGCGAGTTGTAAAGGCGTTCTGATGGCCAGGAATGGGGCACAATTGACTCCGAAGGTAACTGTGAGTAGTTAAAAATCTCCGATAGGGCCACTTTCAGATTTTCAGAACAGGATTCGCTGATAATTGGTTTGGGTTAGTTCAATTAGTATTTGCCGGTAAATTTTTGTGATGTCGGCGTTAAATACACAACAGAAAAATCTCCACTTTGATATCAGTAGAACAAGATCTCACTGAAGAATGGGTCCTGGATATAAAATGTCGTTAAGACTATTCTTGTTTGACGTCGGGCTGGAGGCATTAAAAACCGCTTTAAGTTTTGTGGTCAAACTGTCTGGTTTTTTACTGCGTGATGCGGCAGGTAATAATTTGGGGCCTTATTTATATCCGAGGGAGAGATCTTTCTCATATGTCCCAACTGAAAGTATGCTAATATGACCTGATTGTACTGTTCTTTGAGGTCGGATTTTTGTTTTAGCATGCGCTCCATTCTCAAGTACTGGGCCATGGCTATGTTGCGAGAAGTTCCAATTTCTTCTCCTTTTTTAAAGGGCAGGGTAACAATATACCTTCCCATGTCGTTTCAACGCGTTGTAGATTTGAAATTGTTTTCATAAAATGTGTCCTCATCTGACCTCAAAATGTGTTTTGGGGTTTCCTCCACCTCCCAAAAGCGTGTGATGATTTGGTCAAGGGACGGTCCATTATATAGTGAAATGGTAGTTGAATTTTTAGTCGTTTTTTTGATTGGTCCCCCCACAATCCATCCAAATACTGTTTTTATGCCAAAAGGGATCCAATTGATTTCATAGCTCTCTCCATGCAATAAATAGAGGGTCCTAAATCGAGGCCAATTAGAAGGTCGACAGGACGACTTACGAAGAAGTGAGGGTCTAATATAGCAGTTTCAAATAAGTGATGTAACTCCAGCGTTTGTGGCGGTAACTTAGAAGGTAGGATCTTCAGGACTGGCGCAAACAGTTCTAATTTAAAACTAGAGTCAGCCAGAGAGCAAAGGTTAAATAAACAGGCTTTTGTAGAAGTTTCGGATATGTTTTGATTTAAACCTGTGACGTGAACTAAATGTGGCTTAGTTGTCAGCTTAAGTGATTTTTTAGCTTGTGCGATATGAAAGTTGATTGAGATCCAGGGTCGATGATAACTCTTGCGTTGAATCTCTGTCCTTTTGTGTCGATTTGAAAGATGGCAGTGAACAGTAAAGTTTCTCGATCCGATGCGTTTGATGAGGATCGTTTGTCTTTCTGTAGGGTCAAGGATGTGAGACTAGGAACATTTGATCTAGGAGTGTACTGTATATTGGATGCTCGTGCTGCGGCGCTCATACTGGGTCGGTCATCTTGTTGATTCTGATGCAAATTGAAAGATTGGGACTCAGTTGCCTTGTGCAACAAAGTGTTATGTCTCTTTTTACACAACCTGCTGCTAAATTTACTGGGACATTCCTTGACACTGTGATCGACAGATAGACAATTATAACATGAATTTGTGACTTTTACTCGTGAATATGGTCGTTAACATTTTTTCCTAAGAATTTGGGGCAAGATCGAAGGTAATGTGATTCTTTACAATGTTGACATGTAATGACTTTATTTTGAAAACTATTATTTGGTTTAGAGGCAAAATTATTTTTGGGTCGGTTTTCAGATGGTGACAAATTTGTTCGAAAGGAGCGGACATGTTTTTCTCTGGGAGCATATTTTAAATTTTTTGGTTTGAGCTGACTAAATTTATGCTTTGAAGATTTTATATTTCCGACTGATTCTAAAGTTTTAAACTTATGGGTCAAAAATTTGTCGAATTCATTCCAACGTGGAACCTCTGCGCAATCTTCTCGGGAATTTTCAAACTCTTGCACGAGTGATCTGGGAAGCTTTTGGAACAAATGGATATTGGGAATGATTCCCATGTCGTTGTATTAATGCCTAGTGTGTCTAGAGATTGCCGGGAATCATTATTGTTTTTTGTAATTTTTTAATTGAAGCACCAGAGTCAATAGAGGCGTGTGGTAAATCTAAAATAATTTTATACTGTTCATTTACCTGCATCCATTTATTTTCGTAGCGGTCCTCCAAATTTTTCCAGGCAAGAATAAAACCATCGTTGGTTAAAGGGACGTGAAAAATTATATCCCTGGCCTCGCTTCCAGGTTTTTGCTTTAAATAGAACAATTTTTCAACGTTGCTAACCGGGGAATTACTTATATATAGCTGTGAAGATATCTCGAAAACTGGGCCATATTTATAATCCCCATAAAAAGTGTCTATGTCGCAAGGTGGTAACCTTATAAATGAAGCCTCATTGTCTAGGGTCGAACTTGATTGGCGTTCTGGTTTTTCAATGGTGGGTGCCGCATATGCAAGAATTTCAGCATTTATTTAGGACAGACAATTTGTATATACAGATAGGGTCTTACGATATCAGTCCCGTAATTTTGTTTTATCAATGGGTTTATCTTTCTCCTCTTCTGAATCCCTACACTCCTCATATGATCGCTTGACTTGGGTCCAAAGCGATTCCAATTCCACACGAAGAATTTCCAACGCATAGCAATTGTTTTCAATTTGAGCTTCAGCTTATGAACTTTCAAAATCGAATAAATCATTTGTACAATTTAGTAATTTATTTATCGACATTTTGTAGAAAAAAAAATTTTTTTTATTATATATGAGTATATTAAATTTCAAAAAATAATTGGATTAATTTGCCTGCTAGCGATATATATAAAGGGTCTTAAAATTGGGAGTTACAATTTGATTTGAATAGTTGCAAAACAAAAACAAGTAAGAAATTTATAGTCGGTCTAGACCGACTATACGATACCCTATACCATGCGTTAAGAGACCCTATCTCTCAGGCCCAACTAACTGGATATATAAAATAAGCATAAACCAAATTTGAGTGGGATTTTTATTAATTTTTTCGGCTGCAGATATGAAAAAGTCCATATCGGATGCTATCTCTATATGGGGACTAGGCCCAAAAATGGACCGATCCTGACCATGTTTGGTGAAGGCTCTTGTATTTTGCAGAAATATATACAAACAAAAAATTTCTTTTTTGATAGATTTAAGTGAAGATCGGGAAGCAACTCTATAATGGGCCTATGACTAAGAGTTGTCCAATAGGGATCATTTTTGGACTACTGATTAATGGATGTAATATATACATACAAACCCAATTTGACTAAGATTTGTATGATAATTTGGATCTTATGGCAATATATGTCGATTTCATAGGGGTCATTTGTATGGGGGCTAGGTCTAAACATGGACCGATTCTCACCGATTTCAATAGCGTTCATCCCATGGCCGATAAAAGATCAAATACCAAATTTCATCAAAATGTATTCATATTTGCGACCTGCAGTTTGATTACAAGCTTTACATGGACACACAGACGGACGGACGGACGGACATCGTTAAATCGAATCAGATAGTGATTCTGATTCGATCGGTATAATTAAAGATGGGTGTAGGTCAATATTTTTGGTTGTTACAAACAGCAGCACAAAGTCATTATACCCAAACCACATAGTGGTATAGGGTATAAAAAGAATTATTAGTTTTTAAGGCATGTTGATGTGTTTGGTTGCTCGCGTACACAAGTAATATATGATTTACACACAAGCAAGTATAGGGAGTGACGTCTTGTTATGTATGTTTCTACGTGTTATTAATGTATTATTAAAGTAAGAGAAATTTCTCTTTTTTATGTTTTTCGTTTACTTACTGTTTGTATCGTACTTATACTTGTGTGTTTTTTTTTTTTTTTTTTTTTGTTTGTCGGTCGTCTGATGCAATGTTGATGATGTAAATAAAGATTATAGTTTTAAAGGTTATAGTTTTCTTCAAGGTTATAGTTTTGGAACTAACGTTCACTTTTAATTTGAGTAAATAAAATTGCAAAAAAAACTATCCGGTTCGTGAGAACCAAAATGTAAAAGGGTCGAAAGTTTTAAAGAAAACACGGTCCTTTGTTTTTAAAATTTATATAAAATAAGATTTTATTCAATAGAAATTCACAAGGATTTTTTTTCACATTTTATTTTATTTTCAAAAACTAATAAATTTTATTTTTAATGTTATATTGAGTTGATTTTACGTTAAACGTGTTTTCAGTTAATTTTCGAATTCAAAGTGTTTTTTTGTTTTATATGAAAATAAATGATACATATGTATACGTTTTTTTAAAACTTTAATTTACAACATGTTTGATTTCATTTAAAATTTATTTTTTACTGTTACGCACTTTTTGTTCAACTTATCTGTTCAAGTATTTACTAGAGATTAATTTACAAATAATTATAGACAAGTCATTACGCAAGTAAAAAAAGATGAGCAAAGAGAAATAACAGTTATCTTTTTTGGTGATGGGACATTTTTGATATTGGGGCATTTCTACACACGGTATTGTAGGGTAAACTACCTTTTAATACTGAATTTCAAAAGATATTTTCTGAAAGTCAATTGGTATTTTCTTAAATATATTTGATACTTTCTGACATACATTTGATGTTTTCTGAAATATGGTCGATACCTTCTGAAATACATTTGATGTTTTCTGAAACACATTTGATACTTTCTGAACACATTGATTTTTTTTCTCTATACTTATAAGTAATCAGATATGAAGTGTTGTTTTATTACCACGTTGTTAACCTATTGAGCATTGAGACCAAAAATGGGAAATTTTTTTGATAAAATTTTTAAAACTCCTTTTGCAAGTTTTAAAAAATTTTCTTAAACAAAATTTAAGAAAATGGATTTGGCACTTTAAAACTTTATCAAATACATGCCAGAGATTAACTGTGTGAATTTTTAGGTAAATACCTATGACAGAAGTTTTTTGACAAAGATTTTATTTTTGCGGATTGCGAGAAAAATGGGTTTTTTTGTTGAATATTCTGTAAATGCTCTCTTTCTAAATACTTTGTATCAAAAATTCATCACTTTTCTATATGTTTCCAAATAAATAATAAAAAGAGCGCGGTGTTAAATTGATTGAAGAATATAATAAGATATTAATAAAGACGAACAAGAAAAGCAATACTTATTGCAAGTCGTAAGTGATTACAGAAAACAATTTGAATCGCAAATTAAATCTTCCTTAAATACACCAAAATGAATAGATTTTTTTTTTATCATTTGGTTACATATATATATAGGATTAATGAAATTTGTCTGACACTGGCTGGATTTAATATTTAAGTTTTAGTTTTAAGATTTGAATAACTTATAGTTAGTTCACAAACCTATGTGAAGATTCAATATATAAAGATGAGTTACAAAAAAAAAAAAAAAAAAAATTTATGTATCATATTCTTTTGAATAAATTGTCTTTTATTAGCTTTGGGTCATTTGGAGGTCTTCTTATTTTATTTAGAAAAATATATATAGATTTTACACATAAAAAATAATTTTATAACAAAATTGGTTAAAAGTTGTTTTAATTTATATTCGCGGGCATTAAGCAAATAATTGCACCAAAGATATACCAGAATGGATTATTTTGATCCCAGTAGCACTGAAGGGTTAAATAAATAAAAATTAACCGAATTACTTTCTTAAATTCTAAAAGTGGTTTCATAGAAAAACTCGTTTTCGGTGATCTTTATTTAAAAATATCTTAAAATCCATAGCTGACCTATGCAAATAATGGGTTATCGTTCTCGGATTTATCCCAAATTTTAGGAATAGAAGTTCTTCACATTTGGTTATTATATATTAAGCGTCGTATATAAAAATTCAACAGCACTTACAAAATATTTGATTTTTTTGAATAAATTGTCTTTTATTTGCTTGGGGTCATATGTGACACCAATTCCAAAATGGTTAATGGGGTCAAGTTATTTTTGTCCAAAACCCTAGGCTATTAAGATAAAATATAACATTTGAAAGTAGAAAAGTGATGAATTTTTGATACAAAGTATTTAGAAAGAATACATTTAGAGAATATTTTACAAAAATCCCATTTTTCTCCAAATCTGCAAAAATTAAATCCTTGTCAAAAAAATTCTGGCATAAGGATTTACCTTAAAATTCACACAGTTAATCTCTGGCATGCGCTTAATAAAAATTTAAAGTGCCAGATCCATTTTTTTAAATTTTGTTTAAGAAAATTTTTCAAAACTGATAAGGGGTTTGCAAAATTTTATCAAAAAAATTTTCGGTCTCAACGCGCAGTAGGTTAACAACGTGGTAATAAAACAATACTTCATATCTGATCATTTATAAGTATAGAGACAAAAAAAATTATGGCTTTAATCAATTTCTCAAAGTTGAAAAAAATGCTATCAAATTTCATGACCTAGTTTTTTTTTTTACACAAAAGTGGTCTGGGGCATTTGCTAGTTCTTGGCCAATTTTTATTTGATTTCGAATTTTTATGGCTTTTTACATAGACAATTTAACATTGATCCCGATTCTTACAACAAAAATTAAGCCATAGAACGAAATTTTCGTAAAATCTCAAAAAAGTGATATTTTCCCCATATAAACACACTTTAAATTTTCAATTGATTTCAGTCGCGACTTTTCTTTATTCGATCGTCCCCAAACTTCACATTTATTAGTTTTATATGAAAGGTAACAAACTGGGCGGGGTCCCCCAAAGTCGCATTTTAATTTTTTAAGGACCACTCTATGTACACACACTACACATCATTTAACAATATTCAACTAAAACAAAACCAAGCTAATCATGCAAACAACACATGAAACATAATACATACATATAAACCCACACCATTTGAATACTAGAAAAATCCTGCCTGCTACAAATAGTTATCAAGTGATTAAAATAAATGGTATGTTACAATTCTCTCTAAGTTAATGAATTAATTTGGATAAGAAGACAAGGTTGGCCTGAGTATGGCGAGTTAGTTTTCGGCGACAAGCTGAGTGGTGCCATCTTGTTATACCAACAAGATGTCCCGAACTTTTTTATAGATGATCGGTACCGGTTGTCATCCATTTAAATCCAGCGGCTTCACGGCACACTGCTCCCGACTTACCCCGCTCTTATCGTTGTAGGTGGCTATAACATAGGGGAAAGCTCACAACAGCCAATCTAGTCAGCTGTCGACGCTATCGCCACCATTCAACCGATCGTGCCGCCACTTACCCGCCGGCTTGGTCGCACCACCATTACTGTCGACACCTGCCCACCGCCTCATCCGAGGCACCAACCACGCCGTCAACTCGAGTCACCCGCCTACTGTAGGCTGCCAATGCTACCGCCACTGTGATGCAGTCTATCGGCTAACGCAATCGTCGGAAGTGCCTGCCGAGTCACCAACCGCACCATCTACTACAGACTACCGAAATTACCCCGATCAAAGCTGCCAGCCTAATCCTGCCTACGAGTTACCACTGCTGCCAGTTGTGTTGTTATTAATCTATTGTATTTAAATACAAGGAAACAAATAAAAGTAGTTTTGTAAACCCAAGGAAGGTATAAGTGAAAGTCTTGCTTATTGCATAAGGTTTGAGGGTCCTTAGGCTGACCCTGGAGACGACTAAACTACCCCAGCCGTCGATCAAAATCCCGTTACAATAGCATCAGAATACTTCGTAGCAAAAAAATAGAAGGATTCATAACTTAAATATTTCATCACTTTTGAGTAGCTATACGATCCCTTTTTAGAATTAACAACTTGTAGAAAGATTTCGGATCACGTTTAAAATTATTTTTATATTACTTAAATACTTGTTATAAAGTTTTGAATTAAGAAGATTAAATTCAGCTCGGGTGATAGAATATTTTCCATAATCAGTAACTGATCCTGAGTTCCAAGGTGGACTAGACTTTTACTCGCTGTTGATTTTGGAATGTATTCAGCTAAATATGCAAAAATAATTTTATAAAATGAATCAATCATAGCATCAATATTTGATGGTGTAACATAGGAAATAAATAGCAGATCAAGCCAATTAGTATTAGATAACAAACAGTTCAAATCATTGTAATTATCTCGTTTAAAACAATAATCTTTAACATTATTTATAACATTTTTACATTCAGGAGCTTATGGAATAGTACAGCTTACTTCAATAGTCGGATGATAGGAGGCCTCAATATCTCATTTATCAGTTGCAAGGTTATTCGCGGATTTTCGAAAAAATTTTGTCTAACATTTATTTATTTCGTAGAAAATTTTTTTATTTTAAATTTTCTGAATTTTCTTTTATTATTAACCGATTTTATCATTATGCCTTTATTCAAGGCACTTCACCAGATCATCGTTGATCCACGGATTAGTAGATCTCATTTGTTTGTTTTTAAACACTTTCTTTTAAGTCATAGTCTCTGCCTGTCTATCTGTTTGTGTGCCATGGGGCAACCATATTCCCCTCATCCAGTTCATCTTAAACTTGGCCCATAGACTTGTAGTGACTGTAGAATAATTTTGGGGTTGTCACGGAGTCATTTAAAATCCATTTTCCCTTATCCGATCGATATGAAACTGGGTCGATAGACTTGCTGTGAAAAAAGATTATTTTTGACATAGTCACGCACAGCCACGCACTGTCACGCAGAGAATAAAACCTCACTTTCCCTCATCCGATCGATCTGTAAATTTGTATATAGACTTCTTATGGCCAATGAGAGATTCAAAACTCATATGCATAAGGAAAGAAAGGGTTGTAATAAAAACTTCGTTTTTATGGCTTAGATTATTTATGTGCTTTAGGTTTTTCGCATATTTCATTAAAAATTATTTATGCTATCTTGCACAATTAAATTGTTCCACTTTGTTTCATTTATATATTTATTTACTTTACGAGTAGTAAAGTTTTTTACATTACAACAAAAGGTAGAAAAATGGTCAGATATTAATGTTCGGATTACTGCCGCACTAACTAATATTTGAGTTCGTACATTTTTAAGAAGAGAGTGAACAATACATGTTTGTGTGTTTCTCCTTATGTCAATGCGTGTTGGTTCGTTTATTACACACTGAAACCCATTTGACATAAACATGTCGGTATATGTATTTTGTTTCTATAATGTTTTTACATAGAATATCAATATTAATATCATTATGATTACAAACTTGTCAGATTTGATTGAGTTCTGTGATAAACACATTAATTTTTTTTTTGTATGAGGAGTTTATTATTTATTTCAATTTCTAAATGTTGCAGCTCATAAGAAATGGTGTTTATGTTCATCTGTGTGTAGTTAAGGTGTGTTTACACTATGTCTATTTTCCATATGCAAATTCAGTTTTTCGATCCATACATAATTCCGTGTGTGTGTCAAAATTGCCGTTTTACATACGATTCTTAATTTTGCTTGCAAACATACACATGAATCTTTTCGTGCCGTCGGTGTTTTTTAAATCTCCTCATATTTATTAAAATCTAAGTTTTAAAACATAGTTTTATATAAAATTTGTACTAAATACAATATTTTTATAATTTCTGACATCAGCGTGTCACTATTTAAATTTTAACTAATATAAAATTGAAAGTTTTGATCACAATAACTATTATTTACAAAAATAAAAGTGAACCGAACAGAAATTAATAAAACAAACATAAAAAAACACTCAATACTTACACGAAAACTATCAACAAGAAATATTGTCTACAGCTGTTTCTTTTACCCAAAATACGGGTTGGTTGTGTGTAGCCAGATCGTAGCTTTACTGTAATCGTTACCGTTGCCGTTTTTTGTGGTTTTATCTTAAACTCTATTGTGATTAAACGTTTTGCGTGACGATAGTTAACAATTCTGTTACCTTATTTAAAGTTGTGCTGTTTTCGACCTGTAGAGCTTAATAATGGCATGTTTGAAAAAAGGCTGCTCTTTGGTTGATTGTGAAGAAAGAATGCTTACCTGTTGGCTTTGTCATGGTTTATGTCACTTTAAATGTAGTGGCCTGTCTGGCTTGGTTGCTGAGTCAATATCTAAACATAAAAACTTGCACTGGCGCTGTAATGGATGTCAAAAAATTGGTGCTGATTTTTATCGTTTCTTTCAAAGTACGAAAGATAATTTTTTGCAAATTCAACAAAACCTTAATAATTTATCTGGTCAAATTAATGCTTATGGAAAGCTTTTTGATGATTTCAAATCCTTAGAGGGATTGCTGTCACCATCCCCAACTCGTCGTAAGTCTCCAAGGTTCTTGAATAAAGAAAATTCTAGTTAAAATCCTGGTCCTAATGGCGCACATCAGAATGGTACTACTGCTACTGCATCTGCTTTATATTTACCAAATCCTTTTCAAAATATTACTGGTATTGATCCTGCCGTTTCTCATTCAAACAACGTTCAAGTTTTAATTAATAAACCTACTCCAATATTAAATGAAACTGCAGCATTTCCGATTACATCAAATGCTAAAAACCATAGTAATCAGAATGCTCTGAACATTATTGCTCCAAATATTTCTTCAATGCCTAGAACTGCTACGGCTAATAATTTACTTTATAATCCTGAAAACGCTGGTCGATTGATTAGTTTTAATGCTGCATCACCAATCCCATCTGCTTCAACGTCAGGTACTTCAAATATAGTGCCTACAACTGGTATTGAATCAATACCCACTCCTAGAGGGTTGCGAACAATTCCTCCGAAGAAAACTGTATTTGCTACACGTTTCGCACATGATACAAAAGCTGCTGAGATGAAATTTTATGTGATTTCTAAAATTAAAAACTGTATTCCTGAGGATATTATTGTTTACAAAATTAATTCCAGAAATAGAGCATCATTTAAAATAATTGTTCCTGAATACCTATTTGAACAAATCGTAGATGTCAGTTTTTGGCCTAAAAACGCATTAATACGTGAATTTATATATAGAGAAGAAGATAATGCTCGGCTTCACAAATCCGCTGATCAAAATCCAAAAAACTAATATACATCTTGTATCAAAACGTTAGAGGTATGAATTCAAAACTTTCGTCAATTTATTGTAATAGCTTTGGCTTCAATAATCATATTATTATATTTACGGAGACCTGGCTCAGTAAAAAAGTTAATAACTCTGAGATTTTTGCCCTAAATATCAAATTTTCAGAAAAGATAGAAACAGCTGATTTAATTTGTGAATTTACAAAAATTTATTGTTAAAAATAAAGCTATATATTTTATATATTTATACCCTATACCACTATGTGGTTTGGGTATAATGACTTTGTGCTGCTGTTTGTAACAACCAAAAATATTTCAACTAGACCCTTTAATTATACCGATCGAATCAGAATCACTTTTTGAGTTGATTCAACAATGTCCGTCCGTCCGTCCGTCCGTCCGTCTGTGTGTCCATGTAAACCTTGTAATCAAACTGCAGGTCGCAAATATGAATATATTTTGATGAAATTTGGTATATAAGCTTTAATCGGCCATGGGATGAACGCTATTGAAATTGGTGAGAATCGGTCCATGTTCAGACCTAGCCCTCATACAAATTACCCCTATGAAATCGACATAAATTGCCATAAGATCCAAATTGTCATATAGATCTTACTCAAATTGGGTTTGTATGCGTTCATTACATCCATTAATGAGTAGTCCAAAAATGATCCCTTTGGCCCCATATAGACTTCTTCCCGATCTTCACTTAAATCTATTAAAAACAAAAATATTGCACTGATTCTTCTCAAATTTTGTTTGTATATATTTTTGCAAAATACAAGAGACTTTACCAAACATGATCAGGATTGGTCCATTTTTGGACCTAGTCCCCATATAGATATAGCATCCGATATGAACTTTTTCATATCTGCAGCCAAAAAAATTAATAAAAATCCCACTCAAATTTGGTTTTTGCTTATTTTCTATATCCAGTTAGTTGGGCCTAAGAGATAGGGTTTCTAAACGCATGGTATAGGGTATCGTATAGTCGATCTAGACCGACTATAATTTTCTTACTTGTTTTTAATTGTAATTAATATTAAACAATTAATTTTTTTTTCAATATTAATCTTTATAAATTACTCTGTTTTTCTTTCGCCACAAGCAGTGTTGTATTTTCATAAATTTGTCTTGCCAAAATAGAACCTGCTCTAATTGAAAAATTCACATATGTCTTGCAAAATGTGTTCTACATAAACAATGTTTGAAAGGGTTCACACTATGTGTAGAAATTACACGTGCTAAAAAAATAAGAAGAACATGAGCAAAACACGTAGTGTGAACACAGCTTTAATATTTTCTATAACGTACACTAACCACCACATTTGCTGTTTTCTCTGTTTAGATAAGTTGGTTTAGATCCACAAATATTGCGGAATAGACTTTCTTCGTTTTTATAGTTGTTTCGACAAGCACTATGAATTGGGTTTTTCCTATAATATTGTTTATTGTTGTTAAAAAAGTCTAGAAATGATTTTTAGTGAACGAATGTTCATATATATTACAGTGAAGGAATAAGTTAAAGGTTTACTATCGATTTGATTGAAGTGACCAAACGTAAAAGATTGTGAAATATTCATTTTTATACCCTATACCACTATGTGGTTTGGGTATAATGACTTTGTGCTGCTGTTTGTAACAACCAAAAATATTTGACCTAGACTCATCTTTAATTATACCGATCGAATCAGAATCACTTTCTGAGTTGATTTAACAATGTCCGTCCGTCCGTCCGTCCGTCCGTCTGTGTGTCCATGTAAAGCTTGTAATCAAACTGCAGGTCGCAAATATGAATACATTTTGATGAAATTTGGTATTTGATCTTTTATCGGCCATGGGATGAACGCTATTGAAATTAGTGAGAATCGGTTCATGTTCAGACCTAGCCCCCATACAAATTACCCATATGAAATCGACATAAATTGCCATAAGATCCAAATTGTCATATAGATCTTACTCAAATTGGGTTTGTATGCGTTCATTACATCCACTAATGAGTAGTCCAAAAATGATCCCTTTGACCCCATATAGAGCTGCTTCCCGATCTTCACTTAAATCTATTAAAAAGCAAAAATATTGCACTGATTCTTCTCAAATTTTGTTTGTATATATTTTTGCAAAATACAAGAGACTTTACCAAACATGATCAGGATCGGTCCATTTTTGGACCTAGTCCCTTTATAGATATAGCATCCGATATGAACTTTTTCATATCTGCAGCCAAAAAATTTAATAAAAATCCCACTCAAATTTGGTTTTTGCTTATTTTCAATGTCCAGTTAGTTGGGCCTAAGAGATAGGGTTTCTAAACGCATGGTATAGGGTATCGTATAGTCGGTCTAGACCGACTATAATTTTCTTACTTGTTAATTTTATTTCTTTTTGGTTTACAATATATATATTTATACCCTATACCACTATGTGGTTTGGGTATAATGACTTTGTGCTGCTGTTTGTAACAACCAAAAATATTTGACCTACACCCATCTTAAATTATACCGATCGGATCAGAATCACTATCTGATTCGACTTAACGATGTCCGTCCGTCCGTCCGTCCGTCTGTGTGTCCATGTAAAGCTTGTAATCAAACTGCAGGTCGCAAATATGAATATATTTTGATGAAATTTGGTATTTGATCTTTTATCGGCCATGGGATGAACGCTATTGAAATTGGTGAGAATCGGTCCATGTTCAGACCTAGCCCCCATACAAATGACCCCTATGAAATCAACATATATTGCCATAAGATCCAAATTATCACACAAATCTTAGTCAAATTGGGTTTGTATGTATATATTGCATCCATTAATCAGTATTCCAAAAATGATCCCTATTGGGCAATTCTTAGTCATAGGCCCCATATAGAGCTGCTTCCCGATCTTCACTTAAATCTATCAAAAAACAAAAATATTGCACAGATTTTTCTCAAATTTGGTTTGTATATATTTTTTCAAAGTATAAGTGACTTTACCAAATATGGTCAGGATCGGTCCATTTTTTGACCTAGTCCCCATTTAAATATAGTATCCGATATGAACTTTTTCATATCTGCAGCGAAAAAAATTAATAAAAATGCCACTCAAATTTGGTTTATTCATATTTGCTATATCCAATTAGTTGGACTGAAGAGATAGGGTCTCTTAACCATGGTATAGGGTATCGTATAGTCGGGCTAGACCGACTATAATTTTCTTACTTGTTTTGTTTAGGAAAAGAGAATTTTGTTATACCCTCCACACCTCACTTAATATAACTCTTATCTTTAAGCGCTTACTGCACTTTCAAAGAACGTAAACATTGCCCATTTTCGATTCATCAAAAAATTTCATATCAATTAATTGGAAAACCTCAACTTCAACGGTTTCCCGGCTACGCAAAATTTACTATATTGTTATTTTATCGTTAGAACATGATTTAGTGGTCAATTAACTATGCGATTAAAATTATTTCATGGGTTAAAACGCAATTTAAAATTTTGATTTTTTGCCAGCTTTTCAGTACGAATACCCCTTAGTGCGACGTTGTTAGCTAAGCTTACACAAGGAAGAGAAAAGTAAAACATCAAAGACAGTGGAGTAGTGGTGAAAGGGGCAAATAATTAAGATATATATAATAAATAAAATAAGCGACATAAAATAAAATAACTAAAACATAATTTAAAAAAATGAATAAAATGTTGTACAGTGTTATTTATTAACTTCGTAATTTTATTTATCAACAAATTTTTCACCGTTTAATAGTGTTTTTTGCTCTTTTAAGAATGGGAAACTTTAACCCCCCTCAATTGAAATTAAGATGTAAACTTTCAAAACGCCGATAAACTTGTCTTTTTTTGTCTTCTCTATCAAAATTTATAGGCCGGAGGTTGTAATTTTTTTCGTGTTGTACACTGTAATTATATAGTAAAGGAAGAATAAAAAAAAGATATGCCATTAGAGGAAATATATGCAAATACTATTCATATTCATATTAATGGAATTGTCAGATATATTATTTTTGAATAATGTAAAATTAGCATTAGTATTCAGTGAATAAATAAAATGATACAATAACATTTTATAAATGGAAGAACAAATTGAAAAATTACGAGATTTATTAACAACATTAAAGAAAAGTCTTGAAATGACATGTACAGCAAAAACAATAAAAAGTAAAGTAACATATTGTTTGGGATATTTCCCCAAACTGGATTAATTATTAAAAAATAAATAACCTACACCGCTAACCCTACTTAAAGTTTGATCTAACTAATTGTATTCCCATTTCAAGTTTAATTTGTTTACTTGAAATTAAAACTTAGTGTTAATTATGTGGATACATATATACACATTAGTGTAGCCCAAAAAAAATATAAAAGTGTAAAATATTCAAGTGCACTTAACTTTTTTGGATCACTTTGACGAGTTAATCTACTAAAAAAAAAATCAAGCAAGAAAATTAATATTTAGGACTGCCCTAAGCCGTTGAAATTTCGACTCACCCACATAAATCTACAATTTTAATTTTTAATTTTTTTTTAGTTTTTATTTGAAATTATTTCTTTTAAAGTGGCTTCTTTAATATAACACTTATCTTTGGTTTTGGAAACATTTGGCGATGCATTTCTATTACTTGGAAAAGATACTGCTTCTGATCCTCCTGTTTTGTTAGCGATGAATTGAAGTTTGCAGCTAATGCAATTCCTCTCTCAGCACTATCATTCACGAACTTAAGATTACTCGCTGCCTTTTTTGCGGTTTGAAATAAAAGATTAACATTCCATTCTTCTACATTTATATCCAGAAAGGAACAATCCAATTTGAGAATTCGAAAAAAATTATGGGATGCTGGACCAACAAAATCTTCTAAGCCATTGTCGCTTATATCATTTTCGCATGATACCTGGTTGATCTTTTTGTTTCTGCCTGTGATGATTCTTTAATTTGTTTTACCATTTTCCGTTTGGTTTCAAAAGGTGTAATATAGTAGAATATATTTTCCTACTACGTGTAAATTGGTAGTCAAGAACATCTCTGTTATTCTAACCAATAATCCAACAATAATCCAACTGCAATAACACTCATTATTTAGTATGTATCCATAATTGCTTAACAACAACAATGAATATGTTTAACTTGATGAAGGTCAAGATCTTTTGGAATGTTTAATGATAAAACACTCGCTTGCTTGTAGTACAGCCGACCACACACAAAACACAAAATACTAAGCTTAATAAATAAATATATAAAAGCACAAACATAACAAAAGGCACTATGTCTGAAAATAGTCCGAGCACAACCAGCTATTGACTGAGTTACCACAAATGTATATATATTGCTGCATTTCCTTTTTCAAAAACAACACTTGACGTATGGTTGCATATTTTTAAATCTTTGATAAGATTCAGGTCATTATCTGGAGCATCGCAAGATATTGCGCAACTTATCCAGTATTTGACGTAAATTAAAGCAATAAATAAGCTAAACTCAACTAAGGCCCTGACCTCTCTTTTTGCCAGTTTGAATTGTTTTTGAAACATACATATTTTAAGGGCGTATATCAGATTTGACATCCAACGTGCATGGTGAAATGCATCTGGACTTCGAAATTTTACACCACCTGGAGGCACTCCGCCAAGGAAAATAAGAGTTGGTTGTAAAAGTTCTTTGTAATCATCTCTTGGTTGACTGATTCATTCTTTAAAATCAGGAATTGGTCATCTAATCAGTCATCCATGTCGCGAAACTTTTTAATAGAATTGACGACGAACCAGTTGTTGGCCCAAATAATGCCTTAAATACATCACTACAAACAAGTTCTAATACAAGAAAGCCACATGAAGCTACATGAAAAGCACAAAAACTGTTTTGGTTTAGTTTTTTTTTTTCCAAAAGAACGCAAGCTCCACGTAAATGTCCTGTGTTGGCAGCAGTGGTATCGAAAGACATTCCACATACTTTGTTTTGAAGATTCCACTCAATAATAGTATTTTTGACAACTTCTGCAACATTTTCGCCAGTGCCATTTTCAACTTTAGGTATGCCAAGTAGCTTTTTTAAATTGGCTCCTGTTACTAAAATTGCAATTCTGTCTTCTTTTCCCAGTAATAGCATCAAGCAGTTTTACATCGAAATGAACCAATAATGGACCTTAGGTGAAAACGATAGCTTGGTTTTTATTGCTTGGGTTGATCGAGCGTTTATCCTTGCCCTTCGGATGCTGCTTCTGCTAAGTGACAATACAGATTCTTCTATATTAAGGAATATTTTTGTTGCTGCAGAAAGCAAATAAGTTGCTTTTCGATCACTTATATTTGTTCTATCCAAAGCTGCTGTCATATTTGGAGAAATTAAAGTATGGCGAAACTTACTGAGAGCAGATCTCGCTGCTTTTGATGTGGAAGGAATGTTTGGTTTATAACTGTCGTCACTTGAGTCATATTCTTCAGATGATAATGCGTTTTCTTGAATTTTCGTTCTCTATCTCGAGCCTTTATTTGTTGTCTTTTCTCTTTCCTGTCAATTTTTTTTGTCAGTAGTGCCCATATAATACTTCCTCTCTGAAAGAAACTTTTGATCTTCCTTAATTTTTATTAAACTCGTAGCGTCATGATGCGATATGTCGAAAAGTTTATTGATTTGTTCAGTAAATTTATTTTCTTTAAAAGTGCCAAACTTTCACTTTTCTTAGGTTTGCACAAATTGCGATATTTTTGTAGTAGTGCCTCAAATTTTTCGATTAATATCTGATATTACGAATATAACAGCATTTTTTTTTTTAAAGATTTTTAACTTTATGATAATAAAAAAATATAACCGTAAAGCCTCAAGGGTTGTTGGTAGCACACAACCACCGACTCTTTCAATGGGTGATCCAATTAAATGCAATTTTGTTTTTCTTCGTGTTTCAGCCATTGGAATAACAATTATTTTAGCACAAATTTTACAAGACAAACATTCGAACTTAAACTATTGGGCTTAATTTCTAAGATTCTACCAAAAACAGTTCTATTAAGCGAATTTTCCTATACGCGTTTCAACTGCTCACGATTTTTAATATTTATTTATTTATATTTTTATTTTAGCACAAATTTTACAAGACAAACATTCGAATTTAAACTATTGGGTTTAATTTCTAAGATTCTACCAAAAACAGTTCTATTAAGAGAATTTTCTTATACGCGTTTCAACCACTCACGATTTTTAATATTTATTTATTTATATTAATTACAATACAAAGAAAATTTGTATTCTAATTTGGGTCCAGGGATAAGCCGGGTGACAAAGACCATTTGGCTGGTTTTTGCAGCGAAAGACCAAAGCCTCTGGTGGGAATCGAACCCACTCCCCCGCATGATAGCGAGCACGCGACCTACTCTCCTACCGGGGCGCTTAGATTTTTAATAATAACAGTAACTTGTCGACACACCGTTTGCTTTATGTTTATGGAACTGAACTCCACAATTACAACGCTCGTATATAAAATATTTTTCTCGTTCAGCAGTTAAGTTTATTTTCGGGGAAGTCCCAAATTTCAACAAAAGGCCATCGTTGCCACTACGAAGCAATATTATACCTATATTCTTAAAGTAATCTTACACACTTATGTAGAGAAATATATAATAATAATAAATAATTTCCTGCACAATGCAGGAAAAAATTTATTTGCAAAAATTATTTGTCGACCTTTATTTAACCTTCCACCCCAGTGTGCAGAGGTCATATATAAGTTTGTCATTCCATTTGTAATTATAGAAAAATATTCTCGACCCCATAAAATATACATATTTGTGATCCTTATAACAAGCGGAGTTGATATAGCGATGTCCGTCTGTCCGTCTGTCCGTCTGTGGAAATCACGATGGCAGCTTCAATTGGGCAGCTAGGATGCTCGTTTGTATAAAAAATGATTCACTGACATTTTTAAAAGTTTGCTGTTTAAAATCGTCCAAATCGGTTGATTAGGGCCCGAGCTCTGAATGAAGAACTAAAAAAATACTTGAACAAATATGATTTTCTGTGTTGTTCTTGTCATGATCACGCCCTCAATAGGAAAACTAGGGTGATCATTTTTAGTGATATTGATTCACCAAGATCATAGGAAGATTTCTATTTCAAAAATCATTAAAATCGGTGGAACAGGTCCAGAGAAATCTCTGAAAAATAAAAAAAAAAAATTTAAAATGTGATAGTTCTATATTGTTCTTGTTATTCTAAATGTTGTATTGTTGTCATGGCTGAACTTGTTGTTTTTGTGCTCGTTGTGGTAATAATATAATAAAAGCTAACCCTTTGTACATTTTTTTTTATCAACTCTGATAGAAAAATTTTAAAGTTTCCATTGTTTTGGCATCACTAAAAAAACTTGTTAGATCATTTTTGTCATCGCCACGAGCCTGCCTGCAAAGTTTCGATTGGGACACGGGAAAGGGGTTAAAAATCAATCCAAAATTTTGTCGACAAGCAGACACTACGAGTTAATATAAAGGGAGTAAAAATTCACCAACATCGAATTTATTTAAAGAAAAACAACAATAACTTTTGATGTTGTATTTTTTTTTTGTGTTTAGTATTTATATATATGTATACATACATACATATATTAAACAAAAAATAATATACATATATTCTATATACTCGTATGTATATTCATAATAACCGCATGTTAGAAATAAATCGGTATATTATTTTATTTATATTAAATTCTCCAATATTTTTTTTTTTGTTTAGGGAAAATACGTTTCTTTTGCATTAAGAAACAGAGTGTCACTTCATTTTGCTCAGTGTGCCTAATTAGCTTTGCAATAGTTATTTCTATTTTAACATGAATGTAAACATTTGCAATTAGATATTATTTTCAATTAGATGTTAAAAGTAACATTGTTGTAAAGAAGAAGAAATAAGTTTTTTGCTTTCAAAATAGTTCTACATAGTTATGTAAAATTATTATTCTGCTTTACCTACAAAATATCTGATTGCGAATACATTTTTAAAAATTATTTATAATTACTAAAGCATTACTTTTCACATAAATACAAAATTGCACCTTTTAAATTTTCCATTCAAATTTAAGAAAATATCAATTCTAAAAATTGGAATTCAGGTTTCCAATTATAAATTACAAAATATCAATTGAGTTTCAGAAATTCCGGAAATAATAACTTGAAATTTAGAAGACATTCAAAAACACCAAATAAATTTACATTTAAAAAATCAACTGAAATTAAAAAACAAAAATTGTGATTTATAAAACATTAATGGCATTTCAGGATAAAAAACATTAATTAAAATTCAAAGATATCAAATGAAGTTTAGAAAGCATCAATTGATATTTGCGCACATCAAAACTTTTACATAAAAGAGCAATAATTTTTAAACAAAAGAACAAATTTTGATAAAAGAAGTATGTACAACTAATTGATGAGAATGTTATTAATATATTTTTACAATTGCTTTGAATGAAAATTTAAAGTTTTTCCGGAAATAGAAATGACAAATTATATTATTTAAAATTTTCGGGACATTTGTTTTTTTTTTCGTTTGGCATCCCTAAATTGATAGTGTTCATGATGACTTCTTAACTTCGCTTTAAGAAAAGCCTATCTAAGTCCAAACACTAATTCCCAGTTAGTGGTGTTTGGAGTCAATATATGTAAATATATTTATTTAACATAATATAATTCAAAATTACTTTGTCACTGACGATTTTCTTCTTTCCGAAGTTGGCATCACTGGGTTTAACTATATATTGTATTGCTTTTTTTATTTGGTGCTACCACAAAATTTAATAGTGTCAGCCCCCTTTTAATGTGTAAAAAGCTTTAATTTCCATATTTCCCATATATGGCAATATTTTGACAAAAAAAAAAAACAAGCAAGAAAATTATAGTCGGTCTAGACCGACTATAGGATACCCTATACCATGCGTTTAGAGACCCTATCTCTTAGGCCAAACTAACTGGACATAGAAAATAAGACAAACCAAATTTGAGTGGGATTTTTATTAATTCTTTTGGCTGCAGATATGAAAAAGTTCATATCGGATGCTATATCTATATGGGCACTAGGCCTAAAATTGGACCGATCCTGACCATGTTTGGTAAAGTCTCTTGTATTTTGCAAAAATATATACAAAGAAAATTTGAAAAGAATCCGTGCAATATTTTTGTTTTTTGATAGATTTAAGTGCGGATCGGGAAGCAGCTCTACATGGGGCCTATGAGTAAGGGTTGTCCCATAGGGATAGTGTTTGAACTACTCATTAATGGATGTAATAAACGCATACAAACCCAATTTGAGTAAGATCTATATGATAATTTGGATCTTATGGCAATTTATGTCGATTTCATAGGGGTCATTTGTATGGGGGCTAGGTCTGAACATAGACCGATTTTCACCAATTTCAACAACATTCATCCAATGGTCGATTAAAACTTATATACCAAAGTTCATCAAACTATACTCATATTTGCGACCTGCAGTTTAATTACAAGGTTTACATGGACATACAGACGGACGGACGGACGGACATCGTTATATCGAATCAGAAAGTGATTCTGATTCGATCGGTATAATAAAATATGGGTCTAGGTGTTAGAATTATTTAAGTTAAATGAAAACACAATTCAATAAAGAAATGGAAACTATTTATTTGAAAATAAATTATCGAATGAAAAGAATATCTTGAAATAAATTTGAATGAAAATAATTTAAAACGATGAAATAAAATATAAAAAAGTAAAGTAGTTTATAGTTATTTAAGTACAAGTATTTATAAAAAGATTTCAACATTCCCTGCGACTTATTTTGTTTTTTTAGTAAGGTTCAAACCGTACTGTTTTCTTCTTAAACCGTTCGGAACGACGCAATTGCAAATTGATTTCTGGCATCTCCACACCACAAGCTTTGCTAGTTTGACGCGAAAAACCACTTGAATCTGAGCCGGGTAATGATACTTCTGAATTGTGTCCTGGATTGTTGATCGGGAATGTTGCGGTTTTGTTCAAGGTCTATATCGATATCATCATTATCGTTTATAATTGATGGTTGGAATTGAGTTGATGTAGAGATCTCCGTTTTAAGTCGTAGCTGATTTTGATGTCTTCGTATAATTCTATGTCCAGTTTCAATTCTATACATTACCTGTTTGATTACTCCGCTAACCCATTTTTTGCTTCCAATATAGTTTCGAGCGTGTACATGCTGACCAACTATAAACTTTGTATTGTGTTGTTCCTTTTGTGGTCTAAATGGAAATAATGCAGATAAAATTGTTCGAGGTTGCCGACCATGTATGATTTCAGAAGGAGATTTCCTGTCAATGGGTTTGGTGTTACTCGAAAAGTGGTTAAGTATTTATACAAAGCTCGGTGTCTATTATCGTTATCCTGCATAATTTTTTTAAAAGAACCTTTAAATGTTCTTACCGTTCTTTCAGCTAACCCATTGGATGCTTGGTGGAAAGGTGCAATTGTGAGATGTTCAATGGAGTTTAGCTTGCAAAAAACCTGGAATTCCGTTGAAGCAAATTGAGTCCCATTATCACTGACGATTGTGCTCGGAAGCCCCTCCACGGAAAATATTTCTAGTAAAGATGGATTGTGGTTGACGAAGTTGCTGTTGATATTTCTACCACATATGGAAACTTTGAAAACGAATCCACAACAATGAGCCACATACGGGAGAAAAAATGACCAGCAAGATCAATATGGATCCTTTCCCATGGTTGTTTAGCTTCTGGCCATGTCGAGAAGATACGTTTAGGACTCCTAGCAGTTTCTTGACATACCGAGCATGTACTGCATAACTTTTCAATCGCTTCGTCTATCTTTGGAAACCATACGTACCGACTAGCCCTTTTTTCATCCTACTTGTTCCCCAGTGACCTTCATGAAGCATTTGTAATACCTTTTCTCGAAGTTTGAACGGTATAACGACCCATGTGTATTCGGTGTGGAGAAGAAGAACGCCACTATGGAATGATAAGGAGAGTTTTCGATTGAAATATGGTATAAAATCATCTTCAGATTTTGATATATAAACTGGCCATCCATTAACAACATTCCGAATTACCACTTTAATAATATTATCTTGAGTTGTGTGTTCAGCAATAATAGAAGAGTTGATTGGAAATTCAATGATGGCTGCTTGATACGTGTCTTCAATTTTGAGCATATGCTGTTCCTTCTCGTCGAATTCGCGATCTCTCCAATTGGTAGTCCCGAAAGTGCATCAGCGTTAGCGTGCTGGGTAGTATTTTTTTATTTTATCTTATAATCATAAACTTGAAGAATAATGGCCCACCGCTGTAACCGATATAGAGTCATGACTGGTAGCTTCTTGCATGTTTGAAGTGTCTTCCAAAAAGATACTGGTGAAAACGTGTCACTCAAAAGATGATCGATAGAGCTTCCCTTTCAAATTGTGAATAACTTACTTGACTTTCGGTAAGAGTTTTTGAAGTGAATGCGATTGGCTTTTCGGAGCCATCAGGGTAGGGATGGGACAACACTGCTCCAATACCAAGCTTAGAAGCATCAGTTGCTAAGATGATTGGAAATTTGTCGTTATAATGTACAAAACGTACTACCTGTACAATGGCATCCTCCAGAGATTGAAAGGCTTTTTCTTGTTGATCACCCCAATCGAAGTTAGCATTGGTTCTTCTTAGTTGATTAAGGGCTGCAGCTTTTTCTGAAAAGTTTGGTATGAACTTGTTGTAATAGTTCAACTTACCAATGAAATCTTCAACCTCTTTGACATTTTGTGGTCTGGGCATTAGATTTATTGCATCTAGTCTTTTTTCCGATGGCATAATTCCTTTTGAGTCAATAATATGTCCGACGTATTCGACACTTTTTTTTTGCAAAGAAGCATTTTTCCTTATTGCATCTAAGACCATGTCGTTTAAGATTTTGGAAAATTTTGCTGACATTTTGAATGTGTTCTTCGTGATTTCGTCCAGTTACAATAATATCGTCTAAATAAATCGCGCACCCAGGTACACCTGATACGACTGTTTCCATAAATCTTTGAAAAATACCACAGGTGCACTGGAAATTCCGAACGGAATCCTTTGATATTGAAATAATCCAAAGGGGGTGTTGATAACCATGAGTTTTTTTTTTGAAGATTCACTTAGCTCAATTTGAAGATATGCATCGCTAAGATCGATTTTTTTGAAATACTGACAGCCTTGTAGCTTATGGAACATTTCCTCTATTCGGGGAATTGGATACCTATCAATTTCTATCTGTGCATTTAGAGTTACATTAAAATCCGCACAGATTCGCAACCTCCCATCTGGTTTCTTCACAACAACGATTGGAGCAGCCCACTCACTTGAATTTACAGCCTTAAGTACCTTCAGCGCAATCAAGCGATCGAGCTCAAAGCGGACAGCGTTATATTGTGCAAATAGTATGTTATATGGGTTATAATATTTTGGGCGGGCGCCCGACTTAAGTACGATTTCTGCTTTGAAAGTTGTACAATGTCCAAGAGTAGATGAAAAAAGTGAATCGTTCTTTTCACAGAGAGTCCTACGTGAATCAGAAAGTGATTGATGAGCTGATGAATTTGAAGAAAATGAATGGCATCGATCAATGTCAGATTTGACGAAAGGAATATTGATTTCAAAATTCAACTTCTGGAACCAGTCCAAACCAAGGATGTTCGATGCTTTCTCTCTTTCAACGACTAGCAGCGGTAAACTTTGTGTGTTACCATTCCAGAAGATATCGACATTGGTGATTCCTTTTAACGGAAGTAAGTTTCCACCATACGTTCTTAATACTTTATCAGTGATCATGCATGCTGGTTGTCCCAGCTGCTGTTGCACCTGTGTCGACTTGGAAACTTATGATCTGTTTGTTGATTTGTATGTCGACGAAGATTTTCTGCGCTTTGTTGACAGTACTCAACGACTGTTCCACATTTTCAAAAAATTGTCCAACGACTTCTGCCAGATAAATTGTCTCGAACGATTCGTCATCGACAGCGCTTACGTTACTTTGGTGATTGGGTCTTGGAGCTCTGTTCCGATGTGTAGAGTTTAAGGAGTTATGGTCACTAGATGATGATGATGACAAACGCTCGAAATATGACCCGGTTTCAAACAGGTGTTGCGTATGGATTTATTTTTATAATGAAAACATTGATTTCGCTGATGTGACTTACCACAACCAGGACAAGATTTTCGAAATTCATTTGATGAGCTCTGACCTTGATATCGCCTTCTATGCGATTGTTGAAAATTTGACTTCCGATAAACAACGTTTACTTCAGATGAGCAATTTCCTTCGCCTTTTATTTCCAAACAAGTATTCGTGGTCGCTTCATAAATTGTTGCAATGTGAAGAACATCTTCCAGCGATGGATTCGGTTTTTGTAGCGCTGAAGTACGAACCTTATCATGAGGGGTGTGAATTACAATCATATCACGGATTTTGTTGTCAACATTAGATTATGCACAATCATCTTTCTCAGATTGAAACATGCAGTCTTTTGCTGCGCCACCCAGTTCAGCTACCCAATCAATATATGAATGATTTGGTTTCATAGTTGTCCGATAAAACTTGAATCCAGCAGCAAGGATGTGCTGCTTCTTAACAAAATGGTCATTAAGCGCAGAAGTCAATTCTCCAAAACTTTTGATTTGTGCTTGACCATTGAAGATTTTCTGGAGGAGTTCGACCGACTCACTGCCAACCCAACTGAGTAAGCATGCGCGCTTTGTATCGTCTTCGTGAACACAGTTGGCCAAAAAATGTTGTTCTAACTGTAGAACGTATGTTGACCATTTGTCAACATCCTTGTTAAAACTGCTGAATGATGATATTGCAGATGTATTGGCTAACAGCTTCTGGTTCTCGTGCAGCATTTGTGCCATGAATTGTTGATTCGATACTTGCAATTGTTGCAATATTTGGGAAAACGTTAGAATTATTTAAGTTAAATGAAAACACAATTCAATAAAGAAATTAAAACTATTTATTTGAAAATAAATTATCGAATGAAAACAATATCTTGAAACAAATTAGAATGAAAATAATTTGAATGAATGATGAAATAAAATATAAAAAAGTAAAGTAGTTTATAAGTATTTATAAAAAGATTTCAACACTAGGTCAAATATTTTTGGTAGTTACAAACAGCAGCACAAAGTCATTATACCCAAACCACATAGTGGTATAAGGTTTAATGAGAGAGCATTATAGACCACCTGTGTCAATAAACAAAAATCATCAGATCAAACCAAAAACAAACTAAAAGAAAATTTCAAGAAATTCAGAGTTTGTTTATATAAACATTTTTAACTATATTGAAATTCATAATAATATTTAAATATGTTAACTTTGCGAAAAATTAAAATTAAAAACCGTGTTCGTAGTGTATTTCAAGATGTGTTCCCTAATTATCTATGGAAAATTAAATTTAAAGAACTGGAATGTGTCCGAACATTGGACGGCTGAAAACGATATTTGTGGTCTTACTATTGGTAAGAAGGAATACGAAGGAAATTTCGGTAATATGAACGAAAATACATTTTCTTATGTTTTATTGTTTTTTAAACTGCAGATTTGCCGACATTTGCGAAGTGAATTGATTGATAATACATTGGTTGTTCTAGAAAATTTGCATGGTTATAATAATTATTCATTGAATGAATTTTATATTATACTTTAACATAAAGAAAAAGTATCAATTTTTACTGAACTGTGTTTATAAATTTATGAATTATAATAAAAAATATACAAAGTAATAATGTATTTGGCTAAATATGATTTCTTAAAAGCGAAAATAGATTTTTCAGAGTAAAAAGTTATTACCACAATGTAGAATAATAACCACAAGTAATGATCTACACTTTTTCCAATTGTATTTCAGAAAGCATCAACTGATTTTTAGAAATGATCAACTGAATTTCAGAATGTAGCAATTTATTTCAGAAATTCTCAAATGTGTTTCCGAAAACATCAAGTGTATTTCAGAAATTATCAATGTCTTTCTTAGTTCAGAAATTAGCAAATATGTTTCAAAAACATCAAGTACATTTCAGGAATTATCAAATGTATTTCAGAAATTTTCAAATGTATTTCAGAAACAAACCTTTTCTGTTTTTTTAAATGTAGATTGTCAACGAGATGAATTTGATATAACAATGGATAATATAAGATTGCTCTCTGATTTCAATACTATACTTGATCATTCTTATATTATACTTTAACATAAATGAGTACTCATTTTTTAATAAATTATAATAAAGAACATGTAAAGTTACGATGCATTTGACTAAATGTGATTACCACAATGTAGAAAAATAACTACAACCAATGATCTAGATGAAGTCTTATTTTGACAAGGATTTTACATTATAGTAGAGAAGTACATCTATTCCGATCAAGAATCACTACATTTGAACTAAAGTTTAAAATGACAGTAAACTTTGACTTTAAAGCATGATGTGCAGTAGCGAGTACCCGGTAAAGTATGGAATATGCAAGTTTAATTTTTTTTAGGAGAGATTGGGGGTAAAAACAAGTAAGAGTGTTAAGTTATACTATGCCGATTCTTTAATACCCTTCATTGGGCTTTACGTTTTCAATAATATCTGGACTTATTGCACTACTTACCATAAATGTAAACAAAATATTTAAAAAAGTAACCAATCTGATATACACATTACTAAATTATTACAGCAAACGCACTGAATTTTTAGAATTTTTTTAGATTACCCGATTTACCCCATTTTCTACAGCACCCTACTTCAAATAATGGCAATAAAATGCTAAGTTTTGCCAGCTAAATGTTTTATTTTGTGAATGCGTGTGATTCGACTCGAATTGTTATAGGGGTGAGGAATATATGTACTTTATGGGGTCGCAAATTAATTTCTCGATGTGTTAAAACACAATGACAAACTGTTATAATAAGATCTGAAAAAAAAAACTGATTATCGCTAGTGGAAAATATAAAAAACGACAAAAACAAAAATATAGATTTTAAAATATAACACATGAAATAGATCTGAAACTAATAAAATATATTTTGTTTACTATCTTTTATTGGCTTAAAAATTGTCAAACGTACCGACTGAAACTACTACTCGATTTGATGTTGAATTTACCAAAAAAGGCTTTGTTCTAGGGACAATGTCTTGTTTTATGATTGTTATTTTTTTAAGCAGAAATAAACAATTTCACTTTTTTTCTAGTAAATATGAAAATCAAACATAGGCAAAACAAGCAAGTGTGTTAAATTCAATATTCAAACCAATAATGAGTACTAGATAAGATCTACTAAAAATAAGATTTACTAAATTTACTAAAATTAAAAAAAAATACAAAATAAACCATTTACCCGGTTAAACTTAGAATAATATTCTTTATCATAATCTGGATCAGGTTAGTATATAAAATGGGATAAAATATGTGGACACCTCTATAAAATGCTGAAATTCAAATTATTTTTGGTAATATATTAGTATTAAGATTATCAAATTGTTTATATTTTCAAATATTTTATTTACATTTGTTACAAATAGTGCAAGAAATCCAGATATTAATGTAAACGTAAAACTTAGGTGGAGGGTATCAAAGGTTCGGCGTAGCAGAATTTAACACTCCTACTTGTTTATTAAAAAATTCAAGTAAGAATTGTTTATATAATTTGTGACTTTTATCCTAGTTTTTTCAGTTCTCAAATTTTCTCGAAAGTTACCCACAGTGACCAATATAAGGCGATCAAATTTTAGAATTTAGAAAAAAAATTTTTTTAATTTTTTAACCCCTACGCTTAACGAATATTCCCATTCATTAAAAAAATTCCGACATTTCGAGTTTTTTCCCACATTGTGTCATCAAAGGATATTAGTGAAAAAAAAAATATAGAAGAATAGAGTTGGTAGAGATTAAGTAACGATTTTTTTATTGCTATTTGTGAACTTACACGGATGTGGAAATTTCAACAAGCTAAGGGCAGTTCTTAACAACATCGAAATTTATTGAAATTTTTACAGAATGTTTCAGTTATCAAGAGAATTCAAAAAAGTAAGTGCACCTTGAATCGGAAAAAAAATTTTTTTTCCATACATCTGTGGACCACACTAATATACATGCATATGCATATACACATAACAATTTACATAGAAACTGCTATATCAACTAAGTTATTTTTGTTCTCTAATGATAAATAGAATTCATCCGATTTTTAACAACTGCAAGTGGCAGTCGCTGTGTGTGAAATATGAAAATGAAATTAAAATTAATAAAATTAAGATTAATAAAAAAAATTAAGTAAATAAAATAAAGCAAAATTCTCCTATATTTAAATGGTGCCGAAACCCGGGAACCTTTAGAGCTGCTAAAGAAAATCCCTGCTGACTTGTGAAAATAATTTACTGCCATGTTGTCTATGGTATATATTTTAACCGACGTACAGTCTGTACTACTTGGTTTTGACGAATTCCAAGTTCTGAGGATCATGACTTCAACTGATGCAGCCATTGAAGATCAGAAGAGGATCTTCAAACATATTGGGCATGTGGCTGCGGCCTTCAATGCTAAACCTAGAGATACTATATCTAATGGTTATGTCCAAACTATTCTGCATGAATTGGAGCATAACTTTAGAACCTTCAAGGACGGCCATGATCAACTAATGAATATTCCGCGTAAAAACTCAATTGTCGAAAACGATGTGCCGTACATAAGTATCGATACATATTACAAGTGCTACGACTTATATATTTCTTTAAAGTCAGATCTTCTTGATATTAATTTTGAATTTGATTCTCCACAGATTCCAACCGTCCACGCAGGCACCTTTTTAGCCACAAGCCGAAATGAATCATTCTGCGCTGGTGCCAGACTACCGAAAATTGATTTGCCTTCCTTTTCAGGGGATTATCTCGACTGGATTTCATACCGTGATATGTTCAATTCGCTCGTACATCAAAATAATTCTCTCACAAAGGTACAAAAATATTTTTAATTAAATGTTCGTGCACGGGTACACCGCTTAGTATGGTAAATGAATATCCAGCCGCAGATACGAGCTACGATTTGGCATGGGATGCACTCGAGAAGAGATTCCTCAACGCATATATACATCTTGGGACCCCATTCTTATTTACGTGCTTTGGCAGCAATTAGACATGCAAACTCGTAAGGAGTGGGAATAATCGCTTAAAGCAAGAACGTCTATTCTACTCATGTCCGAAATAATAAATTTGCTAGAAACCACTTTTCGTACCCTCGAGTCAATAGAAGGAGCGACAGTTTCAACACATAATTTTTACGGTAAAGAAGCTCGCAAAATGCCAACGAAAATTATACGAGCTCACACTGCTTCAACTGTGAACGACCTTAACTGCCACATGTGTCACCCTTTCTACAAATGCTTCCGACTTACAACATTATTTTCAACAGAGAAGAAAAACTTCGCAAATCAGCATCACCTCTGCCGAAATTGTTTAAAATCAGGACACATGGAATCGCCTTATAGACTCAGTACTAGATGTCATATTTGCCGCGAAGCTCATAATACTATACTCCGTAACGAATTCAAGACAAATAATGCACCCCCTTCTGAAATTCATAATACTACTCTTAATCAAATATTCCAGCCACCACCAACAACATCCACACCAGATGCTGCCTCTGTAAGTACAAATGTGTCTAATCTTAATATCAGGGTCTCCACGATCACAGAATATTTCCACACAAATTTCAGCAAATTTATGCTCTTTAGATGAGCAACTACGTATGTGTTGGGAACAAGAGGATCTTTTGGATACGAAGCCATTATCAAATGAAGAAGAACACTGCGAGAGACTACTTACCGGTAAACATTATCGCGATGACACTGGGCGCTATAGTGTCCACCTGCCATTCAAAAGTTTGCTTCAAGGTCAATATCTACCACAATTTTCCAATACGGACTACAATGCTATGAAACGATTGAAGCAGTTCGAATCGTCATTTAAACAAAAACAAAAATTTGCAGAATAATATAAAAAATTCATGCTGGAATACAAAACGCTTAATCATATGGAAAAACTTGGTGAGTACCTTCGAGCTATACCTCGAAATGCACATTTCTTTCCACATCATGGCGTACTCAGAGAAAGTAGTACAACAAAACTTCGGGTTGTTTATGATGGTGGAAACCATAAACCTCCTCAGTCATCAATAAACGACGAACGTTCAGTTGGACCTGCATTACAAAATGATTTGCCGGCAAACATCACTCGATGCATTGGTTTTACTGCTTGCTTAAAAAAAATGTTTAGGCAAGTAAATGGCTGTCCTGAACATCAGCCGTTCCAATGTATACTTTGAAGAGATTTCATGAAAAAGTTTGTGTCTACACTCAACACCCTACTTAGCTATTAGAGTGCTAGCCAAGCTAGCCAAATCCTTCGAACAGACACATATGTTGATGATGTCATATCTGGGCAGATACCCCACAAGAGGCGCTAAATTTACTTTTAATCTTTTGAAACCTGGAAGATTTCATTTAAGAAAATAGAATTCTAACTCCACTGAACTTATGGAGATTATTGCTACGGAAGATCGTGAAACATACAATTTATTTTCTATCCATGAACCAAAAATGTCGGAAGCACTGAGAATCAGCTGGAATATTAACGAATATAAATTGTGCTTTACCATAAATTTTAATTTTTCTGATCAGATAACTAAAAGCAGTCCTCTTTCAGATGACTTAAAATTATTTGACCCCCTAGGTTGGATTAGCGCTACAACACTAGTTGCAAAAATTATGTTTCAACAGCTTTGGAAACTGAAACTTGATTGGAAAGACACCTTTCCAAATGATATTCAACAAGAATGGATACAATTTGGAGCAAAATTGAAATATCTGGCAGAGATTCGAATTCCACGATGGATTGGTTATAGACCAATTTCATCCAAAATTGACCCACATGCATTCAGCCATGCTTCAACATTAGTATATGCAGCAGTCGTTTATGCAAGAATCACTACAAAATCTGGTGAGATAATAATAAACTTACTGCAAGCGAACACCAGAGTCGTTCCCCTGAAAAGTGAAACAAGAAACCTGGCAAAACGTATGCAACGTGATTGTGTTGTTTGTTTTAAGTACAAAGCACAAACTTGTCAATAACGAATGGGCAACCTGCCGTCAGTACGTTTTCAACCAACCCGAGCACTTAGGCATAGTGGACTAGACTACGCTGGTCCAATAAATATCAAAACTTCTTTACAATGGACCGCATCAACCTCCAAGGGCCACATCTGCCTTTTTATCTGTGCACCAAGGCGATACACTTAACTCATTCTAGCCGCATTCCGACGCTTTTCCTCTAGAAGGGATGTATGTACAGGTCTCTATTCTGATTGTGGGACAAATTTCGTGGGTGTCAACAAAGAACTTGAAGTCCTCTATCAGCGAGATAAATCGTCGATGCCAGAGCATCTCATGGAAGCTTTAGCTAATCAAGGCACTACATGGCACTTAATTCCCCCCGCTTCACCCCAATTTGGCGGCTTATGGGAAGCCGGAGTAAAGTCAACAAAGCACCACTTGCGCCGCATTATGAAGGAACGAACACTCACTTATGAAAAACTTAGCACACTTTTGGCACAAAAAGAAAGCTGTCTTAATTTCAGGCCCTTATGCCCACTCTCGACCGACCCTGGTCGAAACTGGTCGAACGCCTCAAGGAAAATTTCTGGGACCGCTGGAACAAAGAATATTTTTGCCGTCTTCCATCTCGTCCAAAATGGAACAAAATAGACCGAAATATTAAAATTGGCGATATAGACTTCCTCCTCCACGAACGAAGGGTTCCTGTTCAATGGCCACTGCCAAGGTGGAAGAAATACATCCTGGCCCTGATGATTTGGTACGAGTTGTTACACTCTACTGCAATGGCAAATACATTAAGCGTGCAATATCAAAAATATGTTTCCTGCCGTCCACCGACGCCCAACAAAACAAAAACGAACAAATGTCGACAATATAAGAACAGTTTCTAGGCGCGGGAGAATGTTTGGGATATTTCCCCAAACTGGATTAATTATTAAAAAATAAATAATAACACCGCTAACCCTACTTAAAGTTTGATCTAACTAATTGTATTCCCTTTTCAAGTTTAATTTTTTTACTTGAAATTACAACTAACTGTTACTTATGTGGGTACATATATACACATGCATATGCATATACACATAATTATTTACATAGTAACTGCAGTCGATCAACTGAAGTTATTTTTGTTCTTTAATGATAAATAGAATTCATTCGATTTTTAACAACTGCAAGTGGCAGTCGCTTTGTGGGAAATATTAAAATGAAATTAAAATTAAAGATTAATAAAAAAAAAATAATTAAATAAAAATAAGCAAAAGTCTCCTACACATACATTTAAAATATTAGAAAAGAATTCCAAATTACACAGAAAGAACACGAAGATAAAGAAAAAAAATATAACTAGTGAATCAGAGTTCAATAGCATTTATGAGGGTATTAAAACATATTTATTTGTGGAGACAAAAGAAAATGATAGAAAAGAAGAAAAAATCGCAGCATTTAATTTAGAGACAGTTTCAAAGACACTCCAATTGTTCACTGATAACTACGTGGAATTTGAAAGCTTTCTGATAACAGCAGAACTTGTTAACAAGACTCTATCAGACACTGCGAAAATGGATTCCCTTCAGTATATTTAACACGCAAAATTAACATCCAATGTTACAACAGCATTGGAAACTAATACAAAACCAGAAAATTTTGAAATACATAATAAAGGTATTACTATAGCAAAGATACAAAAGCAATAAACTATTCCAGAATTACATGCTAGATTAAACACATTATTATAAGGGAAAATGTCAGTAAATTCATTTAAAGAACAGATAACAACAGTAATAGATAGTTTGAATAAATTAGGAATTGAAGAAATGTTATAATACGATTGAGCAATAAATTGTCTTCAGACACATTTATGAAAGGCTCAAATGAAAACTTTAAATCGACCATATACGCTGCTCGACCTAAAACTTTGCAAGAAGCATCAGAGCTCGCAGTAGAATTGGAAAATGAACGGAATTTGACTAATAACGCGCTTTTGTTCAAATTTCATAACCGCAAAATATAAAAATAAATTACTAACATTTCTTGTCGATACTGGCGCTGACATATTACTTTGTCGCATGCATAAAGATTTCGAAAATGAACCACTTTATCCAGAAGAGAAATGTAAATTAACAGAGATTACTGCAGAAGAAATAAATTCGTTAGGCAAAATAGAAATAAAATTAACATTAGCTGATGAAATATACAACCATTCTTTCCAACTGGTAGATTAAGATCTTGCTATAGAGACAGACGGAATAATAGGTAGAACTTTTTAAAAAAATGTCTTTGTACAATAGACTATGAAACATTCACCATTTCCTTGTTCGCAAACGATAATTCGATAACACTTCCGTTGCAAACAGAAACATTTAATATGTTAAAAATAACTATCCCACCAAGAACAGAAATTATTCCGGCAATTAAATTAAACCTCAATGAAGATAGAGTAATATTTAGTAATGAAATAAGAGACTGTATTTTTTTAAGCAATTCAATAGCAGCCAAAAGCGGCATAACACATATAAAATTTTTAAACACAACAAACGACACAGTAACTTTAAAGGATATTCAACTTCAAACTGACCCAATAAAAAATTATAAAATATTAAATTACAATAGTATAAACAATGATAAACATTTTGAACGTATACTGGATGACTTGAAAATAAACAACAATAATTTCAAAAGACGGTGTAAAGACAGACCCAGCTAAGTACGAAGTAATAAAGAACTATCCAATACCAAAAAACGCAGACGAAGTAAGACGATTCGTTGCATTCTGCAACTATAATAAAAAATTCATACCAAATTTTGCTGATATCGCAAAGAATCTTAGTGCACTATTAAAGAAAGCAACTAAATTTTCGTGGACGGAAGAATGCCAATATGCTTTTGATAAACTAAGAGAAAAGTTAATAAGCCCACCAGTATTACAATATCTCAATTTTGAAAAACCACTTATCTTAACTACCGACGCTTCAAATTATGCGTTAGGAGCAGTATTATCGCAAGGTGAAATAGGCAAGTAAGTCATTGCAAAGACATGTCCTAGACAAACCAGTAATAGAAAAAAGAACATTTAGCAGATCATTGGAGTATACATTTTTTTAAACCATACCTATGGTAGAAAATTCATAGTAGTAACGGACCATAGACCTTTGATTTCAGTATTTTTACACAAAAACCCATCATCAAAAATTACAACAATAAGATTACAACAATTAGAAATGATACCAAGAGAAAATGATGAAAAGGAAAGATAAATATTAGTGACATCTAGGGCCACGAAAAATAAAATTAATAAGGCAAATAAAACAAATAAAAGAATAAATGAAAATGAGGCAAATAAGATAAACGAAAGAAAATATGAAAATAAGAAAAATAAAGAAATAAGTATAAATGACATACGTGTAAATAAAGAAACTTTGGATAAATGCAACTCTCAGAAGTCTGATCAGCTTCAAATATGAGAATGCATATCCATTAATGACGTCAAAAATATATAGCAATTTCAATTTAATGCACATGGGCTGTAATGATAATTCATCGAAACCAGTTTCGACAATGAAGAAATTTCGTACCAAGAATATTAATAATGAAAAATGTAACAAGCTAGCAAGGTTCAATGAAAACTTAGCGAAACTAGATTCGATTCTGAGGAAACTGATATCTGAAATGAAGACAGATAATATAGAAGAATTAGCGCTATCAAGTGATGATAAAATATTTAAAGTATATGCAAAACAAGAATAAACAGAAGCATATGAAAAGATATGAAAAATTAATAATAAAAATCCTCAACTAAAAATAACTATATTAATGCCCCAAAATAATAACAGATGATGTATTGAAATATAACTGAATTGATGAATTTCACAACAGCTCGTACATAGGCCACTAAGGAATTAGAAAGACAATAATTAAACTAAAACAGAGGTATATTTGGAGAAACATGAGTAGGTTGGTGAAGAAATTTGTATCATATTGCGATAATTGTAACAAAAATAAACCAACAAAACACATTAAAGAACCATTTACACTAACAGACACACCAGGTAATAGTTTCGAAGCGATTTCAATTGGCACTGTAGAACCCCTACGTATTTCAAATGAGTAAGGATACATTTTGACAATGCAGTGCGAACTATCGAAATTTGTCGTCGCACACCCCATGTCAACAAAAGATGCAATTACACGAACAAAATAATGCGTAACATATGCTCATTTCTGAATATAAAGCAAAATATTTTCAATACACTAGCACATTTAGAGCGCGTGATTTTTAAAGCTCGCAGCATGCCAGTTATCAATGACAAATTAGAGACGTTGATAGAATACGCAATGTGCGTACGTAATATATGTGCCACGATGGAAGAATGCCAATTGCATTCACATCTTAATAATCCATTATTGGTCAAGGAGTTGGTGGACAAGCTGCCAAATAACCACAAATTGAGTTGGGCGATGTAACATAATGAACATGTTCCTGTTGTAAAAGCATTCAGCGATTGGCTGTACTACGTGGCAGAAGCAGCTAGTACCGTGACGCCATTGTTTGAAAAACCTAGCTCAGCAGTTAACACACAGAGCCGAGATGAGGGTAACATACAATCAAATGTAGATCGAACCTACAATAACACAGTAAGTACCATAAGTATTGTATGTAAAGATGCCAATCACAAAATAGCACAATGCAATGTTTTTAAAAACATGTCATTAAATAACAAGTGGGAGGTGTAAAAACTCATAATTATGTCGACAGTGTTTGGGGACACACAGACGAAAATATACAGTAAACAGGCAATGTGGAATAGACGGATGTCAATTTAAACACAATGCCTTACTGCATAAAAAATTTGAACCGAAAATCAAGATAAGTCTGTACATGGAAACACACAAAACGACGCGGCAAATGGTCTACAAAACAGACATCCTAATGCTCAACTAAATGCACACAGCAATAGCAAAGTTGAAGCGCAGACATTTTTTCGAATTATTCCTATAAATATACATACAAAAAATAAAATTAAAAAAGTATTTGCATTTTTAAATGAAGGCTCTGCCGTAACATTAATTGAAAAAAGTACTTTTGATGATTTAGGCCTTGAAGGTGAAATAGATCCCCTATGTTTGAGATGGGCAGGCGGACATTACTGTGTCAAATGTGGTAAATGGTAATACATTTAAGCTAAATGCAGTCCATTCTGTCGCCAATTTGGGACTTTCAACTCAAACGATCGACGCAGGCGAAATTTCGAAACGATACCCATATTTATCAAAGCTACCAATACAGTCGTATCAAAATGCTACTCCAACAATTCTAATAGGGGCTGATAACTGGAAGTTGGCCATTCCTCTAAAAAACGAGAAGGGTCATGGCACCAACCCATCGACACGGCTAGGCTGGACCTTGCAAGGGTGCACCATGAATGACGCCAGAGAATTCCGGATGAATATCCATACGTGTGATTGCCAACATAAGTACAAAGAGCTACACGAAATTGTCAAAGATTATTTTAGCTTAGAATCAGCTATATCACCGGATGAAAATAAAGCCATGACAATATTACAACAAACTTACAAAAAAATCAACGGTCGGTATGAGGTTGGATTGTTATGGCGCAACCAAAACGTTCAACTACTAAAATAAAAAAAAACCCAAAGTAAATTTAAAAAAAACCCAACTTTAAAATCCATTGTAGAAACACAAATCAATAATCTTGTTTCAAAAGGATATGCAAAAAACTTACTCCAAATGAATTACAGGTTCGATATGACAAAACCTGGTATTTGCCAATATTCGTCGTCACAAACGTGAACAAACCTGAAAAAATACGGCTAGTTTGGGACGCTGCTGCTAAATCGAACGGTGTGTCACTGAATGACTTTTTGATGACTGGCCCGGACCTGCTCAATTCTCTCGTGGAAATTTTACTGAACTTTCGAGTAGGCAGGACGACTATATGCGGCGATATTTCCGAAATGTTCCATAGAGTCAACGTAAGAGAAGGCGACATGCACGCACAGCGATTTTTATGGTACGATGAGGGAGATGAAATGAATAAACCAAGCGTTTTTGTCTTGCATCGCACATTTTATACGCAACAAAAATGCTGATCAATTCGAGCTTAAATATCCCCGAGCAGTGGAAGCCATAAAGAAAAACCACTACGTTGATGACTTCATCGATAGCACCGACGACGATGAACACGCAATAGAGGGAGCGACGCACGTCAAAGAAATTCATGCAGCTGCTGGGTTCAAGATGCACAACTGGGCATCCAATTCCGAAAGAGTTTTAAAACATCTTAATGACAGCCTCTTGGCCAATCAGATGATTAAAGACTAGGGCTCCACTACAGAAATATTAGGTATGTATTGGGACCCAAATAATGACAAATTTAAATATATTTGTAGATTTCCTAAATTACGACGTGATGTGTTGAATGAAACAACAATACCGACTAAACGAGAAACTCTACAGGTACTGATGTCAATATTCGACCCTCTCGGTTTTGTGTCCCGCTATACCGTAGGACTAAAAATACTTCTTCAAGATATATGGCATTCTGGTATAGACTAGGATGAACCGCTCACTGATTCTCTCAACAAAAAATGGTGGAGATGGAAATCTTCAGTACAACTTATGATGGCTGTAAGAATTCCACGATGCTACTCTTCATTACTGTCAACTGCCGACGAATGCCAATTGCATTCACATCTTAATAATCCATTATTGGTCAAGGAGTTGGTGGACAAGCTGCCAAATAACCACAAATTGAGTTGGGCGATGTAACATAATGAACATGTTCCTGTTGTACCGAGACTTGAGCTACAGGCAGCTTTACTAGGCGCAAGACTAGCTAAATCAGTGAAGCAAGTACGCCGCATTAAAACTGATTCCCAATTCTGGTGGAGTGATGCTAAAACTGTCTTGAGGTGGCTACGAATAGACCCCAGAAAATTTCAACAGTTCGTCATGCATCGGGTGGGTGAGATGTCAGCACAAAATTGGGCAGATTTTGCTACAAAAGTACCAGCAACTTCAAACGAAACGATTTGGTTTAACGGCCCGGATTTTTTATATGCTGATGCAAATGAATGGCCTAGACGCGACGATCTTGGACCTTTAGACGAATCAGAAATTAAACGCAGCTCACTAGTTATACAAAAGGTACATTACTTACAATTAAACGTGGAATTCTTTTCCAATTGGAAGCGATTGTTGCGGGCCGTCGCTACGTTTTTCCTGTATTGGAACAGACTAAAAGAAATCGCAAAACAAAAGAGTATTAAGAAATATCAAGAAGTAGACTGCGACATGGTCGATATGGCTCGAACATTTCTAATAAAATACGCACAAAGAAGCGAATACATTCATGAGCTATTCAATTTAAAACATGGTAAGCCTATGAAAAAGGAAGCAAACTAATTTCCTTTAATGTCTATTTAGATAAAAATGACATGATAAAATGCCGAGGAAGAGCCGAGTATCTCAATAATCACAAGGATGCTATCGTATTGCCCAAAAATCATTACGTAACATTTCTCTTGGTGCGAAACTTTCATGAAAAATTCCATCATCAAACACATGAAACGGCTCTTAACGAAATAAGAAATAAATACTACATAGCCCGACTTAGAGTTTTGTTTCGAAAAGTGCGCCGAATTTGCCAGTGGTGCAAAATTTGTAATGCCACTCCGCAGTTACCACAAACGGCACCATTGCCAGCAGTAAAGCTTGCTGCATTCGAACGACCATTCACTTTTGTAGGCGTAGACTATTTCGGGCCAATATACGTAACAGTTGGGAGAAGAAAAGAGAACAGGAGGGGTGTTATCTTCACCTGCCTAACAATTCGTGCAATACATGTCGAAGTAGCACACAGTTTAGACACCAGCTCATGTATCATGACTATTCGCAACTTTATTTCAAGGTGCGGAACGCCTAAGGAAATATATTCTGATAACGGCACTAATTTTAAAGCTGCTGAAAAAATATTATGCAGTCAATTCAAATCCGTAAATTTGTCGACAATCAAAACTACTTTCGACCAAATAAAGTGGAAATTTAATCCACCAGGTGCACCACACATGGGTGGAGCTTGGGGAAGGCTGATCAAATCAATAAAGACCGTATTATATAGCATATGCCCATCGATGAGATTCAGCGACGAAAGTCTAAAAATGCATTATGTGAAGCAGAATTTACAATTTATTGCCGCCCATTCACCTTCGTCTCTCTTGAATGCACCGACGACGAGGCAATCACTCCTAATCTTTTATTGATCGGTTCGGCTATAAGCCAATCATGAATAAAAATGATGATCTTCGACAACGCTGGTATAAGACGCAAGAGTTTGCCGATCAATTCTGGAGAAGGTGGATAAAAGAGTACGTACCCATCATATCGCGCCGAAGCAAATGGTTCACCAAACAGTCTCCTATTAAAATTGGCGATGTAGTTGTTATTGTAGACCCAGATCTTCCACGAAATTGTTGGCCGAAAGGAATAGTAATCGACACAGTGGCCGCCAAGGATGCTCAAGTTAGAAGAGTGCAGGTGAGAACGAAGAACAACATATTAGAACGACCAGTGGCGAAGGTGGCAGTATTGGATGTAGGTAGCGGCTCTGAAGGTAAACTCGACTCATCGAACTCATTTACGAAGGAGGGAATTATTGCCGCTAAAGTTAAGTAGAGACAACAGCATAGATCTCTACTTTTATCTACCTTAAATACTCTAAAATTTTCTGTCTGTATAAAAAACTATATAACTTCTTTTTTATTACATATAATAATTTCCCCTACATTATAATTAAATAACACATAACTATATAAAAGAAATAGCGGTTCACGGTCAGACGATGCCAATTTATAAATTGTATACTTAAATAGAATAGACATTGAAAAACGTACAGTCTAAAACAAAGCGAAGATCGGACAATTACAAAATAATTTTAAAGCGTCTCCCTGTTCACATATAATTAAAAATTATAAACATTGAAAAATTTGTTAAAACATTGAATTTATATTTATTTAACAGATTTTTTTTTTCTCTTTTTTATCGCCAATAAGTGGAACGCTGTTAAAAGTTTGTATAACGCCACAGAGGCCACACATAATTTTTCTCTTTAGGGAAAGGGTGTAGAGAACTGTAGAGTACCTCACTAATCATATTGCATACATTGTGTATCAAACAAATAAAATACTGATAACAATACTTACATTGTGTATGAAAAAAAGTATCAATAACGATACAAATTGTTCCATGCTGATTTGTGGTGAACAAACATTATTTCTGTGACACACATTTGACTGAACATTCTTTACAGCAATATAATTCTTCATGATACTGAATGAATGAATGTATAAGTAAATGAGTAATATGTAATATTCAATATATTAGAACAAGCTAAGCAAAAATTGTACAAATTGATATAAATAGAGCTACATCTCAATAATAAATATGATCTGTAATTCATATCTGAAGCAGACAACATATAGTTTTAATTCAGTCTTTGAACATCCTGGGTAAGACTCATCCTTCAACATCATCCTTGACATACATACATAAACTACAAATTATACTTTTTAAAAATAAATGTTTCGATTTCCTGTCATATCCTCAATCTCTCAGACGTAGAGTTATTTGATAAATCTTTGAATTTAAATCATATATTTTATTATAAAATAATATTAAAAATTACCAATATTTTCTACGCCCAAAGCATTTGCTTTCGATTCTTTACTTTTGTCATCCCGATTACAAACATCTCCGGTATTTTTCCACCATTTGTCATATAGAATTTGAATAATACCCTTTTCCTGTAGTTCCAATATTGCTAGTGACATGGGATCTCGCCACGGAGAACCTTTTGGGGTGGCAATGCCATAGCCTTTGGAATCAAGAAGACCACCAATTTGTGTTAAATTACAATCACGTTGTACTGCATAATCCAGCATGGTTGACTCCATCAAAAAAGCATAGTTACCATGCATGACTCTTCGTATACCTTCCTCATAGGTATTGACAAAAACCGACGACTTACGATTTTCCATATATCTCCACATTTTTTGATATATGCCTATTTTTGAGTCCTAAAATTACAAAAAATATTATAAAATAAATAACATCGTTTATAAATAAATTTAAAAGAATGCTTTGAAATAACAAGAAGTGTTAATTTTAATTGTTCTAAATATATACAAACCAAATGTTTGTTTGAAAACTGATAACACCAACCGATAAAAAATAATTATTGATAAGTTTTTTAATGATATTTTTAGACCACTGTGTCCAAGATGGGCTATCAATTCTAACATCAGACAGTTGGTATTCAATAAATTATTTAAAAAATAGTACCAATTTCACAATACACATTAGAAAAGTAAAATAATGTTACTACTTTCGAAAAAAGTAAACTGCATTCAAAAAAGTAATAGTAGGGAAGCAGCCTATTATTTTATTATTTACTTTAAAAGTTATATCTTTCTTTAGTTCGATACTTAAATATAGCATTTGAATTTAACGGTCCTTATTAAATACGATCCTGACTTATATTGAGATGATAGCGATGATAGCGACAAACCACAGTTTAGTCGTGGGAACACAAATAATTTGTCACATGCTGTCAAAATTCTTAATAAATACACCTGCGTCAGCATATTTCGATTTGCTGGGAATATTTTTCTTTCTATCATTTATTGCAATTCAATCAATGCCTAATCCCAACACTTGTCAACCATCGCATTTGCATCTGATTAACAAAGAAGCAGCAATCATCAGCAATTGTGCTCTGTTAGGAATATTGTTTAAATAAGGTAGAATAAGAAATAGTTTACAGTGCATAGTGCTTATAAAATATTTTAGTTTGTTTTAATTAAGGTTGCTATTACACGATGTGTTTTTTACATATGTACTGTCACTTTTTTTATCCATATGAAATTCCGCATGTCTGTCAAAATTGTCTTTCACATACAATTCATAATTTTTGCTATCACACGTGCATATGTATTTCCGTATGACATAACCTCTAAATGTAAACAACAGATGATTTAATTTGTGAATTTACAAAAATTTATTGTTTAAAAAAAGTTATATATTTTTTAACTATTAATTAATATTAAACAATTTATTTTTCTTTCAATACTAATCTTTATAATTTACTCTGTTTTTCTTTCGCCACAAGCAGTGTTGTATTTTCATATGTGTGTCATGCCAAGGTTCTAACCTGTTCTAATTGAAAAATGTACATGTGACTTTTCTCATGTATTTTACGTAAGCAATGTTTCATATGTATCACACGATGTGTACAACTTTTGTCGTGGGAAAATTTGACAGTATATATGTAAAAAACACATCGTGTAATAGCACCTTAAAGTAGGCGCATAGTCCTTGGAACAATAATTTAAATAAGTACATTTTTATGCAACAATGTATATGTGATCGTATTCGTAGAGTATAAAAGGAGTATCGCTGCTGGCTATAATTCAACTGAATTTCGGCAAGCAAGATGGAACATCATTGTATAGGCTTTTTAAGTACCGGAAATGAGCTTTCTTTAAGATAGAAGGAAATCAATAAAATATTATTATATAAAGTGAAAAACTAAATAGCTTCCTATTTTATTCAAATAATATATGAAACCATACCATCTACGAAATGAAATCGCCGAAGAGCCGTCAAACTAAGTGGTTACGGAAAAATTAAAGAGGAGTCCAAAGTCGAATAAATAATCTACAGAATCTATTAAAGGTAAAAATATGGCTACATTTTTTTCAGAGCAATTTCAAAAAATTTTAGCGGATATGTGTGGACAGTGGTGGTTCATTTACTCAATGTACAGCGTGGTATGAAGAGCAAAGAGATCCTACTGTTGTGGAAGAATTTTTGGCTGACATGAGCATTTAAGAAAATCTAGATCAATCACCAAAATAGTACTCATAAAACTTTTAATATAGTTTGAATTCTAAATATAGAAGTTGCTCGCATTATGAATAACACACTGCTACAAAAAAACATTTTTTGCCATAACTAGAAAAGGACCAAGGGGGAGGGGTGGGGGTTGTACGCCTAGGTGAGGATATACAAAAACCGTTTTCAAAGATTTTGAAACACCCTCAAAATTTTGAGTCATTATGTAAAAACTATTATAAAGTTGGTCGTAGTACTTTAGTACCTGTAACTCACACATTTTTAGACCGATTTCAAAATTTTAAACAGTTTTGGAACGGCAAAGAGCTTGCATATAAGGTATCAGAAGTTTTGCTTTTTTTTCGTAATTTTTCAAATTAAACAATAGTTGTTTTAATTTTTTTCTATGAAAACCTATTCTTTTGGTACAGTATTCTAAAGACAATTTTATATAGAAAAAACAAGACATTACTCTTTAAAATTGGGTTGCATAAATTTTGCGATTGCTGACTTTTATTTTCGCGAACCACTTTTAAATCAAAAACTGTACAAATAGCTTTACCTAAGTTAACATGTTATAGTTAAAAATGATTCCTAGCCCTCTTACGTTTGTTCAATAAACCATCTGTTTCTCGTTTGAGAGACCAGCAATAATTTGCCAGCATTCTTATGTGGCTCTTTACATATAAACGCTTTTCCATTTATAAAATTCCTTGGTGAAATCGTTCTCCCTGCTCGTTAGTGAATTGACCAAGGTTTTCGGGAAAAAATTCTAAATTTGCATGCAGAAAATGAATTTCTGTGGACATTTGACTTCCCATTTCAGTATTGGCTATTTTTTTGTTTCCCAAAAAGGTTTGACATGAGGAAACAACACTATTTCATGCTATCTTTTCTATCTCATTAAGCATCTTAGAAAAATTTTCATCAAGCACAATTTTTCGAATTTGCGGTTCAATAAAAATACCTAACAAACAGCACTAAGATCAAGTTAATCAAGTTAATAATCTCAGCAAAAATGTTAAGTATCTTCTTTTATTTTGCCTTCGCAGTAGTGTTTATGGGGTGTCTAGATCACATTTTCAGTACAAATGTGAGCTTCGATCCATTTTGGGTTGACAACTCTGTTTTTTTTTTTAGCAAAACTCACACCTATATTCACCTTACTTAAGGTACGGTCACATTAGGCAGATATTTGACTAAAAACGACAAATATTTGTTTTCCTCAGTCTGACCACAAAATATTATTTGCCGTCAAACAACAAATCAACTGATTTTAGCAAACAAAATTATTTGCCTGCAAACAAATGTTTCACGACCAAATATTTTCCTCTATTTTGGACAAATAATTATTTGACCTTACAAAATATTTGTAAGAGCAAACAGTGGCAAACAACAGTTGTTTCAGCAGTGATGTCAACTTTCAAAACTTAATTCAGTTACATCTTAAAAAAAAAGCTTTTTGTTTTCAAAAGCATTAGTTGTGAATTGTTGTAATATTCATTAAAAATTGGTGTAAATATGGAAATAAAATTATTTAGCGAATTTATTTGACCATAGTCGTTGAGTATTTGTAAATTACTGAATTCATTTATTAATATTAAAGACCTTAAGAGCTTAATACAAAATCTTAAAACTAAACTAGACTAATAAAATCATGCGCACATGCGCATCTTATATTTCTATATATGTGTAATAAAATAAGATAAACAACGCTTAATTATCATTATTTCCCACATGTGTGCCGAAAATGTGTCCTAAATAAACAGTGATTATTTATAATTTTTATTTGGGAATTCCAAGAATCCCTATCATTAAAATACACACAAAGATAACGAACAGATTTGAACTTATATAGAATTTTACAAATTACAAATTAATGACATGTTAGAAATAATGGTGTTCACATTTGAACATTCTGCCGGGCCAGCAATGGCAGCGGCGTACCAAACTCTACTTTAACGATAGTTTTATTAGACATACAACATTTATACCTTATATAAAGGCAAACAAAAACTAGAATACAAATTGTAACTAAAATTAAAGAAAAATGGCCAGAAACCTTATGAAATTTAAACCGATTTTAATTCAATAATGGCTGCCTTCATTTCATCGACCCTTTCCATTAAATGGTTTATAGCCTTCGTATTGTTGATAATAGTGACGTCAAGCGGCTTTACCAATTTTAGTTCAATTTGCTGAAATTCTAGACCCCAGGATGATGTCTGAATAGATAGGTTTTTATTAGATGTGAACCGTTGCGATGTTGTTAAAGTCACTCCTTCGTAGGTTGCGGTACGCCCTGGAGATAACGTTGGTATTCCCTTTGGAGGTAATGTTATCCAGCTTCGATTATTCTGACCGCAATCAACAGAGAGAAGGAAATTGTTAAACACTGTGAATATCCAGTGATTTTCTGTAGCTAGTTGTTTCCAAAAGTTTGTTGGCGGAACTTCTTCAAACCCGCAATCAGCGTACCTGGATTGCTTTAACGCGGACACTTTACACGAGCGTTCGATCGCTGGCTTCCATGGCATGTTAGCAATACAATTGAATTGTCCCTGTAAATTTTTCTCACATGCGTTCAATTGTGCTAGAGACATCAAAATGTACATGTTGGACACAAAATTATATATTATTAATTCATTTTCAATTGTTGGTATCATGGTTTTGTTATTACCACCAACTGACAGCTTTATGAGTTTGTAAATTTCAGAACTATGTTCATTTAATAACGGTATTTCTAACTGAATCACCAAGCGTGACTCCATAATGATCCCTTTAGACTTTATTGAATTGTAGAACTCTTTTAACTCCGTACCAGTTGCCTTTCCGGGAAGTACTAAATTATTTGGCAATGACTTCTTGATTTCTGAAATTTGTTTATGAAGTTGTGATGGCTTCAATAAATCAGGATTCACATGTCCGTGATTTATATCTATCATTAAGCTGATAATTGAAGATTGAATCCTGCTGCACTCATCTATCATCACATTCAATTGTGTTGACATAACTTGAAACAATATAATCAAGCGCTCGGTGTTTCTATTATTTTGGATTTCTTCGTAAAATAACTTAAGTTGGTTATACATGTTTTTGAAGTTTGCGTTAACATCTGCAGTTTTTTTCAACAAATTCATTGTCGAATCCACTATAAACGTCTGCTTTTGGACTAATTGCTTCAGGTTCTCTTGATTTTCGAACACATTTCGCATATTTTCTTCCACCTTATCGCGAACATCGGCGTCCATTATTCCGAAAAGCATGGATATATTGATCCCACAAATTCGAATGGAGCTCCTTTTTTCCGTGGTTTACTTAGTAGGAGATCATTGTTTTCATTCAGATTATTGTTTCTTCTTTCCATTGTGGAAATGACCATTTCGCAGGCTTCTTTATAAAATCCAAGATTTGGACATTCGTTTTTAATTTTCTGCATCAGCTTCTGTATTCGTTCTATCTCGTTCTGGTACATAAATAGGTCGTAATATCTCACTAAGTCCCATTTCGTGTTGATCATATTTACTTGACCTATGTTGTTGATATACAATGCTGTATTCGGAGAAATTTCATTAATCGAAAATGGCTTATTGAGTTCTAGAGGTGCAGTCTTCACGTGCTTCATCATCATAAAGAGCAAGCACAATAATATTAGCATTCTGACAATATTTGGAGTACCTGTTTGTTTGAGTCTAGTACAGTAGTTTTTTTTACTGGTGGACTCTCTTCTTCTTCTGCATCATAAATTGCCAGTGGGCAAACTTTATGAATATGCCGTTTTACTATACTATTTTGCAGTTTCAATGTAACCAGTCGTACCTTCCCATCTCGACCTTCATGTACTTCCATTATTCTAGCTAGAGGCCACATAGGTGGGTGTTTATCCTCGTCTATTATTATAACGATCGAACCCTCTTTCAAATTATTCTGAGGCTGCATCCATTTCTGCTTTTGCTGCAATGTTACTAAATAATCTATCTTCCGGCGATTCCAAAAGTGTTTCTTTAGTTGTTGTATCAACTTCCACCTATTGAGGGAGCTTATGTGCGATGAATCAACATATTCAGGGTAGTCGGTTATCGGTCTTCCGATCAGAAAATGTCCGGGTGTTAAAAGATCAATATTTTCAATGTTTTCGCCATTCACTTCAATCAGAGGTCTGGAATTTAACACACCTTCAATTTGAGTTAGCAGTGTAGTTATTTCTTCAAACGTGAGCTTTGTATCTACAATAACAAGTTTTGAATGATGCTTAACTGATTTGGCACCAGCCTCCCAAATCCCTCCAAAGTGAGGGGATGCCGGGGGAATAAAGTACCACTGAATCTTGGATGATGCTTATATTGGTATTATAGACTCATTATTCTTTACCGCAGCTGCAAAGTCAGCATCTAATTTTCTGTTTGCACCAACAAAATTTGTTCCGTTGTCCGAGTATATATGGCTACTGACACTTCGTGCAAAAAATCGCTTTAATGATGCTAAGAATGCTTCGGTCGTCAGATCACTTACTGCTTCTAAATGAATTTCCTTAGTTGTCATACAAACAAATAGGACTTTTGGCCTCTACCTTTTGAGCACCTTATTTGGATAGGCCCAGCATAGTCTATTCCAGTATGTTCAAATTGTGCTGATTCCATAACTCGAGCTTCCGGTAGATATCCCATGAGTTGCTTTGACACCTTTTGACGATATTTAATGCATATTGGGCAGCTTCGTATGCATTTTTTAACTGAATTTTTCAGATCTAAAACGCAATATCTTCGTCTTACTGTTGATTCTACCAAACGATTGCCACCATGTAATGTTGAAATATACGCCTTTTGAATGATTAGATACGCCAAATGTGATTTCCGAAATATTACGGGATGTTTGTTTTTGTATGGTAAATTTGAATTTTGTAATCGACCACCTATCCGTAGCATGCCATCCGTGTCAAGCTTCCTAATTATAATTCTAGCAAGAATTGGATCAGCATCATCCAATTTTTAACCCATTGCCTTCAAAGCTTGAATGCTCTCATTTGATGTATCTAGCAGGTTTTTAAGGCTTGCAGCTGACATACTATTTGGATTAGGTTGATATAAAAATTTATATACCAATTTGGTAAACAGTATTCTTTTGTTTCCAAATCTGTTGTTCAACATTTCCCAGGCTACATGATAATTTTCATTTGTTAGATTTAAATTTTTTATAACCTTAAAAGCATCACCGGATATACTAGTTCTCAGACGGAACAACATTTCTGCAGGAGCTATGCTAGCATTTTCGTGTATCAATTGTCTGAATAACGTGTGGAATGAACTCCATTCTTCCACGTTTCCTTTAAATTGTGGTATTCTTATTGAATCCAGCACCACTGCCTTTTTTTCATTTCTTACAGCAGTCATCTTTTTCAATATTGATTTTAATGCTTCCGCATATTTATTATCAATAATCTCAAATTCTTCCTCGATTTCTTCTGATGCAGAGAATTCAAATGATAATTCTTTAAACATTTGTGTAATATCAATCATCATTTTTTTCCATACACCTTTTTGATATTCCAGGATACTAATATCGTCATCATCACAGCCATCCGCAATACTATCGTCTAGCTTGGTTAGTTCACGTCTGTAATGAATTAGCATTGTACTCTTTCTGCTTGAATGTTCTATATGTTCTTCCTTCTTCTGTGGCAATTGTTCCCCCACTCTAAAATTTTTTTGATTATTTTTCTCTACTTGAGCGTCTTCTTCCCTTCGTTGAGCTTTTTGCTGCTCTCTATAGGCTTCATTTTGGACTTGATGTCCACTGGAGTTTAATGCCAATAACATCTTACTGAACATTCTCTCCATTTTTTCCTCTAGTTTCTTCTCTAGTTTCTCTATTTTTTCTTCTAGTTTCAGGTTACCAGGATTTTCTTTTTGTTCTGCGACAGTGGTTACCCCACGTTTGAAGCAGCATTTATTTTTGTTTGCTCGTAGTCATGTAAATTTTTTTTCAACAAGTCTCGAGTATCTCTTATTACAATCATTACCTTGTTATAATAATCTCTTTCAAAATAATCCTCCTTCGTTATTCCGAGGGCCATAAGTTTAGAGTTGTTGCTAATAAACTCGTCCTCAACAGCACTTAAGCTATTTCCTAACGATTTGATGGATGCCGTTCTAAAGTCGTCACCTTCCAATTTTGTTAGTATACTGCTTGCAGACTCCCCCAAGGCACTTTGGCGTTTAAACAATTTTGCTTTCTGAGCCATTTCTGAGCCGCGATTTCAATAATTTAACACTTTAGTTCTTGCACACTTTGAACACAGTTACTGTTTTAAACCGAAACTGACGCTTTTAACTTTTTGTTACTTTAAAAAATTAAACTTTGATTTATTTTAAACATACACCAATCTCTGTTATTAGCCAAGATTGTCGCTATTTCTGTTTTTTTTTTATCGAAGGACCATGTAAGTACGGAAATAAAATTATTCAGCGAATTTATTTGACCATACTCGTTGAGTATTTGTAAATTACTGTATTTATTTATTAATATTAAAGTCCTTAAGAGCTAAATACAAAGTCTTAAAACTAAACTAGACTAATAAAATCATGCGCACATGCGCATCTTATCTTTCTATGTATGTATAATAAAATAAGATAACCAACGCTTAATTATCATTATTTCTCACATGTGTGCTGAAATTGTGTCTTAAATAAACAGTGATTATTTATAATTGTTATTTGGGAATTCCAAGAATGCCTATCATTAAAATACACACAAAGATAACGAACAGATTTGAACTTATATAGAATTTTACAAAATACAAATTAATGACATGTTAAAAATAATGGTGTTCACATTTGAACAATTGGCTTTAAAGGAAACTGTTATCACAAAAAAATGTGTAATTTTAAAATTGTTTCGAAGTTGTAAAATTACAATATTAAATTTGTGGAACAAATGGAGTTTAGAGGCACTGCTATGATTTTTTTTTGGGGAGGGGGCTGTTGTTTTTGTGGTGATTCTAGGAAAATATATTTTTTCGGCGTTCGAGCCTATTTTCCGAGTTATGGACTTGCAAACTTTTGACATTTACTTGTATACTTTGTTATTTAGTATCGGATTTCAGCAGTATATATATCACTTGAAAGCTTACTTGTGTGCCTTTTATTTGATGTTTCAAAATCCGAAATCAATTAACCCGTTATAAACCTATTTGGATTTTTTAAAGTTATTTTGGGAAAACGTGGCATTATCTCATAAAGTGACCTATATAATGTTAGTATTTACAACTGAATGAAAGCTGGATCCACTAGCTTCATTCCAGTGTATATTTTGACCTCTTAGCCAATTAAGGATCAATCATATTAGGGATTTTACCTTAAATTTTAAGGTTTTTTTTAATATGTTACTTCTATTTCTATATTATAATAAATAATGGGATAATTCGAAATATAGTTATTAATGGGTTAATTTCCCTTAAAAAATAAGATACTTAATTTTCTGTTGAACTACATTACACATAACGATATATATCTGGTCCTGAAAGGGTTAAGTGGTCAAAATATACATCGAAATAAAGCTAGCGGACCCAGTTTTATCCAGTTTATGTAAAAACAGACATGGATATGTCTACTTAAACGATAATTTCATATTTAAGAAAAAAATATTACAAAAATACAAAATTTTAAATAGGTTTATAATGGGTTAATGGATTTCAAATTAAAGAACACCGAATAAAAGGCACTCAAGTAAGCTTTTAAATGATATATATAGTGTTGAAATCCGATACAAAATAACAAAGTTATATACAAGTCAATGTCAAAAGTTTGGAAGTCCATAACTCGGAAAATAGGCCTGACCGCCTATCTGGAACCGCAATAACATGTTTTATAGGTGGTGATAATTTGAAACCGATCGGGACATTGCCACAAAACTCCACTTAAGAGGCAAATAAATGTGCCTAGTGTGACCACAAAATCAACTTTGTATTTGTTTCATAAAATTTTTGGCAAATACGAGAAAACAAGTTTGCGTCATATGTTTGACTAATGTGACCGTACCTTTAGAGTTAGAAATAATATTAATCATGTTGAATTACACAATTACAAACTCACACCCACCTTACTTTGAGTTGTTTTTTTTAAACTACCTCATCTTGTTATATACAGTAGATGGTGGCTATAATAAAAATATTTCGTTCTTTTTTATACCCTCCACACATCAGTGGCAGAGGGTATATAGTAGGATATCCCCTGTGAAATATATTCAGAAAGTCAAGAAAAAACGCCTGTAAAGATTAGAGCTTTTAATATTAATATATAGAGGTCGCGTATCGCAAATTTCCATTTCCCATTTAAATAACATAGGAAAAATTATTTTTCAATTTCATAATTTTATATCTTAAGAACTAATGGACAAATTCCAATGACTGAAGCTTATTTTTATAGGAAATCGAACGTTCTATCATTCATAATTTATTCAAATGTAAAGTCAAATTTATGTTATAATTACATATACCAAAATCTTCTTTGAAAATTTTACGAGTTATGATTTCCAGTAAAAAAAAAAAATAATAACAATAATAATAACTAAAATCATTTTTAAATTGTCAAGTTTATTTTAATTATTTTTTAGTCACATAGTAATCTTTTAGAAAAGGGACAACGCGAATATAAAAAAACAATGTTTAACCTTTACCAAATCAGAAAAATTAGATTTTACATTAATATTCTATTAAACAAATTATTTGTTTCAGTATATAAGTTAACACAAAAAATATTTATTTATGATTTCCCCTTTCAAACACTTTTTGTCTACATTGCATATTCGCACACATGCCATTTTTTATAATTGCAAATTGCTGTAGTTTACCTAAAATATTTTTCTCATAAAATTGTGACCAACTTTATAAATTCTTATTATGAAATTGCTGACGCTATGTCTGCAATGAATAGCGATATGTATTGTATTGTTGTTGTGTTTTTTTAATAATATCTTCTCCATAATAATGTGACCCAAAAATTTTTAACTTATAAATAAAATTTTTGACTACTAAACTATAGTTGTAGTCAAGTACTCAAACATATCGCGTTTTAATTTAATTAAACGTAATTGGCGCCCAACGTAACTTAAACACTCAAGCAGTGTAAAACCCATCTAAATAGTGCAACGTAACTTAAACACTCAAGCAGTGTAAAACCCATCTAAATAGTGCAACGTAAGTTAAACACTCAAACAGTGTAAAAAACACCTAAATAGTGCAACACTCAAGCAGTGTAAAACAAACATCTAAATGGTGCAACGTAACTTAAACACTCAAGCAGTGTAAAATAAACACCTAAATAGTGACAATTAAGTAGTGTAAAATAAAAATTAACATTTAAGTAATGCGTCAAATTAAATCACTCAAGCTGTAAAATAAAATTTAATAAAGATACAGAAATTAAGTAAAATTAAAAGGAACACCAAAAAGAGAAATCAATTGTATAAAACTATCTGGCCAACATAAAAAGTGAAACTTTGCCGAAAGAAGGACCGAAAGTGACATCTACCTGTACATTCCAACAAGAGAAGGCAAATACCAAAGGAAATAAACTGCAACATAAACACCAACAAAATGAAGATGATAATTTCGCTGTAAGTTGTTAGTCACACTACTATTTTTGTAAACCTTAAAATCACTTGAATTAAAAGAAATTTTTAAATTAAATATCTTGAATCAAATTAAAATCACTTAAGAAAAAAAAATTCCTATACAAAGTGTTAATTTTATAAATTCTTTTACCTAAATCTTAAATTATAATTTTTACAAATTTTAAAGCGAATATTTTGAATTAAATTAAAATCACTTAAAATAAATTCTTTAAAATTGTTAATTTTATAAATCCTTTTTTCCAAAATTCTTTTACAAATCCTGAAGTAAACTGAATATTTTTAACTAAATTAAAAGATATCTCTTACAAAGAGTTAATACTAAAATTAAAATTTTAAAGCGAATATTTTAAATTAAATTTAAATCACTTAAAAGAAATTCTTTACAAATTGTTAATTTTATAAATCCTTTTTTCCAAAATTCTTTTACAAATCCTGAAGTAAATTGAATATTTTTAACTAAATTAAATTAAAAGATATCTCTTACAAAGTGTTAATACTAAAATTAAGTTAATCTGACAAAAATATAAATATCATTTAAATTAAAGGAAATTTTTACAAAGTACTACGAGTAATATTAAAATTAATTAACTATTCTTTTTGCGAAAATATAAATCATAAATTAAAATTTCACGAAAAATCATTTACGATATATTAAAATCACTTAAAAGATATTTTCTACAAATAAATTTACCTAAAAATAATTTTTTAAATTAAAAGAAATTTTTTCATCGAAAATTTTTAAATAAGCTTTAAGAATCACCCTCTAAAACTCAGAAATTTATTGAAACCAAACCTTACTTACAACTTTTTGAAAATATAAAAACAAAATGTCTAATCCCGGAAATTTAATTCGACCTCCAATCCTAAATCCTAATCCTAACCCCCCCAATCCCTCCATAAACCAAAATGTTCAATCTGATACCAACATCATTAATCTAGTAACTAGGGTTTGCAGGGAACAATGTAGGAGTTTAGTTGAGAATATTTTAATCCCCAGCACAGAAATTTCGGGGATCGATCAGGGAATAGACGAACAATATAGAGCGAACCTCACAGACTTAGATAAGATACCCGATATCGTTCGCTGTCTTAGAGAATTTTCAGGTAATAGTGCGGAATTTAGCTCCTGGAAGAAGAGCGTTGAGAGAATTTTGAGTATCTACGAATCTGCAAAGGGAACCCCAAGATATTTTGCCATTCTCAATGTCATAAGAAGCAAGATCACTGGAGCGGCTGATGCCTCACTTGAGTCCTACAATACCCCTTTAAATTGGGAATCTATTTCACGTTGTCTCGCACTACATTATGCAGACAAACGTGATCTTGGTACGCTAGAGTATCAAATGACCACCCTTGTTCAGGGTAATAACACGGTCCAAGATTTCTACCAAGATGTGTATTCTCATTTGTCGTTAATTATAAATAACATTTCGTGCATGACTATCGGAAAAGAAGCCATGGACATCCTCATCCAAACTTATAGGGACAAAGCTTTGGATACATTCATTCGTGGATTAAGGGGCGATCTTGCTAAAGTATTGTGTATACGGGAACCGACCATCTTACCTCAAGCATTACACCTCTGCCTCAAGCTTCAAAATCAGAACTTCAGAACAGATCATGCTTTAAATAGAAATCCCAAGAATCCGCAAACAATCCCCAAGGGTCAAAATTATAGAACCCAAACAATGTATATACCAAATGGACCCCCCACACAAGCATCATTCGTAACACCGAATCATCGGCATCTAAATCGGTACCATAATCAGAATCTAACCTCGAACCATTATCCGAATAATTACCCTAATCAATATTCAATGCAACACCAGTACCCAGAAAATAGAAACATTTATAGACCTCCCCAAAGGTCTAATCAATATCCAGATTTCCCCAAACAATATCAGAATACATTCCCCATACCCCCACCAAGACCAAATGCGCCTAAACCATTGCCAAAACCTACACCTATGGAAATTGATCAATCTTTCCAGTCAAGGAACATCAATTACATGAATCGACCAAGGACCAATGATAGATTCATGGGAAAAAGGCCATCGGATACACCCGCATTCCAAGCCCAAAAAATCCAGAAAAATTTTAACATCGAAACGGACGATGACGAATTAAATGATGAAATCAATTATAATGAAAAAATGGCATCATATGAAGCAAGGGAGGAACTACAGCCATTTCAAGAATACAACGATCAATTCGTTTCATATGAAATAGAACATAGGTCAGAAACAATTGACGAACAAGAATTTGCCGATATCCATTTTTTAGAATAAACAATTCGTCTCTGCCCTACTTCGAGGCAAAGACGAAACAAGAACTATATCCAATCCTCACTAGTAAAATCAATTATCCCCAATAAGAAAAATTTTTATGCAAATTCCGCCGGAGGAAAAGTCTTAATATCACATCATACATTTATTAACCTCTTCGGACTAAAATCTACAAACTTAAAATTTTTCATTCTACCAACTCTTAAATCTTTCCACGCTATATTAGGAAACGACAGCCTAAAAGAACTCTCAGCCGTTATCTATACCGCAGAAAGCTCAATGTCCATTAAAGATACTATAAAAATTAAATTAAAACAACAAATTTCAGAGAGCGTCAATAATATTTCACAAAGATTAGATAACATTTCACTAAGAACAGATCATATGACAAAAGACCAAAGACAAAAGATAGGAAAACTAGTTACGAAATTCTCGAACCTTTTCGCCGAACCTAACGAAAGATTGACTTACACAACAACAGTGAAGGGCGAAATAAGGACTACAAACGATAATCCCGTTTACTCTAGATGCTACCCTTACCCGTCACACTTAAAGGAAGTAGTTGAATGCCAAATCGGAGAATTACTCGACCAGGGTATCATAAGACCATCGAAATCCCCATACAACTCACCGGTTTGGGTTGTACCCAAGAAAATGGATGCCTCAGGTATAATAAAACACCGAGTTGTTATTGACTATAGAAAGGTCAACATGATAACCATCCCAGATCGATATCCAATTCCAGAGATCAACGAGGTCCTATCACAATTAAGCGAAAATAAATTTTTTACTGTACTGGATCTGAAAAGTGGATTCCACCAGATACCTTTAAGAGAAATCGACATCGAAAAAACGGCTTTTTCAATTAACAATGGGAAATACGAATTTACCCGTCTTCCATTTGGACTGAGGAACGCACCCTCAATCTTCCAACGAGCTCTGGATGACATCCTAAGGGAACATATCGGAAAAATCTGCTACGTTTACATTGATGATATCATTGTATTCGGGAAAAACGAGCAAGAGCATTTCGAAAATATTGAGAAAATATTCCATACCTTAGAATCAGCTAATATGAAGGTGCAACTGGACAAGTGCGAATTTCTGAAGCCAGAAGTGGAGTTCTTAGGGTTTATAATATCTACATTGGGAATACGGGCTAATCCAAAAAAAGTTGAAACAATTAATAATCTTCCAGCCCCGAAAACCCTAAAAGATTTGAGGTCATTCCTGGGTATGTCAGGATTCTATCGCCGGTTCATAAAGGACTATGCCAAATTGGCAAAATCTTTAACGGCTCTTTTAAGAGGGGAGGAAGGACGAATGTCCAAATCTTTGTCTAGTAAAATAATGATAACCTTGAATAACGAGGCATTGGAAGCATTCAACAAAATAAAGCGAACATTAATATCGGAGGATGTCATGTTGACATACCCAAATTTTCACAAGGAATTTCAACTGACAACGGACGCCTCAAACTACGCGATCGGCGCAGTTTTAGAACAAGAAGGAAGGCCTATAACTTTTATTTCCAGAACTCTGAACAAGTCGGAGGAACACTATGCAACCAACGAGAAAGAGATGTTGGCAATAGTGTGGGCTCTTAGGAGCTTGAGAAATTACCTCTATGGAGCAGTAAGGATAAAGATATTTACAGATCATCAGCCTCTGACACACGCTTTAACAAGCGGCAATACCAACAGCAAGCTTAGGAGATGGAAAGCTACGCTAGAGGAATACAATTACGAGTTATTGTAAAAACCTGGAAGCGCTAATGCGGTGGCAGATGCATTATCCAGACCCCCACAGGAGGTGTGCAATATGGACTCAATGGCTGCCACTCAACACAGTAACCAAAGCTCTCCGAAGAACTCCATTCAATTTACGGAAACTCCAATAAATGCGTTCAGATATCAGATAATCATCGAACCTCATAATGCTCCATCATACGAATTCCAAATCGTGTTTCCGGGATACCACAGACACATCGTGCTGCAGCCGGATCTCTCTGAAGAGAAACTGAAAAGGGTTTTCGAGAAATATCTCAATCCGTCGGTGACAAATTGCGTAAAGGTGCCAGATGCAATTCTCGGAAAAGCACAGGAAATATTCTCCAATTCCTTTCATAAGTATAAAGTCCTGTACACAAGGAAAATGGTTTCCGATATTTGCAACGAATCAGAACAGGAAGTAGAAATAATAAATGAGCATAATAGAGCTCATAGAAATGCCGAAGAAAATAAAACACAGCTAACGGAGAAATGTTACTTCCCTCAGATGATGGCAAAGGTAAAAAGAATAGCAAAATCATGTAAAATATGTAAAGAAAACAAATACGATCGACACCCAAACAATATTGCTATACAGGAAACCCCAATACCACAATTCCCTGGACAAATAGTGCATATTGACATTTACATCACGGCTGGAACATCTGTCCTGACGGCAATAGATAAATTGACGAAATATGCCCAAGCGAAAATATTGAAATCAAGAGCCACAGAGGACATAAAGCAGCCATTACGTGAAATTCTCATTAATTTTGGTATGCCCGAAACCGTCGTGATGGACAACGAAAAATCCTTCAATTCTAAGGCTATAACATTTATGATGGAAAATCAATTCAATGTGAAAATCTTTCGCATACCACCGTATGCCAGTACTGTCAATGGTCAAATTGAAAGGTTTCACTCGACAGTATCAGAGATCATGAGGTGCTTAAAAGCAGAAGGCTCACAGGGCAATCTAGCCGAACTTTTGGATAAATTCGTTTATGAATATAATAACACAATCCATTCAACACTAGGAAGAAAACCATTTGAAGCATTCTTCGGAAAAAAATCGTACAGGAGCGCTGCGGAACGGGAAAAATATGGAACACAGATGATCGATGATCTCAGGCGGAGACAATTATCCGACCTGAAATACCACAATCGGAATAAAAGGGAACCTAAGAGCTATAATGTTGGAGATAGAATTTTTGTGAAACAGAATAGGAGATTAGGTACAAAATTGTCAAAAACTTAAAGGGAAGAAGTTGTAAAGGAGGACAGACATACAACTGTGTTGACAGAGGGAGGAAGGGTCATTCATAAGAATAATATTAGAAGTTGAAAAGGGAACTTATATTTTTTTTTACTATCATTTCTTTTGTTTCTTTTTCTTCTCGCTTCAGTCTATTACTAGTGAAAACCATCCTTGGCGAAGTTAAGATCCTAGACTACACCAATTCACAGGTGGTGGCAATTGATGTGGGTTTCGCTAAGATACAATCGGGTACAGTCAAACTGATACACGTCGTCGATCTGAAAAATTACGAAACACTAATGGAAAATATTGACTCCACTATAAGATCGAACGTGAGCACTTCCCATCCTCTCTATCCTTTCCTCATCCACGAAATCCGACAAATTAAAAATCATTTAGATTATCTTAAACCTAGAAATAAACGATCTCTGAATTTTATTGGCTCTGCATGGAAGTGGGTTGCTGGTAACCCAGACCATGACGATTTCGAAATAATACAACAAAAAATAAATAACGCGTTGGAAAATAATAATAGACAAGTAATCATTAATAGAATGACTTTGGATAAAATTAACGAAATTACTCTAAGGACCAATCAAATTCTGAGATCCGAAAGAACCGTAAACCCGATGGATTCCTTAATGACTAAACTAAAATATAAATTAGAAATTATAAAAGACGAGGTCGTCAACCTTCAATACGCCATCCATTGGGCGAAAGTGGGAGTCTTAAATTCATTTATTTTAACTAACGATGAAATAAAAACAGCTGAAAAGCTCTTTTCCACTGAGAATATTACGTATTTGAATATTGAGGAATCTTTCGAGTTTAGCGAAATTAAAATAGCTACTAATCATAATTCTCTTCTTTATATTATAAACATCCCAACAACAAGGGAAGAATTTTGTACTAATCTAGTAATAACTCCTGTAAAGTCAGGGAAATTCAGTAGTAAGATCGAATTTAATAAAGTTTTAAAATGCAAAGAGAAAATCTACGGTATTAAGAAAAATTGTAAAAACTGTAGCAAGTTGACATTATGCAATGGCAACGAAATTGAGGATATTAGTGAATCCAAATGCCTACCTAACTTGATACGGAGTAGACCTTCTAACTGTACCCTGACGAATGATCATCATCTACACATGGTACAAGAAGTATTACCCGGTGCACTCTTGTTGAATCTATTTAATGGTACCATCTCTGTAGGTAACGAGTCTTACAATTTAAATGGTACTTTTCTAATAAAATTTCATAACGAAAGAGTTTCTGTAAACGGTAAGACTTTTAGTTTATCGGATATAAAATTCTCTAATCCTCTACCAGCAGTGGTACAGCCAAAGATGAATGATCCCCACATCGAAGAGGCCCTTACTCTAGACTTGATAAGAGAAATGCATGTTAATAACACAGAGTCAATCGCACTCCTGAATATTCAGAGTAAATGGGGTGATCTCATAAGCTGCTCATTATTAATTGTTGTAATATTTGTCAGTGTTTTTGTCTGCTTAAAGGTTAGACGTAAACCTAAAGAAAGAAACTGTTTCCCTAACGCCAACCTCAACATTGGTTCGATACAAAATGCATCCCAAACGGATGATGTGGTAAAAGGTTACTCAATATCAAGAATTTCTTAAATTCCCTACTTTTGATCTAACAATCGAGACGATTGTTCTATGGGGGGAAGAGTTAACACAAAAAATATTTATTTATGATTTCCCCCTTCAAACACTTTTTGTCTACATTGCATATTCGCACACATGCCATTTTTTATAATTGCAAATTGCTGTAGTTTACCTAAAATATTTTTCTCATAAAATTGTGACCAACTTTATAAATTCTTATTATGAAATTGCTGACGCTATGTCTGCAATGAATAGCGATATGTATTGTATTGTTGTTGTGTTTTTTTTAATAATATCTTCCCCATAATAATGTGACCCAAAAATTTTTAACTTATAAATAAAATTTTTGTTTACTAAACTTTAGTTGTAGTCAAGTACTCAAACATATCGCGTTTTAATTTAATTAAACGTAATTTATATGGTATCAATATGTTAAAAAAAAATAATAAAGACTATCTTATAGTTTTCTTGTTACAATCTGGAAAACGTCGACGATGATCTTGGACCACTTGTAAAAGATACTGTAGTTGCTCTTCGTTCTTAGTTAAGCGGTTAATGTATTCTTCTATTAAAGCAATACCACGTTCTGCTGAGTCATTAACTACAGAAAGTTCTTTGAAAAATTCAAAATTTTCTTTATAACTTTCATTATTGGACCACATCGATACTTCCACATCAAGAAAATCATATGGTAAATCAAACGATTCGAAGAGCATTAACGATTTTTTTGAGACAAATTCACTCAAATTTTTGTTTGAGAGTGATTCTAATTCAATACCTTTAGCAACATATCACTTCTCTTCGATAATTTTGCTCTCTTCATTTTGGCTGATTGCTGCACACATTTCTCTCTTAGTTTCTTCAGAGACATTACTATCGAAAAGGGCCAGGGCTGCTAATGCTTCGTTCAAGTACCATAAATGATCACTCATTTTTTTTTAATGCTTTCTGTGATATTGATGAATTAAGTTTTTTTGAAACTTTAATAATTGAAAATCATTATTTGGTGCTGGGATTGCTGAGGGAGATGATATAGATTAAGATGACAAAAATACAAACTTGATGCAACCCATTAATTTCCCGTTTAGATAGAGAAAATTGGTCACTAAACATAAAAATTTTCAAGCTGTAAATAGCTTCAGCCATCCATCGGGCATGATGCATTGCTCCTGGACACTTGAAGCTTGTTGTGCCTTCTGGGAGACTATAAAGAAATCACTGAAATCTCGAGAAGTTCTTTATTATAGTCATTTCTTGAATGAGAAACCTATTTAAGAAAAGTGTGTGGTTAAGGAAATCTGCGAGGGTGAATTTTCAATTGATTTAGATGTAAATTATTTTAATATACCGTTAAGGAATCTTTGATAAAATTAATTATTTCAAGTCTTTCTGTTCCCAACGCATTTGCCACAACTTCGTCTCTCATACCACTTTGATATTTCGATTGATCGATTTTGTTCCAAAAACTTTTGAATCGTGCAAAAATTTATACATTAGGACCAGAAGTTGTTGTCCAATACAGTTCGAAGACTCCTTTCAAAATAATTTCGAAAAGGTGGTGGCGTCAGGGTAACCGAATTAATTTCTGGTTCAATTTTTTTTCAATTAAAGCAGCTGTGCCTTTCTGTATATCTAGAAATTAAATGTGAATTTATCGATTATTAATGGAGCAAAAAATTAAAGCAAAAAGTATAATACTATAGCTGAATATTTCAAAAGAAATGATTTTATCATAAGATAAATATAATTTTAATAAAAGTAGATGAAAAATACAGACAACCAATTGAAATTTTTTAATAGTTATATTGCGCTTCACAAAAGAAAAAATCGTTTAATAATTTAGATAATAGTTTTAATGACTAATTGATTTGAAATGATTTATATAAGATAACGAAACAAACCGCACTAGCATTAACTGATGGCGTGTCGAAGCACATTGCCTTGATATTAGAAGCAACACTTCAAAGTGTTTTATACGGTTATACAGTGACTTTCTGCGGTTCCATCAGATATTTTTGGTACACCAAGAAGTTGATTGACTTTTGAAATAGATAATATGATTGCAATTCGATCAACAGACTCTGAACTAATTAAATCAGCTAGAATTTTGCCATCCCAATGAACAGTGTAGCGATCTTCAGTTTTAAAATCATCCTTCAACTGCTCTGCGATAGTTTTTCTATGTCTAATACGACCAAGAATCATATATAAATGAGGATGTACAAACTGCAATTGGATCATGAAAGCAAGAGTGGCAGATCTCAGATTATTCAACAATTTATGATCATGCATGTGCGATATAAAAATTTGTATAAAGAATTTTAAGATCCAAGTTTTTATTTTGCACAACACACACACACATATTGGTACGCAAAATATGTTCACATTGGTAATAAGCAAGATCATTCGAAAAAAAAATATATATTCTTCACTTGACAAAATACACACATTGTTATGAAGCAAGAACATAAGAACACAGTTAGCATTTAATGAAATTATGATACGGTTTTATGACTCTATCTTGAAATGAGATTCTTAAAACAAGCTTTCAAAACAAATTCTAAAAGCGAAAAAGTTGAAAAGTTTCAATTTTATCAGGTAAAGATAATTATCAGGTAAAGATAATAATTTCATAAGACATTTGTTTTATGTGAAATGAAATTTGTCAATCATGGTTGAAAAAATATGTGAAATATAAAACAAATTTAAAATCCAAATAACGAAACAGAAATGTACAATTTTTTCAAAAATTTTATTTTTTTAAAAAAAACTTAAAGTAAATTTAAAATATAAACGAAAAAAATCAAAAAACAAAAAAAAAATAAAACATTCAAAATTAAAAAGAAAACAATTCACAAACTTACTTATAAATGTTTATAAAAAAATTAAAAGAAAAAGTTTCAGTTTGCTTGGATGAGGGGAAATCCGTTTTAAATCTCTCCGTGACTGTGCATGATAATGCGTGACTAAGTCCAAGTTAATCTTTTTTTCACAGCAAGTGTATGGACCAAGCTTCAGATCGATTGAATGAGGGGAAATGACATTTAGATCACTCCGTGACTATGCGTGACTATCCCAAAATTAATCTGTAGTCACAACAAGACTATGGGCCAAGTTTCAGATCAATTGGATAAGTGGGAATGGGGTTGTCACACGACAGACAGAGAGATTGAGTTAAAAGAAAGAGTTAAAAAAAGTAACTTTTATTAAAACAACATTTTATAAAGTACCTTTTTTGTTAAAAATGGCATTTTCTTAAAAAAGTGCCTTTTGTTAAAAAAGTAACTTTTGAAAAAAATGTACATTTTTTATAAAGCTATATTTTCTTAAAAAAGTACCTTCTATTAAAAAAGTAACTTTTCTTAAAGTACCTTTAATTAAAAAGTATATTTTCTTAAACTAACTATATACTTAAAAAATTACAAATTGGTTTTGGAAAAAAAAAGAAATACAGCGCGATTATATATTATAGCCCATTTTGTAATTTTATTAATAAAATATTTAGTTTTTTTTTCACTATTTCTGGATGACCATGCTATGACGGAAGGTACAAAAGCTCGCCGTTGCTGCTATGTTGCGAAATTCAATATATAAAAGGCATTTTTCATGGCCAAAAAATATTAAAGTATAAAAAAGGGCCTACAAAATATAAAAAGCGCACTTTTCAGGGCCACTGTATAGATTCAAAAAGAGATTTTTTTTTGTTACTGCTTCTCTTTTTTAAAGGCAATGATTATGATGATGAATTAATTTAAAAGCAAAATGTTCCTAAATATAAATAAAAAACTTTGTATACTCTTAAAAGAAATTTTATTTTTTATTTCAAATTATAATATATAATATATTGCATTTTTTTTAAACAATTCCAGTTTATATTTTCTCCTAAAAAAGGTTTTCGATATTACGTTTTAAACTCTTTTTAGTAAATATTTGTCAACCCTGAAAATGGCTGCTTATCGTAGCTTCTTCTTCATAACTGTGATCCATGTTCAATCAAGAATCATATATTAATGAGGATGTGCAAACTGAAATTTGTTCATCATAAACTACTATGCAAGAGTGGCAGTTCTCAGAATGTTCATTTGAACATTGAACACATTTATGAACAAGAGTGGCAGATCTCAGAATGTTCATTTGGCATATGAAGAAGAAGAGTTGCGATGAGCAGCCAATTTCAGGGTTGCCAAAAAAGTGTTTAAAAACAGAATAAAGGAAAATGTAGTAGGAGAAAATATGAAACTGGAATTGTTAAAAAAGCTCTATATAAAGGGTGATCCATTTCGAGGTTCCTTACTTTTTTAAAGAAAAAAAATCATGTGAGTCTGATCACAAGGGAGATGTGTAAACATCTAATAATTAAAGAAAACATCAACATCATATTTTCCAGTGCATAAAAAATAAGTCGATTATGCTGTTTTCTGAAATTCAATTGATCTTTTCTGAAATGCAATTGATGTTTTCTGAAATTCAATTGATGTTTTCTGAAATACAATTAATGTTTTCAGCAATTCAACTAATAATTTTTGAAATTCAATTGATATTTTCTGAAACTCGAATGATGTTTTCTGAAACTCAAATGATGTTTTCTGAAATACAAGTGATGTTTTCTGAAATACAATTGATGTTTTCTGAAATTCTATTGATGTTTTCTGAAATTCAATTGATGTTTTCTGAAACTCGAATGATGTTTTCTGAAATTATATTGATGTTTTCTGAAATTCTATTTATGTTTTCTGAAATTCAAATGATGTTTTCTGAAACTCGAATGATGTTTTCTGAAATTATATTGATGTTTTCTGAAATTCTATTGATGTTTTCTAAAATTCAATTGATGTTTTCTGAAACTCGAATGATGTTTTCTGAAATTATATTGATGTTTTCTGAAATCCTATTTATGTTTTCTGAAATTCAAATGATGTTTTCTGAAATTATATTAATGGTTTCTGAAATACAATTGATGTTTTCTGAAATTCTATTTATGTTTTCTGAAATTCAAATGATGTTTTCTGAAATTCTATTGATGTTTTCTGAAATTCAATTTATGTTTTCTGAAACTCGAATGATGTTTTCTGAAATTATATTGATGTTTTCTGAAATTCTATTGAAGTTTTCTGAAATACAATTGATGTTTTCTGAAATTATATTGATGGTTTCTGAAATACAATTGATGTTTTCTGAAATTATATTGATGTTTTCTGAAATTATATTTATGTTTTCTGAAATTCAAATGATGTTTTCTGAAATTATATTGATGGTTTCTGAAATATAATTGATGTTTTCTGAAATTATATTGATGTTTTCTGAAATTCTATTTGTTTTCTGAAATTCAAATAATGTTTTCTGAAATTATATTGATGGTTTCTGAAATACAATTATTGTTTTCTGAAATTCTATTGATGCTTTTTGAAATTCAATTGATGTTTTCTGAAACTCGAATGATGTTTCCTGAAATTATATTGATGTTTTGTGAAATTCTATTTATATTTTCTGAAATTCAAATGATGTTTTCTGAAATTATATTGATGGTTTCTGAAATACAATTGATGTTTTCTGAAATTATATTGATGTTTTCTGAAATTCTATTTATGTTTTCTGAAATTCAAATGATGTTTTCTGAAATTATATTGATGGTTTCTGAAATACAATTGATGTTTTCTGAAATTCTATTGATGCTTTCTGAAATTCAATTGATGTTTTCTGAAACTCGAATGATGTTTTCTGAAATTATATTGATGTTTTCTGAAATTCTATTTATGTTTTCTGAAATTCAAATGATGTTTTCTGAAATTATATTGATATTTTCTGAAATTCTATTTATGTTTTCTGAAATTCAAATGATGTTTTCTGAAATTATATTGATGGTTTCTAAAATACAATTGATGTTTTCTGAAATTCTATTGATGTTTTCTGAAATTCAATTGATGTTTTCTGAAACTCGAATGATGTTTTCTGAAATATGTTGATGTTTTCTGAAATTCTATTGATGTTTTCTGAAATTCAATTGATGTTTTCTGAAACTCGAATGATGTTTTCTGAAATTATATTGATGTTTTCTGAAATTCTATTGATGTTTTCTGAAATTCAATTGATGTTTTCTGAAACTCGAATGATGTTTTCTGAAATTATATTGATGTTTTCTGAAATTCTATTTATGTTTTCTGAAATTCAAATGATGTTTTCTGAAATTATATTGATGGTTTCTGAAATACAATTGATGATTTTGAAATACAATTGATGTTTTTTGAAAGACAGTTGGAAAATATTTAGAAAAGAACATATCATAATTTTTTCACCAATACAATCATAAGTCACACAGCGTTATCTGCTTCAGCTCACAGCGATATGAGTTACGCTGTTTTTGTGATTGTATTGTGAAATAGAAATTTACCCCCCTGCGCGTATAGATGTTTACACATCAAAAAAAACTCAGAAAGTTCAAATTTAATGGGGAATGTTTATTATCATTTGAAAGAACATTCTTTGGCATTTATTTTTTGAAGATTATGTCTATCAAATGTTGGCCGCGCCTACGTCTCAGATGGCCCATCCATTGAGTCCAATTTTCGATGACTCGTTCGAGCATTTCGACTGGTAACTGGCGAATGACACGCGTCATTAGTAGTTTTTCAGTACGCTAACAATAAGTTGTACTCTTTTTTATATCGTTAACAATTTTTATTGATTTAAAAATTTTGTATTCTATAAATTTACAATAAAAATTGATATAGAAATATTTAAGAAGACAATAAAAAAAATTTTTAACTAAAGTAAAAACATACTGCTTTTCCATTGTAACTTCTCTGTCTTGAACCAATGTCAGGTAACTTTTACGTTCGCTGCTTAATAAATTATATTTTAACTCGGGCGCTTGAAAAAAAATCCAACCTTTGGCTCTTGTGAACATTAGGACTAAAAAGTTTACGGGGGCCAAAGGTTTGCTTTTTCTGACAAAATTTAAATTACAAAATTTTTAAAAAGTATTAGTTGTGAAATTAGCTGAAAAATTAAAAAAAAATTATTTTGACAACAACACAGCTACACTACAACTTTTTTCGCTGTAGTTAACTTAGGATTATTTCTTTGTTTGATTGCTACAAAACAAAAATAGTGTTGACAATATAACAAAATATGTTTAAGAAATTATTGCTATGAAATATTTTAAAAATTAAATAAATTTATTTATTTATTATTACGTTACAATAATGGATTATAAATAAGTAGTTGTATATTTAAGTCAAGTTTGTGTAGAATCATGAATGTTTTTCTATTTTAATAAAGTAAAAAAAAATATAAAATATAATTGGCACTATTGAAATAAAACTGTATTTGTATAACAACAGCTGTCTATATTATATTTATATGTTGCTGTCGTTTTCAAAAAAATAAAGTAGCTGACTACACGACTACAATTGCAGGCAGCAGCATTTGTAGTCGTGTTTCGTGTAGCCGCAAAGTCGCTGGATTATCGGGAGCAGTCAGTCGTGAAGCCGCTGGATTATCGTCAGCAGTCAGCCATGAAGCCACTGAATTATCGGGAGCAGTCAGCTGTGAAGCTGCTGGATTATCGGGAGTAGTCAGCCGTGAAGCCGCTGGATTATCGGGAGCATTCATTCATTGTTGGTAGGCTGTTATGATACATCACCTTTCGATTGATGTATGAAATTGAATGTATGAAATTGCTCTTAATTTTGAATATATAAAAAAAATACACTTTTCGAAGAAAGTGCAAATAAAATGCGACATTTTTTGTCAGAAAAGAAAACGGCATTAGTGTAAGAAATTATACTTTTTAATTAAAGGTACTTTAAGAAATTGTGTTTTTTTTTAAGAAAAGGTACTTTTAAAAAATACGTTTTAACAAAATATGTTTTTTAAGACTATTTTTATGTATATATACTTAGTTTTTTTACTTTTTAATTAAAGGTACTTTAAGAAAAGGTATTTTTTTAATAGAAGAAACTTTTTTAAGAAAATATACCCTTATAAAAAATGTACATTTTTAACAAAAGTTAATTTTTTAACACAAAAGTACCTTTGTTTTTAAATAAAAGTTAATTTTTTTTTAACTCTTTCTTTTAACACAATCACTCTGTCTGTCGTGGGGCAACCCCATTCGCACTTATCCAATTGATATGAAACTTGGCCCACATGTGACTACAGATTAATTTTGGGATAGTCACGCACAGTCGCGCATAGTCACGCACAGTCACGGAGTGATCTAAATGTCATTTCCCCTCATTCAATCGATCTGAAACTTGGGCCATACACTTGCTGTGAAAAAAGATTAAGTTGGACTTAGTCACGCACAGTCACGGAGAGACTTAAAACGGATTTCCCCTTCTCCAAGCAATCTGAAACTTTTTTTTTAAAATTTCTTTATTTACATTTCTAATTAAGTTTGTGAATTGTTTTCTTTTTATTTTTGAATTTTTTATTTTTAGAATTTTTTTTGTTTATATTTTAAATTTACTTTAAGTTTTTTTTATAAAATAAAATTTTTGAAAAAATTATACATTTCTGTTTCCTTATTTGGATTTTAAATTTGTTTTAAATTTCACATATTTTTTCAAACATGTTTGACAAATTTCATTTCACATAAAACAAATGCCTTATGAAATTTTCCAAATTATCTTTACTTGATAAAATTGAAACTGAAATTGAAACTTTTCAACTTTTTCGCTTTTAGAATTTGTTTTGTTTTCTTATATTAACTATGTGTATGTGTTTGTTGTTTCTTACAACAAACTATGTGTGTATACCCAGTCAGCATTTGAAAGCTTGTTTTAACAATCTCATTTGAAGATCGAGTCATAAAACCGTATCATAATTTCATTAAATGCTAACTGGGTTTTTCTGTTCTTGCTTCATAACAATATGTGCGTTTTGTCAAGTCAAGAATATGTTTTTTTTTCGAATGATCTTGCTTATCAGCAATGTGAACATATTTTGCGTACCAATTTGTGCGTGGGTTGTGCAAAGTAAAAACTTGGATCTTAAAATTCTTTATACAAATTTTTATATCGTACATGCATGATCATAAATTTTTAAATATTCTGAGATCTGCCACTCTTACTTTGATGATCCAATTGCAGTTTGTACCAAGAATCATATATAAATGATCTAGACCCATCTTTTATTATACCGATCGACTCAGAATCACTTTCTGAGTCGATTTAGCGATGTCCGTCCGCCCGTCCGTCTGTGTGTCCATGTAAACTTTTTAATCAAACTGCAGGTCGCAAAAATAAATATATTTTGATGAAATTCGGCATATAAGCTGCTTTGGGCCACAGGATGAAAGCTATTGAAATTGCTGAAGTTCGAAACATGTTCAGACCTAGTCCCCATAAAAATGACCCCTATGAAATCGACATAAATTGCCATAAGATCAAAATTATCATATAGATCTCAGTCAAATTGGGTTTGCGTGTTTACTACAACAGTCAGTAGTCCAAAAATAAACCCTATAGGACAATTCTTAGTCGTAACCCCCATATAAAGCTGCTTCCACATCTTCACTTAAATCTATCAAAAAACAAAAATATTGCACAGATTTTTCTCAAATTTGGTTTCTATATGTTTCTGCAAAACATAAGTGACCTTACCAAATATGGTCTGGATCGGTTCATTTTTCGACCGAGATCTATATGATAATTTGGTTCATATTGCAATTTAAGTCAATTTCATGGGTATCATTTGTATGGGGAATATCGCTGAACATGCACCGATGCACTGAACATGCGCCAATTTCAATAGCGTTCATGCTATGACTGATGGAAGTGCACATACCAAATTTCATCAAAATATGTTCATATTTGCGACCTGTAGTTTCTTAGAAGCTTTACGTGGGCACACAAACAACAGCACAAAGTTATTATACCCTGACCACATAGTGGTATAGGGTATAACTACGGTAACAATGTAACGGGTATGCTAGTATAATATAATATAATATAATATAATATAATATAATATAATATAATATAATATAATATAATATAATATAATATAATATAATATAATATAATATAATATAATATAATATAATATAATATAATATAATATAATATAATATAATATAATATAATATAATATAATATAATATAATATAATATAATATAATATAATATAATACAATATAATATAATATAATATAATATAATATAATATAATATAATATAATATAATATAATATAATATAATATAATATAATATAATATAATATAATATAATATAATATAATATAATATAATATAATATAATATAATATAATATAATATAATATAATATAATATAATATAATATAATATAATATAATATAATATAATATAATATAATATAATATAATATAATATAATATAATATAATATAATATAATATAATATAATATAATATAATATAATATAATATAATATAATATAATATAATATAATATAATATAATATAATATAATATAATATAATATAATATAATATAATATAATATAATATAATATAATATAATATAATATAATATAATATAATATAATATAATATAATATAATATAATATAATATAATATAATATAATATAATATAATATAATATAATATAATATAATATAATATAATATAATATAATATAATATAATATAATATAATATAATATAATATAATATAATATAATATAATATAATATAATATAATATAATATAATATAATATAATATAATATAATATAATATAATATAATATAATATAATATAATATAATATAATATAATATAATATAATATAATATAATATAATATAATATAATATAATATAATATAATATAATATAATATAATATAATATAATATAATATAATATAATATAATATAATATAATATAATATAATATAATATAATATATATAATATAATATAATATAATATAATATAATATAATATAATATAATATAATATAATATAATATAATATAATATAATATATATATAATATAATATAATATAATATAATATAATATAATATAATATAATATAATATAATATAATATAATATAATATAATATAATATAATATAATATAATATAATATAATATAATATAATATAATATAATATAATATAATATAATATAATATAATATAATATAATATATATAATATAATATAATATAATATATATAATATAATATAATAATATAATATAATATAATATAATATAATATAATATAATATAATATAATATAATATAATATAATATAATATAATATATATAATATAATATAATATAATATAATATAATATAATATAATATAATATAATATAATATAATATAATAATATAATATAATATAATATAATATAATATAATATAATATAATATAATATAATATAATATAATATAATATAATATAATATAATATAATATAATATAATATAATATAATATAATATAATATAATATAATATAATATAATATAATATAATATAATATAATATAATATAATATAATATAATATAATATAATATAATATAATATAATATAATATAATATAATATAATATAATATAATATAATATAATATAATATAATATAATATAATATAATATAATATAATATAATATAATATAATATAATATAATATAATATAATATAATATATATAATATAATATAATATAATATAATATAATATAATATAATATAATATAATATAATATAATATAATATAATATAATATAATATAATATAATATAATATAATAATAATATAATATAATATAATATAATATAATATTAATTAATATAATATAATATAATATAATATAATATAATATAATATAATATAATATAATATAATATAATATAATATAATATAATATAATATAATATAATATAATATAATATAATATAATATAATATAATATAATATAATATAATATAATATAATATAATATAATATAATATAATATATATAATATAATATAATATAATATAATATAATATAATATAATATAATATAATATAATATAATATAATATAATATAATATAATATAATATAATATAATATAATATAATATAATATAATATAATATAATATAATATAATATAATATAATATAATATAATATAATATAATATAATATAATATAATATAATATAATATAATATAATATAATATAATATAATATAATATAATATAATATAATATAATATAATATAATATAATATAATATAATATAATATAATATAATATAATATAATATAATATAATATAATATAATATAATATAATATAATATAATATAATATAATATAATATAATATAATATAATATAATATAATATAATATAATATAATATAATATAATATAATATAATATAATATAATATAATATAATATAATATAATATAATATAATATAATATAATATAATATAATATAATATAATATAATATAATATAATATAATATAATATAATATAATATAATATAATATAATATAATATAATATAATATAATATAATATAATATAATATAATATAATATAATATAATATAATATAATATAATATAATATAATATAATATAATATAATATAATATAATATAATATAATATAATATAATATAATATAATATAATATAATATAATATAATATAATATAATATAATATAATATAATATAATATAATATAATATAATATAATATAATATAATATAATATAATATAATATAATATAATATAATATAATATAATATAATATAATATAATATAATATAATATAATATAATATAATATAATATAATATAATATAATATAATATAATATAATATAATATAATATAATATAATATAATATAATATAATATAATATAATATAATATAATATAATATAATATAATATAATATAATATAATATAATATAATATAATATAATATAATATAATATAATATAATATAATATAATATAATATAATATAATATAATATAATATAATATAATATATAATATAATATAATATAATATAATATAATATAATATAATATAATATATAATATAAATATAATATAATATAATATAATATAATATAATATAATATAATATAATATAATATAATATAATATAATATAATATAATATAATATAATATAATATAATATAATATAATATAATATAATATAATATAATATAATATAATATAATATAATATAATATAATATAATATAATATAATATAATATAATATAATATAATATAATATAATATAATATAATATAATATAATATAATATAATATAATATAATATAATATAATATAATATAATATAATATAATATAATATAATATAATATAATATAATATAATATAATATAATATAATATAATATAATATAATATAATATAATATAATATAATATAATATAATATAATATAATATAATATAATATATATAATATAATATAATATAATATAATATAATATAA